>VWZN01009648.1:273535-303652 GCA_013396955.1 Regulus satrapa
CCGGCTCCGCGACCCTCTGCGGGGGGCCGCCCGACTGCGGGACACCCTGAGGGCGGGGGAGCCGCGCCGCCGCGGGACACCCTGAGGGCGGGGGAGCCGCGCCGCCGCCGCGCTTCCCGGGGAACTTATCGGGAGATTGAGAGAGAGAGAGAGGGAAAGGGGAGGCGGCGGGAGCAGGACGGGGCAGGGGCCGGGATGGGAGCGCGGCTGCCCCGGTGCCAGCCGGCGCTGTTCCCCCGCTCGCAGGTGGCTGGCGTGCAAATCCCTGCCCCCGGGAGCGCTGCGGAGCATCGCCGACACCGTCGCCGACCGGCTGCGGGTGCCCTGGTTCTCGGGGGCCGTGAGGATCCACCTCAGCCTCGTGCCGCCGCTCGTCCTGCTGCCCGTGTTCCTCCACGTTGCCGCCCTGCACTTCCTGCTGGGGCTCGTCGTGCTGAGCTCCCTGCCCGCCGTGCTGCTGTGGTATTACTACCTCACCCACCGCAGGAAGGAACGGACCCTCTTCTTCCTGAGCCTGGGGCTCTTCTCCTTGGCGTATATGTACTACGTGTTTCTCCGGGAGGTGGTTCCCCGGGGCCGCGTGGAGTCTTCCCAAGTGGTCGCTCTCACCTGCGGGTTAATCCTTATGCTTGCAGCCCTGTGGCGAGCCAAGAAGGATCCGGGCTACCTTCCCATCGCGGCGGGCGACGAAAAGCCATCGCAGCGAGCCTTGCCCGGCAAGAGCGTTCGAGGGAGCTCCGGCGGGCTCCATGGCATCGCGGGCGCTGCCAGCAGCCGTGCGGTCAATGGGGAGGCTAAAGGTTACTGCAGGCTGGCAGCTGAGCAGCCGGAAGGTGTGAAAAAGGACTGGTGCACTAAGTGCCAGCTGGTCAGGCCAGCCCGAGCAGGGCACTGCCGGCTTTGTGGCAGGTGCGTGAGGAGACTGGACCATCACTGTGTCTGGTAGGTTTTGCACTGTGTTCTCTCTCTGAGTCCTCACCTGTATGAAGTAAGCTGCTTTTTTTACGGCCCCGGGCTTATAAAGTTGCTTTTGCTGTGTGCGAGACCTTACGGCACGCTTTAAATACGAACGAGCTTTGTATTTACCCTTGAAATGACAGTTAGAATAATTGTTTATTCTGAGTGGGTTGACCTGATAGCTGAAAGCTTCCACAGCATACTTTAAAATTGCCTTTACTTCTCTACTGTTTTTCATCAGTTTGGGGTCGTTTTTGGTGGGAGTTTTCTTGGATTTGCTTTTTTTTTCCCCCTTTAGACTTGGTCTGTGGAGCACTAGCAATCCTGCAGTTAATTTGCATGAGTGCTCTCCTGGGGCAAGGGAACCCCGAGCTGCCTTTTGGGTGTGCCTGTGGTGCTGGAACCGAGGTGAAGTAGGGTATAATGTGTCTCAGCAAAGGGATACTACCCCTGCTAAAAATTTGAGGCAGACAGTCTGCTGCTGTTAGCCTTACCCTAATAGACAAGGTCTCTTGCCTTGTGTTTGTAACTTTTCTGTATGAAGTTAGAAAGCTTCTTCGAACATTTTTCAAAGTTCTTAGCCTGTGTCAACTGGAAGCACCTTGGAAATCAGGTTCTGTGGCAGCTGGGGGAGGGAGAAGAAACAGAAGACGGTTTCTTTTCTTTTTTTTAAGCAAAGTAATCTCTTCTTTCCTTTTGGAGGATTAACAGCTGCGTAGGGGAGCAGAACCATCAGGCTTTCATCCTTGCACTCTCCTTCTTCATGCTGACCTCTGTGTACGGGATTACCTTGACCCTGCACGCCGTCTGTAGGGGCCGAACTCCGTTTGTGGCATTGTTCTACTGCCCCGGGGCCTATTCTGACTACAGGTGAGATCTCTGCCTGGGAGAGAGCCGCGGTGGCAGCAGGCAGCTCAGGCAGCTCAGCTCCCGTTCCTTGTTCTGCTGGCTGTCAGACCTCAGCACAAAGTGCTCCCTGAAAAACTCTGGCAAGCAAAGATGAGTCTCTGCTTTCACCAAGGTGGGCAGCCTGAGACTTGGAGAGAGCTCGCTGTTTATTTGGGAAAAGTTGAAGGAGCGGGGATTGGAAGTATTCATTGTGTTAGGTATGGATGTACTTGTAAAGATGGATGCCCCCAGTGCAGGTAATGGCCTGACAGCCTGGAGTCTCTCTCTCCCTCTCGTTCCTCACTGTTTATCTAGTGGCTGCCCTCCAGGTTCTCTGCCTAGAACGTGCCCTGTCTGGCAGGGGAGGTGGTGGGAGCTGTTGCACGTGAGCTCAGAGAGCAGCACTGCCACAGATGGGCAGAGCTCTGCTGGCTCACGAGCCACTCTTCCTTCCTCTGTTCCATCTCATGAGCTCCGGAGTGGGAGCATCCCGGGGGTCCTTAAGCAAGGCCTGAGCACCATTAGAACAGGAAGAGTAAAGAGCCAGGTTGGGTGACAGCAATGTGCAGGAGTAGCTCTGCTAGCAGGAAAAGCTCTCATTAAGTAAGCCCTGAAGCTTTAATTTTGAGAAAGCCTTTAAGGATTATCTGATGAAAGCAGCAAAGTGAGATCACTGTGGCAGATGTAGACAGGGATTTGAAAGGATAGTGATTACCAGGGAAAGTCACTTTAAAGCAGCTGCTCCAGTACTAAATGGCTTCCTTCCCATCTTTCTCCCTGCCGCCAGCTCTGCTCTGTCGTTCACCTGTGTATGGTACTGTTCCATTGTAACAGCTGGCATGGGATACATCCTCCTTATCCAGCTGCTGAACATCAGCTACAACGTGACGGAGAGGGAAGCTCGGCTGGCTCTGCGGGACAACACCGGGCGCAGGCTGCTGGGCGGGTTGGTGATAGACACTGGCCAGTATAACAGGGGGCTGCTGTGCAACTGGGGCCACTTCCTGAGCCTGGGCTCTTCTCCTCCGCAGCGCTCTGCCGAGAGCATCGTGTGACTCCCCTCTTTGTGCAGAAGGCTCTCTTGACTCTCTTAGCAGCGCTCCTTCCTTGCACACCCCTGACCCGTGCTCGGCGTGTGGGCCGTCCCCTCGCTGGCAACACCCGGTGTTTTCCCCGCTGGAACGCTCCTTCCCGTGCTGCCAACCAGCCAGAGGATGCAGAGAGCAGTAAGCCATACGTGTGCAGATGGGTTGAGGAGGAGCCTGCTGCCTTTTTTTCCGCTGTGGGAAGCAGCAAGAAGAGCACAAGGTTTTCAGGACTTGGGTTTCCCTTAGATGGGAATACCGGCATCGGGAGGAGCCTACTGCTGGACATGAGAAAGTGCACTGGTTCCTGCAAAGCTTAAGGGGTTCCCGGGTTTGTGCCTACGTGTGGCATTTTGAAGATGTCAGAAGAGTGAACGTGGATAGAGATGCGATGGACCCCTGCAGAAACCAGGCTCTTTGGCCAAAAGAAACTGTCTGGGCAGTCACTGGGTAGTGCTCTCCTCTCGGGTGCATTTATTTATTTATTTTTACTCTCTCTTACTTCATCCAGCTGTGTACATGCTTTTATGAAGTGCCTTTGTGAGCTACATTCCTGTAGGACTTTGTAAGATCCCTTTACCTCTCGACTCCTGAAGTTATTCCATCCCTGCCTGCCTAAATGAGTGGAAAGGGATCCCATTGTTCCTTCTGCAAGCTGGCTCTGTGTTGGTTTGAAGGCTTGGCTCGTCTCCCTGTGTTCCTGGTCGTGGGCTGTGCCTTGTGGCAGCAGCGAAACGAACCTGATGCAGGAACGTAGCAGTGAACTGTGAGGGCAGAACGAGAGTGCTGTCTGTCAGGATCACTGGAGCTTCGTGGAAATGACCTTCCCCCTCTGCCTTTGGGAGAGGGAGTCTGGGAGAGCAGCGGTTCTGCCAGCAGCACCTTTGGTAGGTGACATCTCGGTTGTGCTGCTGTTAACACGCTGCCCTTATCTCCTCCCAGCCACTCGCTGTGGAGCTGCCTGACTGGAGATCTGTTTTCTCAGGCCAAGAAGGAACAGATCGACCCTAAGGTACCTAGGGAGAGGTGGACGATGTGTTGGAGGTGTTTGTTTTTGGGATAGCTGACCTGGACTGGCAGGTGAATGAACCTGTTAAATGGTTAACCCGTTAAACTCTGCAAGAGTGCCATTTTTTCCTCATCAGCCTGCAGCTGTATTACGGCTTGGACTTGAGCTTCAACCAAAATAACAAGATTTTGGTGGCAGTGGTTTCTGGGTTTCGTGGGTGAGGTTTTTGGTTGCTTTTTGTTTTAAACCTTTTACGTACACTCTGTATGGCCCTGCTGTAAGAGGAAAGATCTGGCTTGAAGAGCTGGAGTCCATGGCACAAGAATGAGTTTGGGCCTCGGGTGCAAAAGCAGAGATGAGAGCTTTGTCCTGGCTGTGGTGCTTTCAGATGTGTGCAGAGATTGTCCCTGAGAGAGGCATGGCAGACAGCTGGGGATGCTGGGCAAGTGCTGCACATCCACTGTGCTGCTGTGCAGTAGCTTTGAAGAATGGATAGATGGTGCACGGTGCCAAAGGAAAGCAGGGTCAGGGCTGTCCCTTGGGATCTCTGCCATATTTTTTGTGAGTGCTTCTCATTACATGTCCCAGTTTAAGGTAAAGACTGTGTCGCTCTTTCCACTGTTTGGTTTCCTCAAGTGGCACTTTTTATAACCAGCAGAAAATTGAGGAGCAGCTGCAGTTGAAATGTGACTGTGCAGTTACTGAATTTCCCTTATTTCCTCTTGCCCCTTTTCATCCAGTGAGCAGTTCTTTAGAAGGAGGTAAATGACAGCTCTTTTGCTTCTTACCCTGAACCAAGCACAGTAGGAGCTTCTGACCACTTTCTTGACCTTAATGTGAATAAAAAGGTACCCCGTTGGACTGTGCCAAGTGTTCATTTTGTGACCTCCTGTTTGGATCTTGAAGCCTGATCCTAGGAGTTCAAGTTGGACAAAGTTGCTTGCACTTGCATTGTCTGTAAAATGTTTCCAAGGCCCGTTTGCATTTTTTGATGCCTGCTGAGATGGTGTCGAGCTCGGCACCCCTGGAGATAAGGATGCTGTGGGCTAGCAAGATCTTCTGAGATCTTATCCTGCTGGCACTGAGGAAATCAAGGCAGAAGGAGCTCCTGGGCTAAAGGCACCCCTGCAGTGGAGACAGCCAATTTGTGTGCTGCACGCACAGGAATCAATCGTGCACCCACAGGCTGAACCAGCTCTGGGAGCTTTTGCAGGTTTGAGATAAGTGATTTCTCAGAGTCTCGCTACTCCTGCCTGGGAGAAAGCAGAGCAGATCTCAGGGCACTTCCCTGGCAGGGCTGTCCCTGTGGGGCTGGCTCGCTCCCTCAGGCAGAGATTGGCTGCACCTTGGCAGCCTGTCTGTCCCTGTAGCCTTGTCCCCCTCGTCTGGCAGTGAGTTCTTCGTGGCTGGGAGGTTTCACTTGAACTGCTTACCCTGAGAATCTCTCTGGGGTGTTCTTGGAGGCAGTGTGGAGGAATTTGGAGTGCAGATTAGGAGCGAAAGACCTGAGACTAATGTAATCATTCCATACCTTGGTCAAGCAGCCTCCAGTAGAGTGGGGGCAAAGTGCTAAAGGATGTTTCATTTTTTGGCATTGGCTCCAGGGGGAACTGAAACCATTCAGAGCACTAAAGGGTTGCAAGGATGGGGTTTTTTTCTGGGAAGAAGATGCAGTTCTGGTTCCTCAGTGAATAGGAAGTTCAGGTGGCTGTAATCTGCATAGTAATGGTGCCTGTTTCTTTAATGGCGTGGCATTGGTTTACCTCTTCTTCCTGATAGGATTTGCTTTGGTTTACCTCTTCTTCCTGATAGGATTTGCTTTGTGACTGTGTTGGAAGATGAGAAGCATTAAGTAATGGGATATTTAAAAGGCATCTAAATGAGTGGAAGAGGTTCAGTCCCTTCAGATGATGCATACTTGGGAACTCTCCTTTTATCCCTGAGAATTAGCAGGAAACCCTTGGAAGGTAATGCTTCCTTTGCAGCTATTGCAAGGGCGAGCTGTTGTGATCTGCTGTGCTCAGGAACAGTTTCTTTTCTGAGTGGTTTCCTGCTGAGCTCAGTACTGACCATGCTGGTAGAAAAATGTTAAAATCTAGGTGTACAGAGTCAGTTCCCTGTGTTTGCAGCTGCCCGGGGCTGGAGCAGGGGGAGCAATCTGCATGTGACAGGGGACTGTGGGTTGTGTGTGGCCTTCGGGCAAGGAGCAGTGTCTCAGCTGTAAAGCTGGCAGTGCAGAAACCCTGCTGGCTCTTCAAAGTTTTCCCTGGGTATGAGGAGCCGACTTAAAGCTGATCACGAGCAGGGAAGGATTTTGGTAGTTTGACGTTTTTCCAGCCAGACTTTGGAAGTTGCTTTTTCTTGCTTTACCCATGACCTTTGAAGAGGCGTTTGTTGTTTCACAAAGAAGTGTGGACTTGTGCAAGGCAGGCAGCTCTGAGGGAGCCGGGGTTCTGGTGCTCCCGGTGTTAGTGTCACCCTCTGTCACTGCCAGCTGTCTGCAGTAGGAACAGTGCACCATTAGACTCACCCTCGAAGCGGTGGCTTGGCACTCTTGAACTGTGTCTTCCTGCATTGTGCTTTTTTTGTAGGCGACTCACAGGTGCCCACATCGACTGTTTCTCCATTGAACTTGTCCTCCGATGGCAAAAGTCACTGGTGAGCCCGAGCTGGTGCTGCTTGTGACTCCTAATCACATTTCAGCCTTCATGCTATGATGGTGCTTTTTCTTCCCTTCCAAGTAGGTTGCTTTCAAGTGTCTTAATGAAACCATTTGCTGTAAAATTTCTTCTGAAGATAAAATGGATACTGCCTCACTGCCTAATGTCTTAATAATGTGCTTGGTTTTTTTTCCTCTTATATGAATGTATATTGCCTCATTAGGGCAGGAAGCGTGTGTGATTATGGATGTGTTTTCCTGTATTCCTTTCAGTGAAAAATTCTACTGTTACCTAGGATTTTTTTTTTCTTGGCCACTACCAGGACGTTCACACAGCAAAAATCAGTCTGTGGACATGTGAGTCTTTTTCTGAAATGTGGAATTCAGCCTCCCAAGATCCTGTCTTTATGGAATTTCTTGATAATGTGAAGAGTGATGGGCTCTGGAAGAAAGTGGAAAATATTTTATTTTAAACCTGAGCTTTAGGAAGAAACTTTGTGAAATATTTGTGAGCTTTTTTTAAATTTTTTTTGAAGGGATTGATGTGTGTGTATGTTTGTGTCCATTTTGCATCATATTCAGTGTTTCCAAATGGCTATCAAATGAATCAAAATAAATAAATGGAAACGATCTGTGGAGTGGCCTGCTGATTTCTGCCAACACACGCAGAGCTGCCACTCTGCTCCCCTGTGAGCTGCACGTGGGAATAGGGGAGCAACAGGCTAAGGAAAACTTGGGAAACAAATGTTCTTCCAGTTCTGCCAAAGCTGACCTTTGAGTATGTTGGTACGGAGACGGAAGAGACCTGCTGGCAGTTTTCAGCACCCTAGAAACCAGGGATATTCCCTCCTGTAGGGATCTGAATGGGGATCTTTCATCCCATCAGCAGTGCACGAGCAGTATTGGAGCAGCTTCCTGGCCTTTGTGTCCTGTGTCTTGCTTTCCCACCGACACCTGCCCACATAAGACACTGCTAAAAGGAGCAATCTCTTGCTTCAAACCCTTTTCCAAGCCACGTTTGGAAATGACGTGGATATTCTCCCTGTAGATAGTGGGAAGAGATGTAGCCTTTAATTCTGTTGGGATCTGGGGATAACTGCTGAAGGGCAAGATAACTTTTAATGAGCAGAGTCACAGGTGCCTTAGGTTGTTCCAGAGCTCTGCTTTGATTTGCCTGGGTGGTACTTCTGTCTGATGTTCAGCTGTTTCTGTGTGAAAATAACATTGCACTGCTGACAAGCAGGACCTTCCAGCAGGGTTTGAGTTGGATGCAGAATGGTGTCAGACTTGGAAACCCGAGCATGACCAGCTTTGTTAACTCCTGTGCTGTTGATGGGGACACAAGGAACTCACCTCTCTCTCTAGCTGTTATTTTTTTTCCCTGTTGTGCTTGCTGAGCTGGGCCTTGCCTGGAGTGGCAGCTCCTGTGCTAGCAAGTCCAAGGTGCCCTTCTGGGGCAGGTGCCCGTAGTGGATAACAGGTCTGCAAAGATGGTGCATGGACCCCCTCCCAGGCCTGCTACTGTCCCTCCCTGCCTAGGGGCAGCAGAGGAAACGGTTTAATATTTCAGGCACTCTTTCAGATCCAGTTTGTGCAGGGCCAGGGGGACGTGGAAGTGACTGGTGTACAGATTTAAGGAGAAGATGGCATTTCTGTGGTTAAGGTTTTTGGGAAGCTGTGTAAGAACTCTGTAGGGGTGTCATTAGAGGATGGGGAATTTGCAATCTCTTCGAGGTTCTCTCTTTGCTGTTTTGCTGCAGTAAAAGTCCTCCCCCCAGCCCTGTGCAGGAGAGTGAAAGGCTGGCTGTGCAGCCACCTCCCTCTCTTGCTAAGAAAAGCGAGGAGCTGCCAGGCAGGAGTGTGTGCCTGAGCTGTGAGTGTGGGCTGATGGCCACCAGCATTAAGGCACTGCCATCTGCATCCAGCGAGTGCTGCAGCAGGAGGAATGCTCTGCACAGCTGCAGCCGTTTCCTTGGTCTGACAAGCCAAGGTGGCCGTGTCACCTCCATTTGCAAAACACCCACGTTGTGCCAGGGATTTTAGGGGTATCCTGGGCATCTTCTGGCACAGCCTTGTTCCTGCCAAGCAGGGATGAGTTGTTCCAGCCAAGTGTGGAGCAAAAGGGAAGTCAAGGAGCTTCTCATCTCCCTTTTGATTTAGACTGTGCTCAGTATGAATTTGCCTGATCTCTGAACGTCTTCCCTGTCCCTCAGCTGGATGTAGCTGAGGCTTCAGCTCCATGCTTGCACTGGCAGCAAGCCAGGGCTGTCAAAGCACAGCTCCTGCATCTTCTTTTGGCTTCTTGCTGCTGCAACTGCCCAACCAAAGAGCGTCCTGTCAGGAGAATATTTCAGAGCTACTAGGAATAAAGGTGACAGTACTGGAGGCAAAGGACAGTTTCCTAAGTGCTGACTGTACTTCAGGTTCTTTGGAGGCAACTAAGCATAAGCAGCATTACTTTCATGGATGGTGAGTGGGCACTGAGATGAGTGTGAGCTGTGGGCTTGGAGGATAAAATGTGCATTGCTGGGGAAAAAACCTGCAGATTAGTAAACTGGATTACAGCCCTCAGTAGCCAGTGGTTTGGGGCACCTTTTTAGCTGATTTAGCCTTTGTAGCAAGATGTAAATTCAATACATACCCAGCCTCTTACTAGGGTCAATTCCAGGCTGCGTGTGGGCACATCTACTCTACTGCCACAAACTCCTGCTCCTCCCCTTACAGCTACAGCATGTCCTGTTTCTGTCTGGCTGGAATTCTGCCTTCTCTTCAGATGGAGATGCCTTCTCTGTCTTGCCTTTTGTCCTCTGGCTCACTATTGTCCTTACACTGTAAATGAAGGTGCAGGCTGGCCCAGAGACCTTCCTTGCCGTGTTTATTGTCCAGCCTGAGTAGGGAGGAAAATTCCAGCAGAAAAATGGGACTATGAGGGCTGGTTCAGGAGTTCTAGGAGCTCATTGGGCTCGACATGGCAGAGACTTCCACTGGGGCAGAATGGCCTAAGAGCAAGTGGATTGCTGTTAGCAGCAAGCGTGGCTGCTGGCTGCACTTTGGGAGCCCAGCCCCAGCTCAGCTCCTCCGTGCCCGTTTGCATCAATCCTCTGCAAAAAATGCTCCCCGCTTTTCCCCAGAAGAGGAGTTAGCCAGCCTCTCCCAGCTTGTGCTTCCTCTCACAATCTGCCTCCTCCTGCAGGCAGATGGTCCGAGCTCGCCCACACTCCAGGCAGCACCTGCAGCTCCGTGCCTTGGAGAAGGAGCTGGTCTGACCCGCTGGGGCCAGCTCTGCACCGCGCCCGGAGAGACGGAACGCTGCAGAGGAGGCTGTGGGAGGGACCTGGGAGGGACAGCTGTCTTCAGAGCTGCATCAACAGCCTGCCTTTGTGGGCAGGGTCCTTTTCCTGGCCACATCCCTGTGTCCACATGGGCAAATCCCCGATGCTGAAGCTCTGGAGTGTGCTGCTGTGCTGGGCACCCACCCTGTGCCACTCTGTCTGCCTCTGGTCTGTGTCCCTGGCTTTCTGTCCTGTGCCATTCAGTTGGCTTGACACAATCAGCTCAGTTGTATTAGTTTCAGATTCGAGTTTATTGGAAACTTTGAGTGCTTTTACTAATGATCTGTTACGAGATAACAGTAAACCCTTGCCTTTCTGGTGTTACTCAAGTACTTCTTGTACTGCCAAATGCTTTTGGAGAGCTTTGCCTATCTGGCTGTGAGAGCCAAGTGATTCCAGCTTCCTGCCTTATGCTGTTGCTAAGACATAGTGTACCTGAACAGCACTACCCTGTCAGCATTGTGCTGCAAGCTAAGGTTAAACAGTAGTATGAAATTTTCATTTTAATCATGCCAGCTTATCTTCTGTCAAAGCTACAATCTGCCTTTTTCTTGGAGTTTTGTCTTTTTTTTCTTTGAAGTACTGGATCAAGTGAAACAGCTCAGACAGACTTGTACAATACACCCTAAAATATTAAACAGCTTGGGAAGTGTTTAAATGACAACTGGGATCACTGCTTGGTACCAAAACGAAAGCACTGAGCCTGTGAACTGGCCTGTGCTGCAAACAAGGCAGCCCCTTGCAAAAGAGCCCAGGGTTTAGACTTTCCATAGGCAATGATGTGATCTGGACCATAAGCAAATATGGTTTGCATAAACAGCTCTTCCCTTTCCTCCTCCCAACCAAACTTTGCTGGCTACAAACTGCTCTGGGTGGCCGAGTTCACAGCAGTGCTCAGGGGTCAGCTGCCAGCCAGGTCTGTCTGCCCTGTGGACAAGCTGTCACCCTACAGAGTACTGCCAACAAAAAAGCTCAGGCAAAAAGAGGTGCAGTTCAGTTCTGTGCTTCCTTGGATGGAGGGGGATTCCCATCCTTGCTGCAGCTCTGTGTGTGGAAATGACCTTGGCCTCAAACACACTCCCGTGCTAGGCTTTGGTTATCTGGGCTTCAGAGCCACCAGCCAAGCACCCCTACAGAGGCTGGAGGGGAACGTCCCCATGAAGTGACACGTGAAACCGTGGGATAAGCTTCCATCCAGGCTCCATTTACAACAGCAGTGACCACAGGATTAATGCCCTCTGCACTTGGTAAGCTTCCCCCTGGGACTGGCTTCAGGCAGCAGCCCTGAAGTGAGCTGCTCTCCTTGTCTCCTTCCCATCCGATCCCGCGCTCTCGTGTCACGTTTGGAAGTTGGGCAGAATTTCAGCTACTCTCCTGCGCAGCTGGTTTCTTCTTTCTTCTCTTTCTCTCTCCTTTTTCATCAGTAATGGGTACTGCCTCCACGCCTTGAATGCCTTCAGTTTAAGTCTCCTGAAAGAAATTAGGGACACAAGGAACAAAGTGACAACGTGCAGATGTGTGCATGACAGGCGATCCAGAGAGAACTTCTGCTCAAAGGGGGGATTCACATCCTGAGGATTTGTCCTTTCTGCTGTTAGTCAGGGCTGTCACGTGTTAAGCATCTATGTGCAGGCCATTTCATTGATATGTCAATCATGCTGGAGATAAATAACATATTGCCCTTTTCTATTCCTCTCCACTAAGAATTTTGCTCTTCTCTCTGACAGGATTCATTAGCTGGTGTTTGCTTAGCACTTTAAAGATGAAAGAGGTTTTCTGAAGAATAAACAGGACCTCTGAAATAAGTTTCTTTAGGAAAAATGCAGGCTCATTTAGTCCAAACCAAGCCCTTGGGAGTGCAGGCAGCTGGGCTCCAATTCTTACCTGATTTTATTCCCCCCATCAGAGAATGCCCTGCCCTGGGTTCCCATACAGGCAACAGGGAACCACAGTCCTGTCTAAAGAAGAGTTTGTTATGGCAAGGTCTGAGCTGCCTTTTGCAAGTGGGGAAAGAGCTAAAGAAGAATGCCAGGTGATTATGCTCCTAATAGGGGGTCATATGTAGAATTAATCCAGTTTCTTCCTGGGTCTGACTTCCCCCTGGTTCCTCCAGTTTGCTGGCTTGTTAAACTGGGTGCTACTCAGAGCTTACTGACACAGCAAGCTGCAACAGGTTTGCTCTACCACATCAGAGGTGAATTTAATTTCATTCCTCCTTCAAGGAGCTGCAGATCCCATTGGAGCTGTGCACGGGCACAGCCCATCCATGACTGCATGCAGCTACCATGCTTCTGCAGTGAGCAGGTGAACTTTGTTTTCTGCTGAACTTTGACAATAGTTTTTTCTTCTTGCTAGAATGCTTTTTATGGGACAAGGAGTGGACTGGGTGTGTCCAGTCATGGCAGGTAGAACTGATTGCTCTAGTTTTTGCTGCCAAGTCAGGCTGCTGATGGCATAAATGCAAAGACTCCTTAAGTAGGATTTCTAGTTGATCAACTTTGGATTTGTGAACTAAATCATCTGCTGTGGACAAAAAAGTGCTATGTAATTCCTACACAATCATTTGGCTTGCTATAATTGTACTTAAAGATTTTCCTAAGGCAGTTTTAGCAGAAGCTGCATGGCCAGATCTGCTAATCAGCTTAGCAAGTTTCAGCTTCTTATCCTTACTTAGGCTTTCACTGTATTCTCTTTTTTTTTTTTTTAGATTTAGAATTCCTGTGAAGGGTGCCATTGCACATTCTTTCCCAGGCTGCATGGAAGCTTAGGATAAACTTCTGCTGATGCTGTCTGTGCATATCCCAGAAGCAAAACACCAGCAGTGTAGAACCTGTTTCATGTGTTCCTGGGGAGGAGCTGACCTGTCAAAAGTCATCCTTAAAATAATCTACAGAATATGTTAAACTAAAGTGAAAAGAGCTGCTAGTCAGGGCATACACCTACTTGTTACTGTGCTCAGTAGCAATCTTCAGCCTCTCCAGTAAGGCCCTTTTTTCCTCCATTATATGATCAAACCATGCCCAGAAACACTTCCTCATGAGGCAGACTGTGTGGAAGGTACTCGCTCTCTCCTCCTGGGTAGAGAGATCATCTTTGTACTGGGGAGGAGGACAAAGAAACACATGAGAATGGCTTTTTTTTCTCTTCTTTTCTCTCCCAACCTCTGGCCCAATAAATAAAACAATGCTGAGACTGTGGGGCAGTGAAGGGTAGCGGGCACAGGAGGGGAGGAAAATCAGCAGGGAGCAGGGTGAGACAGCAGACAGTGGAGGAGCAGTGTGTAAGAGAAAATTCTGTGTGGAAGAAAGTGATGGAGAGTGAGAAGCTGAGAGAAGGTCTCTGAGAAAGGGAATAATGTTGCTGGAACGGGGAGATAGTGTAACTTTGCAAAGGTTGTGCTACAGGTGAGTGAAGTGGCGCTGTGGGTAAGGAACGTGTGGCAGCAGCCAGCTCTCTTGGTGTCATTTCTCCACTGTAGTGCAGGCCAACCTTTAGCCAGTTCCTGAAGCCCCATCTCAGTAAGATATGGGAATAGAAGTCCTCAGCCCGAGACATCTTCTCCCTGAGACTCTGCTGGGTGTCCTGCAGCCAAGTCATCAGGCATTTCCTCTGCAGGCCCAAGCTGTGGTGCCTTTGTGCCACCTGAGTGAAGACAGCAGAGACAGAAGCTGGCTACCTGAACTGGTGACTACTTAAGTATAAAGCCACAGAAAACTGGGTGCACTAGAAAACCATCTCAGCTTTTTGTAGCCACGCAAATCCAGGTTTCTGACAGCTGGAATAATTTATAGGATCCCACAAAGAGAGTGAGCACAAGGAACAAGGCCTTTTGATCAGGCCACTGCTGCATCCCACCTAGAGAATCCCCTCTAGAATGAGATGCTCAGTTTAACTGCCCGGGAATGGGGCAGAGGCATGGCCTCTAACAGCTCCGGCCAAGCCTGTCCATAATGCTGACCAGCAGGGTGGACATATGGAACAGCTTGTATCCATCTCCTTCTCCCCAGCTGGAGGCCTGTGTGCATTTGGGGAACTACTGTGAGTAGCTCCAGTTTCCAATGACTTCAATGGAAGCTTTCCAGCTCAGCCCTGGGCTCTGGCTGGATCTTCAGGATCCAGCTGAGTGTTACCAGTCTCTCCCTGATAAGGGATGCCGGCTCAGTCACCTGCAGAAATGTTTCCCTGCCCGAGGTCTCAGAAGCTGCCACTCTCTGTTCTGCACTGAGGACAGGGCCAGGATAGAATAGATTGCTGGATTATCACCTGTAGTGTCTTGCCACTAGCAGTGGCCAGCTCTGGACCAGCAGCTTCAGAGAGAATGAAAGCCCTGATGACAGGCTCCTGCAGCTGAAGTTGCTTGGCAGTATCTCACTGATAAGCTTTGCTGTGGAATAAGAGAACTGCCAGGCGCATGTCATGTCATTTTTTTTTTCTTTTTTGCTGTATAATCCTGTTTAAGTAGCTATAAATGAGGATGCCATCCCTGCAGGTTTTTAATGGCTTTTCATGATTATTGTCAGACGGGCTGATTTAAAGAACTAACACAAGGCACGGTATGCAGCGACAATTTTTGCTTTTTTCCATCTCTACCTGGCCTAAAAGCCTATTAAGGCTTCTGCTAAGTGCTGTGTCTACTTTTTCCTTTTTCTACTTTTTCTCATATGGCACCAGTCATTTCCTTTAGCCTCAGCACTTACCAGTAGGTTTTCCCTGGCTTGCTCCCTCAGCCTTTTCCATGGCACTATTCCCAGCTTTCTGAGAATAACCTTCTCATAGTGATCTTTAGCCTTTTTCTGGAGCTGCTGCTCTTTCTCCAGCCTCCTCTGCTTCTCCAGTTCTTTCTGCAATACAAAAACCAGTAGTTTTAATTCTCCCAGGATGAAGAGGATACTAAGCAATGACAATAGATTATTATATTGGAGCTGGAGGTTCTGACCTGACAGGAAATAGGGATCTGCATCATCTTTAGCACTGCAGACCAAATATGACCCCAGGCAGTAGAACCTGTGTCCTAAAGCAAACTGGGAGCTGATGGTACTCCTGGACACTCCCTGTATCAGAACTGCAGTTTGGAGTCCCAGTAACAGACACCTGCAGCTACCACAAGTGCTGATGTAGCAGGAACGTTCTTTGATGTCCAAAAATGATTCTGGGTTTATGCATGGACCCCTGCCACTTAATTTAGCCTAAATAAATAGCAGGGGAGGGATGTGGGTATTTTGTAACTATATAGTATCTATACTGTATAGTATATATAGTAGTGTTTAACACTACTTTTGACTGATACTCAGGGATGAAGGTCAAACGCTTGAAAACACTCAATCCAAAGAGCACAGCAGTTGTAGGTTGAATTCCTGTAGGATTTCAAATGTGCTATTTGGGTTATTAGGACAACTCATTTCCAAGTAACAATAATGAAGTGCAGCTATTCCCAGGTCAGCTCCAAGAGGAAAAGGTGTCCTTGCTAAAACTATCAGGCTTGTTTACTTCTGAATCATGTGGTTGTGACTGGTATCACTGTGTGCATTGGAGGGGTGATAAGAGTGAAAGGAATCTGAGAGTAGACTGAACATGCTGCTGCTGTGAGGGCCTTATGGGGCTGTATCTCAGCTGAGAATGTCCAGCAGCTGGGACCTCTAGTTCTGCTGAGGAGGCAGACAGCACATACTTCATGTCCGTGTGGGACGCAGCCCTTCCCCACACACTGGCAGAAAGGGGGAGATTCTGAGTCTGTACTGTGGCTGCTGTCCTGTGGAACTCTGCTCTACCAATGAGGACACTCAGTTCTCATCACTCTGGCTGCTGACTGAGTACCAGTGGGAAATGGATCTTCTTCCCTATCCCTGCTAAAGGGGAAGAAACAGGTGAGGCATTTGGTCACCAGCTTCTGCTGCCTTCTCTCCTCCCGACGTTTTTTCCGCTGTGCTTCCTTCTCCTCAGCTTCCTTCCTCTGTCGTGCTTCCTCTTCAGCCTTCAGCTGGGCCTTGAAATGGAGAAAAATCAAATTCTATTTGTTTCATGTGATCTTTTCCGTGAACACAGATCTTTAAACTTTCCTAGTATTCCTGTAATATTGACGAGCACCTGAAAGTTCAGCAGGTGAAGTTTCACATACTAGACATGATCTGTGCTCAAGAGTAAACTGTGGAACAGACAGGGAGGAGGAGGGACTGTCCTTTTTAATACCTCTTTACATACCTATATTTATTTTTCTGTGGATGTACATGTATAGCTTTCTTTGCCCTAAGTTGTAGTATTGTCCACTCTTCCTCTAAAGAAATGTAAGCCATAACCCAAGTCATTTATTGAGAGCTTGATTACTGAGGTCAGTTCTGGATCCCTAGGCTCTGCTCTCAGGTTTCATTTCCACGTGCAAAGCAGCACTGCAGGTACCCAAACATTTCTTTCCCCAGACACTGAAGATCACACTTTCTAATCCTACTGCAATTTACTAGCAATGTTTTCAGTAACAGTTTAATACCCTGACTTGAAGAAGACTCTTCTGTTGGATGTTTATCACAGAATTTATGTATTAACTATACAAACGTTGTCAGTATCTTCCCTCTTCAGCAGAGATTTGCTAAAAAGATGCAGATTTTTACTAGGTGAGACTGCATATCCTCAAGCTGCACGTGACCAGAGAGGAAAGGCAAGGAGGGGAACCCCACTCCTGCCAGGTCTCATCAAGTGGATCTCTGTGTGCACTTCCACCCTTGCCATTCTCAGCAAAGACAAGCTACAGTCGTGGGGTAGGTGTGAAAGAAGTGTTGGGGCTGGTATGGGAGGCTGCTTCTAGAACTGCAACTTCAAGAGGAAGTGTCTGCCTGTGATACAGCAAGGCTGGTGCTGCAAAAGCCTGCTTCTTTTGATGTGTGATGGACATTTTCCTTCTCACAAGTCATAAAACTCCTACTTTGGATAGAGGGCTTTTTCTCAGCCCCTGACTCTGGGGTTAAATCAGCATTTCTTATTGCTGGAATGACGTGAAAGACACTTTATTTCATTTTCTGCTTCCCTTACCAATTTTTCCTCTGCTTTTCGTTGTTTGGCTTCTTCTATTTTCTTCTTCTGTTCTGCCCGCTGAATAGCTCTCTCCTCTATCCCTGCAGAAACAAAGGACATAAAGCTTAGTGGAAACGAGCTGTGGTGGGATGGCAGAAAGTCCAGCCCCCCCCTGCCCTGCACAAAGGCCCTCAGTTCCTGCTGCCCTTTGCAGCCGGCAGTGCAATGAACGAGAAACCTGTCGGGGAGATGACTCAGCACCATGGCAATTACATTCTCTCCACCTTCCCTGGTTGACAGGCACAACCACGAGGCTCTGTTTCGAAAGAAGCTCTGTTCAGAGGGTTTGTCCCTCCCTGCCTTTCCCAAGGGCTGAGGCACATGATTTAGCAGCAATTGCTCTGAGGTCTCCAGTAAGCTCTAACTGCTTATTTAAAAGCAATTTCAAGACAGCATCATTGTCACAGTGGCACACAGGTACTTGGTCCCACTGGTAAGAAACTGCTGCTTAATGCTTCTTTTGGAGGATAAATTGCAATGGAGTGATCTTGCTGGCCATCAGCAAAGGTGTTACACACAGAACGTGCAGAGGAAGTGGGAATCTGTGCTTGCTTTCTCTGCAGCTGCAAACAAAGCACAGGCTGGAGCAGTCAATAACTGGGAGGCATTGAAGTGTTTTGACCACAGTAGGTTTCCCTTTCAAGTTTTCTCCTCTCAGCTGTCCCAGGATTCTCTAGCAAGGGAAAACCACTCAGCGATAACTTCTTCACTTGAATTTTTTTTTTGGATCTTTAAACACAAGTACTTGAATGCTCTGAAAAGTATTCTTGCTATCTCTAAGGTGTACAGAATTCAGGCAAATCAGGGTGAACGATGGCTTGGAGTAGGCAGCATTGGAGCTGAACACAGGTAGTGAAAGACAACTATTAATGCCCAGCTGTCATGGCCAAAAAGGTCTGCTGATCTGAAAAACTACAATATTATCTTCCAGATAACCTTTCAAGCAGACTGTCACTACCCTGCCTTGATACAGCAAAACCTGACCTAGGGATATAACAGAGCCCTGATCCTAGTTTACTGATGAAAGGCTATTGTTGCATGTTTATTGTGTTCCAGTGTGGCCAGAGAAGGGGAGATATCTTACAAAAGACAGGGATCTGGAATTCATTCCCCAGACCTGGCTATTGTCACAAAACCTTGGCCAGGCACTTAATTCCCTCTGAAATCTCAACACCTCTGTCAAAGCTGGATGAAAATGCCTGGCTAGTTTAAGTGCTCCTTGGGTGCATAAATAAAGGGAATGAGACTGATGGCAAAAAAAACTCTGTAGAGCTTCTCTGAGTCTTGTGACAGCAGAGACAACCACAGGTGTCAGGAGCTACTGCCACAACAGTGTAGTAAGTGTGGTCAGGAGGGGTTTGCAGTGTCCCAGGTGTCACAGAGGCCTGACTTGGACAGGAAAACAGCTCACCCTCTCCTCTCACAGCACCCGTCAGACTGAGAAAGAAACAATACATCAACCAGCAAAGCTGAGGCAAAGACAGACATTTCCATACAAGATGTTGAGAAAAGTAGCCTGGAGTAGTAGTGTTTGTTATCCAAAACAATACCTTTCAGTATGGGATGAGGTGTGGTCAGCCATCTGTGGGGCCTCCTGCCTTGCATTGCCTTTGTGTTTTCTGGCCCATGAGAATCAGCTGGGCTGTGAAAGAAAATAATAAGGAAATTCTTCAGTGAATGTGGTCAAATTACATCTCACACTTAACACCTATGGCCTTGTAGTTTCTGTTCTCCATTGTGCTGCATTATCCCTGAAATACTGCTTGAAATGGGACTGATGAGGCATCCTTGCAAAGCAACTGAGTTCCAGGGCTCCTGCATGGTCTGAAATACAGAGGATGATGCTCTTTCTTTTTTTCATAACTAAACAGATCCCTGCTGCTACTCTGGGTGACACTGGTGTTGCTGTTTCTAAGTGGATCCTGCATGGATCACCTGATGAAGGGCCGGTGCAGGGAGGGAGGAGAGAGAACTGTGGCCAGTCTGATACTTCCTTTGAGGCTAAGCCACAGCTGAGAGGAACAGCAGATAGCACTAGCACGACTGAAAAATGCCTGGAAAATTCTGGCTCAACTTGAGTGAGGATGAGACATGATGCCTAACTGACCCTGCTTTATTGAGGGCAGATACCTTAAAGGGGTTGTAGTCTTGAATCCGGATTGTTTTTCCTCCCTGGCTTGAGAAACAGAATTGGTAAATGTCTGGGTTACAGCCATAGCTTGTGCTGTCTCTTCTTTATCTCTGCTCATCTTCTGATTTTCCTGCAGTTTAAGGATCAGCTCTTGCTGCTGCTGAAGCTGCTGCCTCTGCTCCTCAATCACACGTTGCTGGAAGGCGTGACGGTGCTCAAAACGACTGCCATAAGCAGGAGATGGCTTTAGACTGAGTGCCTGAAACTGCTGGAGGACCGTGGTTATTTCATTCCTGTACACAGCCTGGTCCTGGGCACTCAGGGCTGCATGTTTAATGGTAATCTCCCAGGCAAACTTGGGGTTTCTGCAGAAATGAGGTGTGTGAACAGCATCCCAACAAGACTGGTCTCTGGTCTGATCAGGCTCTTTCTGTATGAGGCAAGTTTCAGTTGGCTAGGAGAAAAACAAAAAGAAATAAGGATAATTTGACATTAATTAAAACCAAGAACTCTTCTGCCCTTCCTGCATAGTGGTTTTTTTAAATGCAAATCTAGTGAGATGCTTGAGAAGTAGGGTAATCTCAGCTATACAATCTTTATCCAGTCAGGCCAGAGGGGCCCCATTATACACAAAATGGAGGCTGTGGAAAAGAACTCTTAAGGAGCTGAGTGCTATTTCACCAGGAGGAAGAAATCCTGATTAGGCAAGAGCTTTGGCAGGAATACATCCTGACTATTTTGTTAGGGAGCACATCTCAGGATGTCTCATTTCTCGGGGATTAGCACACTCCCTTTTGGATTGTGTTGTCCCTGCTCAGCACTCAGATGAAGAGTAGAATTAAAAATAGTTGTTGAAGTGATCTACACAGCTGATCTACTGAAGAGTACTCTTTTAGATGGAAGAGAAGTCTACAAGGTGCTGCTCCCTCATGCCACTTTTCCAGCTTTGAAAAATCTTACCAGATGCACAGTGGGGAACGAGGCTGCACCTTTCTGACACAGAGTCATTCTCTGAAGAGGCAGCAGCAGCTCTAAGGTCTGCTTTCTGATTCCTAGGTCCAACCCTAAATTCTGTCCCATTCCTTGAGCACGATTTTTACCAGTGCAGCATAAGAAAAATATGGGCTTACTAAGATAGTATAAGCACTGGAAGAAATCAACTTTTGCTCACAATTAAGCAAACAGAAAGCTCGACCTGTAATATGTGTGTGTGAGCTCTAATACTGACATGAGGGCACTGATGTGGCACAGGTTTCAGAGACAGAATGGAAGGCGGGGATCCAACCTGACAAGGGACAATTTAAAGAAGCAACCTCCGATTCTCCTCTTTTACCTCCCTGTGATGTGCATTATCCTCAAACAGCCAGTGACAACCTTTTTTTTCCCCACAGTTAAAAGCAGGAAAGCTGCACTGGCAGGAAAAATATCTCTTGTCATGCAGTCAAGTTATTCTTTTAAAGTCTAAGCTGTCATCAAAGATGTAACTAATCTCTCAGTAAAAGTGATCTGGGGGTGGGATGCTCACTGCGACTCGAGAGTACATGAAGGGTTGTTCTTTGGCAGCACTAGAGATTATTTTTAAAACTCATCCATTGTCCTTCACATTTGCCTCTGATTTTTAGACTTCTCTCCTGAACAGTTGCAGGCAGGTATTTGGGGGTTATCCTGGGAAAGAAGCTTTCCTCTGGGACAATGTACTCTTCATTTCAGACTGCATAAAGTAAGTCCTTTTAAAGAGCACCGCTACGTCAACAGGCAAAACTACCTGAGAAGGATTTACCTTGTCTTGCTGTAAATCTTGATTATGGTTTACTTCTGCTGTGCCAGGCTTGTTAACCTCCCCTGGCCTGTCCCCCCCTTTCCCCAGGGACACAGCCTGCAGCAGCTGTTGCATCTTTCTCTTTGTCTGCTCCCTCTTCATCTGCAGCTCTCGCTTTTCCGTCTCCTCTCGGCTCCAGCGCTGCCAGGCCAGGAAGCAGCAGCGCAGGAGCCATCGCTGGTTGTGCTCCACAGCCACTTGGGTTTTCCTGAGTGAGAAAGGGTTTGTGATGGCAGGAGGGAGGCTTCTGCCCGGGCACAAAGCCACATCATTTCCCGAGGCTCTTTGCTGCTTAACTCTGAAGGCCCTCTGAAGTTGTACAGAGCTCCTCCAAAGAGGAGTGGAAGGGCAGCAAGGATGCCTGCCTGCTATTCTGAATTCATTTTCCCTAGTTTCACACTTTGCAATTTCCTGTGGCATCTCTGGGATGCAGGATAGCTGCAAAAGAGGGATGGTGTTCCCTGGCCAGCTGCATATGGGGAAGTGACAGTGTCTCAGCACTGCAGCTTGCCAGACACCTGCGAAGGGAAGGATTTTCTCTGGATGATAGGGAGCTCATCCAACAGCCTCCTTAATGAAAGGCACTGGCCAAAATGATCTCTGCTGTACTTCTACTGAAACAGCAACTGCATTAAGCAGGAATAAATTTGGCAATCCATATTCTCTGGAGTCTAGAGCGAGCCAGGGTGAGTTTTCTAGGAAAGATACCTACAGAGACAGAGACACGGGCTTGCTGGAAAGTGCTAAAGCTCTTGTTTAGATCTTGTCCTCCTTTTCATCTGTGCCACAACGCCTCTGGCAGACTGCAGGCAGTGTAGCAATTTTCTCAAAAAGCTGCTGTTTCCCTCCTGCTGGATAACTGACGAACTCCTTTTCCAGTCCCTGATCACTGCTCTGCCCAAGTGCGGCTGCAGAAGGGGGAATTCCACGGTAAAGGGTCACTACCTGTTTTCATCTTGGAGATGAACTTCCAATTGCTGTGTCTCCTGCTCTACTTTCTGGGCCCAAGTGTAGTTTCTCCAAGCTCGCAGGGCCTTCAGTTGGCACCTCCAGTCAGCAAGGGCTCTGGCTTTTCCCATTTTAATTCTGTGCTCCAGAATGACTTTCAGCCAAGCAGAGAAATGTCGTTGCAAGCACTGCATGGGAGAGTTTCAGAAAACCAATGAGCAAAATACTGCCTGTCACACAAATACTGATCTTCTCTGCCCTTTGTCTACTCTGGCTTTCCTTTTTGAGATTCTTTTTAGAATCCTTATTTCCTACAGTTATCTTGAGGATTAAAAATAAAAAAAGTATTGCAGAGCACGTGCAGGTCTTCTACAAAAAGCAGGAAGGGTCTAGAAAGAGATATCATACCAAAGGGCTCTGTGCTTTGGAGTGAAATGCACTTAGTTCACCAAGTATAAAGGAATAAAATGGGTAAGGTACATACAATTTCTAGAGACAGGGAAAATATTTTCAAATCTAGAAAATGTTTAAGATGCTACAGATAAAAACATACCTGTGAATAACTGTTGCCTTTAAAAAAAAGTAAAAAAAGAGGACAAAAATCAAGACACTTCCTAGAGTGAATTTATGACACGGCCTCAGCTCATCCTTGTTCCAGCAGGAAGCCAAACCTTTCCCCTATTGTGTAATTAGACTTGCTGCCTTTGGGAGTAATTTACATTGTACAGAGCAGCAATTTGCTATCTAATCTACCCCATAATTCTAGCCCTGTCACTGCAGACACTGCTCATTTTGATCCTCCAAGTGGGTCAACTTACAGGACTCTGCTGTTCCCCTTTTGTCATCGTGCCTTGTGTTAATTGCCTTCCTCTCTCACTGAGATCTTCAAATGGAGACTTACAAAAAGTCAATGCATTAGCTGTTTCTTTCTGCTTAAGAAAAGTAATCAAAATGTCACTATTGCTTAACTCAGCTAAGCTGTGTCTTCTCACATTAAGCCAGTCCTGAATTGTTCTGTGGTTTCATTCAGGCTTATCTTCACAGCTTAGACTATGCTGGAGAGAAGTTGTGTATTGCTAAACACCAGCCAAGCCCAAATCCAGCAGATGGGCAGATGGATTGAGCTGTGAGGATTCTACAGGATTCTTCTGCTGAAAAGTCCCCTAGATGTAGATATATAGACATCAAAGATGATGACTGCTCTATTAATTAAAAACATTATGTGATGGATGGCATTTATACCTGCACTCAGGAAATTTATTTTCTTTGCTGAGCCTGCCCATATAAAATTATCCAGTACTAAAGATCACTCTTTAGTTGTGAGTATTTGGTAGTCATTTAACCCAGAGCTGACCATGGTACCAGAATAATGAAGGTGAAACAAAGAGGTTCCTACCTGGAATTATTCAAGTTTGTCTGCCTCAAAAGTGCTGTTGCAGTAACACAGAATATCCTACTGCACCCAGTGGAAGGGGATCCTTGAGGATCCTGGTACTGTGGATGTGCTGGTGTGCATCAACTCTCAGAGCACAGCTCAAAGTTCATCCCAGCATTCTCTTTCCTATCCCTGTTCTGGAACTAGAGCGTGCAAGGTAATCTTTAAAATGCCTTCCTATGCACAGAGTAAGGGCTTCTCAGGCCTTTTTATCTGCCACTTTCCCCTTTTATCTTCCTTGAGAGAAATCAAATCTCACTCCACTTCCTCCTCAGTACATCTCCTTTATGGTCTCATCTGTCTTAGGAGCCATGTCTTTTCCACAGTTCTAAATGAAATGTCCCAATGAATACACTTGAGGCACAGGCCCAGTGGGGTTGGCACCTCAGGATTTCTTGCTCCTGGTGCCTTCAATTTTTTGGCCCTGCTTTCCTACTTTCCTGGTATTAGGAGGCCTTTGAAATAGTAAAAAATTCAGCATAACCAGGACTTTTTACTTGAGGTTTGCAAATGGGCAGGTAGCTCAGTGTCAGATAAAGAAAGGTGATGCTCACTCTCTGCTTACTGGTGTGAATCCTGCGCAGCACTTCCTGAGTCTTTCTCTGTTTCTCCTCTCCTTGCTCTTCTCTCTTCAGGACCAGGGTTGGGGACACAGCAGATACCTCCTGCACTGACAGCTTCTGAGCTTTTTCTTGTCTCTTCCCCTCCCTGCAAAGTGAACAAACACACAGATCTAATATCATGATATACAATCTAATACCTTCTCTTTTTGGGCAGTTGTAAGAGAACTACCTCTCCAGCTTAGAAATGTGCTGATTATTTTAACTCAGCCTTCTGAAAAACCATCTCTGTAATGGTTTGGGATCCCAGAGATTAAGCAGTTTGGGACATTTCCTAAACATAGAAGGCAGATGAAAACAGTAAATTATTTCAGTAAATATTTTATTAAAGCACTTGTGTAAGAAGATTTAGGATCTCAGTGCTGCCTAAATAAATAAATGGCATCCCTAAAAGTGGCATCCCTGTGACAATCCAAGCTCAGCAGAAGGAAAAAATGACATCTCTGCAGAATTCTCAGCCAAGAATGCTCTTGATTCTCTCATAGCAGGGAAAGTATTGCAAGTGCTAGACTTTCAACAGAGACATTTTTCCTTTTATATTTTTCCTGTGTACTGGCTTTCATGTGGCATTAGATGCTAACAAGGCTGGATGTAGCCCCAGAGGTGATGGAGAGGATGCACAGTGGTGCAAACACGCTGCTGCTTTGTGATTCAGTGCACATACTGCAAGGGCTGAGGGCAGGATAACACTATTCTAAGCCCACTTTCCCACTCATGAAAAACTCTGCCCCTGATATTGCTAACAGAGGGCTAAAAGGTTTTGAGAGAGTTGAAAGTCAGTTAACAGCTGTTTTGCTAGGGATCACCACTGCTCTTACATTAACAAAAGGATCTTGTAAGTGGTTTTCATCTCTCCACACCCTGCCTTACTTTCTCCAAACTTCTGCCACAGTGAGCTTCTTCTCAGCCATTTCCTTTCGCAGCTTTACTATTTCCCTCTGGATCTCCTCCTCCTCCTTCTTAGCCTGCAGGGCCTTCCTTCTTTCCTCTTCCTGTGCTTGGAGCCTGGCCTCAGACAGGATTGCTTTCCTCAGGGACTCTTCTTGTCTCTGAAGCTCTAAAGCCTTCTGATGCCTCATTCGGTTTTCTTTCACCTGGGAGGGAGAAAATTGGCAAAAGTCAAAGCAAACCAAAGGTTGAAGAATTGGAAGTTCACGGTACACTGTGAACTGTGAGCCAGGGGTGGCTCACAATCCACTTTTTGCATTAAGCTAAACCCTATCCTGACTGGAGAGACCGTGCTCCTGACCAGCAAAACACTCCATGTGAGAGAGTGAAATGAAATCAATATTCCTTAACGGGAGCAAACTCACAACTGACTGCTGTGGCAGCTCTTCCTGTCAGTCTTCAGAAAAAGGGGGAAAACCTGAACAGTTGTAGTGAAAGGTGACTGTGCAAGCTGCTGCTGAATGGCTGATGGGCACATGGAAATGCAGTGAAGTTTCAGCTGACCTGGGGAAGAATGTCTTTGGATAGTTGCTTCCAAGTCAGAGATTATTGCAGGCTCTGAGAGAATACTGGGGAGCCATCACTGAGCATTTACTCTAATCCTATAATCCTCCACCTTATTCCTTTTAACTGAGCTGCCTTGCCTGCTCACCTGCTTGTGTCTGAGCTCCATGATCAGTCGTGGGTCTGCAAGTTGTTTTTTTTCCTTGATCTCTTCAAGTCGAAGGTGTTTTGCTATCCCACAGTTCACAGCTTCACTCTGCAGAAGATGCTGGAGGTATTTCTGGACAGAGGAACTTTCCATTTCGCATTCCAGATAGCTGCACAAATCTGAAATGAGAAATTCAGATTATCTCGGGCTAGTCTGAAATGAATAAACCCTTCTGTCTCAGATCACAAAGCCTAATGTAATTAAAGGGATCACTTCCCCAGACTGTGAATGCATTTGTGATGAATGTGGACACACTGACTGCACTCCATTTATCCCCAGAGCCTTAATCAGTCTCCCATTGAACACTCTAGAGCAGTAACAATGGTTCATCCATTTTTTACTGTCTTGCCTCTGAGCATCTCAAACGGCTGTATAAACTTGACAGGCCTCAAAAATACCTGTTCACAAAAGAAAAAAAAAAAAGTCTTTTACAAAGGGAGACATTAAATGTTTATGAGGTGCATTTATGCAGCCCTACAGCAAGATGCTGTGAGATCCAGGGGATAAAAATCATCACATTTAATCTCATTTTTACTGAGTCCACTGTCCTGGCCTCAAAACAATTGTTACCTTTCAGTCTGATGAACCATGAGGCCTGACCTCCTTCCCCAGCACAGCCTCAGAGAGGAAACCAGGACCTGCTTTGCAGTGCTCTCACCATCAAAGTGCTCATAATTTGGAGGGGGCGCTTCCTGAAGGACACAGTCAACCTCCTCTTCTCCAACGCTCAGCTCCAGTTGCAGCTGGGACTTCATCCAGTTACTGAGCAGCTCCTGGGCTACCATGCAGAAAGAGATTGATGACTTCACTTGCTTAAAAAAAATGAGATGGCTAAATGTAAAATAGCAATAGTCTGGGATAGTTATGTCACATGCTAGGAGTGACTGAAACTTGAGCTGCAACAGAAAATGGAATAAAGCAAATAATTCCTATCTTCTTGATCTGTAAAAGAACAGGAAGAGAAGGTGGCAAACTTTTTTCCTGCCATGTATATCAGAAATCAAGGCTTCTCCACCTAATTTTTACTATGATTCTACAGACATTTAGATCACTTGTGATTATTTTCTAGCATTTATCAAGGAGATGGAATTCTCACGAGGTAATTCATAATTTAGATAGCTTTCATATGTTTTACCACTAAACTTGCAGACACTTAGATGGTTTCCACCTTGGACAAACTTTGGCTTCATGTGTACAGGTTAACCCTTTGCAGGTGCCACAGAAACAAAAATTGCAAATCTGTCAGGTGGCAAACTTCACCTGGGACACAGGGTTAAGACTGCAGCTGCAGCAATGATGGATGTGGTACTTCTCAGTGAGCCTCAAACAGCTGAGTATGAAAACATAAATCTTATGTTTGTTGTCCTTCAAATCACTTTTATTCTCTTTCATTATCTCTCCAGCCAGATCAAGAACAGGGAAATATATCTGATAACAGAAAGAAGAGTGAAAAAAAAACTTGCCAATAGGGGAAGGGTTACTTTTTTGACTGGGATTTGTGATCTTCTAGTAATTAGAGCAAAAGTCTTCTGTCAATACCTCTCTTATCAATGCCTTTCCTCACACAGTGGGCTCTGTGTAGTTACTGCCAGTAACTATTGCAACAGTGGATTCCAGGTGAAAGAATTTCAGTTGAGCTAGTAACAACTCTGAGGGATTGGTAGCTATAAAAAGGGAAATCCTAGCAGAGAAGGGAAAAGATAAAATAAACGTGATGAAAGCAAGCAACCTTTCCACCAAAGGAACAGACAAAGCTTTTCACCAGAGCAGAGACACTCCTCTATTGGCTGTAGGATGCATTCAGACAGTGCACTGTAAGCAGGTAGGTGTATTCCATGCATTACTTGAATCCCTGATGACTGCAAGGGAAAAAGCTGGCGTCCTGGATTGAAGTGGATGCTCTTAAGATGTGTCATCATCATCAGTTCTGTAATGCTGACTTTTGATTCTTAAAAAAATGGTTCATGCAGTTTTTAAAATCCTGTCTCCTACCAGCTTTTTACACTGCAGACATATTTCTAGCCCTGATGGGTGATAATTTCCCTCCTTTTTGTTTTTCAAATCTACCACAGCTTTACCTTCAAACTTCAGCAAGCACTTTTGGCTGCAGTCTTCACAAAAGAAATATTTAGTTAGGTAATGAGTGAGGAAAACTTTGCATGGGAACCAAAACAAAACCACATTGTCATTCACAGATGTGAAATTTACACAGAGCAACTCCATTTCCACAACTAATCTGGTCCCAGAAATACATCAGGTAATTTCAGCTGGTTTCCTAGCAGTAACTTGGTTTTCACCATATGGTGTTATCTTGAAGGACAGTTCTTATCCTTGTCTTGAGCTGGTATCTCCAGGAGACAGAGAATTTATCCCTCTCTCAGGTATGCCATGCAAGATCTGCCTTCATCTCCAGCAATTGATCCTTCTTATTCTTATTTCTCCATTAGATGAAATCCATCTTACTAAAAACTGCTCCTTGTGAAGTCAAGCCTTGCAAGAGCCTGTTCAGGTCATTTTAGGCATTTTGTAGCAAGCAGAATTTTACCTCACCTTCCTCACAGTCCTCACGATGAATTTGCAGCCGTTCTGTAGTTTCCAAACTTGTCAGAGGACCCCAAGGCCTCTGTGTCCACCTTGACTCTTGAAGGGAAAAAGCTTCAGAGACAGCATACTCAGAGTCCTGGTCCACTCTCTTGAAATAAAGAAAGGAAAACATTTCTAAGGATATCAATTTTTACACTTCCTATATCCACATTTCTCCTCCAGAGAGCAAACATCAGTGGGAATGTAATAACACAAAACAGCATGGCTGTTATAAGGAATAGATTTCTTTTGAAATGCATTTCTACAAGTGCCTGATTGCACAGACTGGACTTTGGAACTCATTAGGCAATAAACACTCATTTGGCAATTAGTGCCAAACACAGAGACTGGAGAACACAGAGAGAATGGCAACACCCAGCCCCTGGGGCTGGATGGAGATTTGCTAGTGCCCAGCAACTATGAAATTTGGGATCAGCTTTTTGTCATAGCCAGGCTGAGAGACTTCCTGTCCCATATTAATCTCTCTGAAATGTTAATGGTCCTGACGTGTCACTGTGTTTTCACAAGTAAAACCCGTGCCCCAGACAGTCCAGATTTCTGAACTCCTTCCCTCTGTGCTGCTGCCAGAGGCTCAGGATGCTGCCTGAGGAAGCAGACACACACCACACACTCCTGCCTGCTACAAGCAGGCTGAAGGTGGGAGCAGGGGTGTGCCCACGAAGCAAAACAAGGCAAAACCTCATCCTAGAATTAATTTTCCATATTGCAGGACACGGTGCTTTGGGGTAAATCTCTTGCATCACTTGCCAGAAAAAACCTGCAGCACTCCTCAACAGCAAGTTTTACATGTTGAGTTTTATGCATAGCAACAAAACATCTTATTCTTCACAGAGTTTGGAGTGGAAGAGACCTTTACAGGTCATCTAATCCAGCCTCCCTGCCTGTCCTGAGCAGGGACAGCTCTGATAACACCAAGCTGGATGGCAGTGTGGCTCTACTTGAGGGCAGGAGGGCTCTGCAGAGGGGTCTGGACAGGCTGGGTTGATGGGCTGAGGCCAATTGTATGGGGTTCAATAGGGCGAAGTGCCAGGTCCTGTACTTGGGATAGCACAACCCCAGGCAGCAATTCAGGCTGGGGGAAGAGTGGCTGCCAAGCTGCCAGGCAGAAAAGGACCCGAGGGTGCTGGCTGAGAGCTGAATGTGAGCCAGCAGCGTGCTCAGGTGGCCACAAAGGCCAATGACAGCCTAGCCTGGATCAGCAATGGTGTGGCCAGCAGGAGCAGGGCAGGGATTGTCCCTCTGTACTGGGCACTGGTGAGGCCGCCTCGAGTCCTGTGTTCAGTTCTGGGTCCCTAAAATCAGGAGAGACACCGAGGTCTGTATTCAGAGAAGGCCAAAGCTGCTGAAGGGTCTAGAGGAGCAGCTGAGAGAAGTGCGATGGTTTAGTGTGGAGAAAAGGAGCCTCAGTGGTGAACTTAGCACTCTACAACCACCTAAAGGAGGGCATAGCTGGGTGGGGGCCAGTCTCTCCTCCTGCGCAATAAGTGACAGGATAAGTTTTCAAGTTTTGTTATGGGATATTTAGATTGGATATTAGGAAAAATCTTTGCACTGAAAGCATTGGGAACAGGGTGCCCAGGAAAGAGGTTGAGTCACCATCCCTGGAAGTGTTGAAACAACCGTGGGTGCGGCACTCGGGGACATGGTTTAGTGGTGAACATAGTGGTGCTGGATTAATGGTTGGACTCGATGATCTTAGAGGCCTTTTCCAACCTAATGATGCTGTGATCTTCAGGTTACTCAGAGCCCATCTAACCTGATCCTGAATGTCACAGCGCAAGTTATTCCGCCTTGGCCCATCTCTCCAAAGCTACCCGACCCAAACCTCGGCAGGGACTCAGGAAAACCACAGCGTTCCAACCTCCAGCGCCTCTTCCTGAACCCGAGTTCCACTATGCCAGCTTTGGC
>VWZN01009648.1:304148-338454 GCA_013396955.1 Regulus satrapa
TTTTTAGAGCGTTTAGGCCGGAGGGCGTCGCGGTGGTTTCGTAGTTAATCTTTCCCGAGGTGGGCAGCAGGGCGAGGGAGGTGGTTGTGGCTCTCTGCTCTGCTGGCAGCCCGTGTGTGCTGCACCCAGCTCTGGAGCAAGGTAAGGTCTGTCGGTGCTTTGGAGCACCACAAAGATGCTCACAGGGCTGGAACATCGGTCCTGTAACAGCAAGCAGAGGGATTTGGGGGTGGTCAGCCTGGAGAAGACAAAGCTCCTGGGGGAGACCTTTTAGCAGCCTTCTGGTATTTAAAAGGAGATTACAGGACAGATGGGCACAGACTTTTAACAGAGCCTGTTTGCTGTAGGATGAGAGGTGATGGGTTTAAACTGTAAGAGGGTGTCTCTCTTATAATGAGGGTGGTGAAACACTGGACCAGACTGCCCAGAGAGGTGGTAGGTATCTCATACCTGAAAACACTTAAGGTAAAACTGGAGCAGCAGCTAACTCTGAAAACTAGTTGAGTGGCAACCGAAAGGAAAGATTGCCACGGTAAAGCTTATGGGGTTGTCGAATGATGTGACTGTATTAGTGATGCTCCCCAAAATGTCACGGTCTAGCTTTGTGCTCTCTGTCAAATCAGTGGTCCCTGGTCAGGTAAAACTACTGGTAAAAACTACTGCAGGTAAAAACTACTTTTCTTTGCCAGAGAATTATGAGTGCCTCAGGTCGTGAGCTGTGATTCTTGAGCTCTGTGACTCTGGGGTTTCATTCCATCTGTCCCTGTTTCACTGCCTGGCAAATACCAGTTCAGTGTCAGATAATGCATAAGTATGGAAAACAAAAGCTTAGTTGTGAAACCACCGATCTCTTTAGACAGTTGTCTGCTTAGTTAATGTGTTCCTATATCTGGATTGCAGGGCAGAAATTCATGACGTGCTGGAAGAGTATAAAGAAGGAGCTGCAAAATTTATGGGTAAAGTACAAGTATTTGCTTGTATATCTGAGAGATAATGCAGGTGGATCCCACTAGAGCATGTTTGGGCAGTGCAGTAGGCAGAAAGATGTAGGCTTTGCACGTTTAGGGATTTTCTCACTCAGAGTGGCACTAGGGAAGACTTGAAATAGTATGTTGTCACTAGTATGGCCAAAAATCCTTCAGTCAGGCTACAAAGGGATGATGTGTCTGTAATTTCTGTAATTCACAGTTCTTTGTGTATGGAATCTAACACATTTTGCAAGAAAAAAAAATAGAGTTGCCAAAACTTGGTTTTTTTGTTTTTTGTTTTAGTATTTTAAGAAGAACATAGAAATTTGGGACATGCATTTCATTATATATATAAAAAAATTATGGTTTGACTTGTTCCAATGGAAGTTTGCACCCAACTTTCAATAAACTTTACCTATTTGGAGCAATTTACTCCTTCAAGAAAAATTGAAAAATGTCTTTGTCTGGAACTTCCTGGAGGCTTTACCAATTTCAGTGGCTGTCTCTGGAGAGAATGCTGTATGTCACTGAGACATACTGTCTAGCTTTGTGACATTTGAACCCTGCAGTCTGGCAGGGATGATGAATTTCCCCTTTGTGTAGTTGATAACGTTCTCTCACTCTCCTTTTCTGTGAGGGTGCTGAGCCACTCAGACGAGTTGCCCAAAGAAGTTGTGGATGCCTCATCCCTGGAAATGTTCACGGCCAGGTTGGATGGGGCTTCGAGCAACGTGTTCTAGTGGGTGTCCCTGCCCATGGGGTATGATCTCCAAGGTGCCTTCCAACCCAAACCATTCTGTGGTTCCACTTTACCCTTTCTTAAAAGTTCTAGGCTTGGGATTGTTGCTGGTTTGGATCGGGTCAGGTGTCTCCAGTGTATCAGTTATCAGTTGAGTGGTCAAGTGAGTCATCTGTTGGGTCTGGAGGATTTGAATAGGTGGAGCATTAATCAAGAAGAAACATAAATCCCAAAGCAGCTGAGCAGGCTGCAGAGCCAAAGGTATTGTTCCATGCTTCGTCCTACTATTGCACTCTTCTCCAGGCAGTTAGTAAAGCTGGGGAAGAAGTCTGCCTACTTTGGTGCTGAGAGAGAGATGAACGATATTTCCTTCGTCAGAATGGATGGACTTGTGTGGGGGACAATACCCAGCTGTGGAATCTGCAAGCCACGTCTTTGTGTTAGCTTTGCTTTGGTTCATGAAACTCTGCTCTGGGTCTGTCTCTCTGTTTGCAGGTATGCCAGATGCCGTGCTCTACTGCTCCCTTCATGACCCAGTCACTCCCTGCCCCTCTGGCTACAACACTAACAAGGTAAGGCAGCTGTGAAGACTTGAAAGGGTCCACCTAAAGTTCCCAAAAGAAATCTGCCAGTCCTCCCTTCATCTCTGTGGGTGTGCTCAGACAAGCCACAGGAGTAGAAAAATAAATCTTTGCACCAAGGGGATCGTCATTTACCTGCTCGTACATTCAACTAAATGAAGTTTAGAACATGTTCTTACTTGGCAGCGTGTTCCCTGAATGGTTCCTGAGCAGTTAAGTGGCAATTCAGCTAGCAAGGAGAGCTCTGGACTACCGTGCTGTTGTGCTTTCAATGTTATGTGTTCTGGCATATTTGCTGTACGAGCTTATGCTTATGGCACTGATAAACAGCAAATCTGAACCCCTGTGTGTATTTACCTACAGCCAGGTACAGCCCACAGAGGGGAGGGACAGCAGAATTTTTGCAGGAGGGTGGCTCAGCAATGCTGCAGACATTTGCACTTCCACCCCCACCCCCGGGCACACAGCCTGCCTGTGCCATCCACACCCTCCTGCTGCCTGACACAGCTTCTGCTGGAGCTCCTGCTCAGATCCAGTCAGTCCCAGGGCGTGTTTGGGTGTGGCCCCATTTGGTGGAAGGCCCCCGAGTGATGGAGGATGACTCCTGCCATGCAGCTCTCACTGTACATCCCTTGCTGCTGGGATCCAGGCTGAGTCCTGTCTACTCTGCAGGGGAGCAGTTACTTGAAGCTTGTCCCACTGTTTTGCAGCTCTGAGATGAGAGCAGCAATCTAAACCTGGGTGTTGGGAGTTTGATTCAGACTTTTTTGGGTTTTTTTTTATTTAAATAAGCTGATGAATATATTTGTCACCTTGTAAGGCCTTCTGCAGCTGGATCTGTGCTGACAAATATTTCTGGAAGCTTTTTGAAAGCAATGGGACAGAAAGCTCTGTACCAGAAAGCCTAGCACTGGCTGGATTTAAATAATCACAGGATAATGCTCAGCTCTCTAAGCTGCATAGCTATTTTGTTTATTAAAGCAGCTTTTTTTTTCCTCTTGAGAACAGAATGAAGGTAACTAGATGTGATTACACTCTGCCCTTTGGCTCAGACAGCTCTGGCTTTCCTCTGCCTACCTTCACCAGCTGTTCCTCGATGCTCTTACAATAAAAGGCAGCAGGTACTGTCTGAACAACATGCTGCTGCAGAACAGCATACAGCTGCTGTGTTTGTTATTCTGTAGACACAAATTTCTTAACTCCTTTTGGAGTTGGCTCTTTTTTTTTAGTTGGAAATTTGCAAAAAAAAAAAAGTATTGCTTTGGAGATTTGTCAAATTTGGTGAAATTGGCTGATAAGGCCAAAAATAATCTGGATGGATGAATGGATGGACAAGAGGCATGTGGTATACTTGTGCAATCCTTTTGGGTCTTTGTAGGGACCAGACCCCCAAAAAAATCTGCTCATATTTTTTGCATCCACTGATGAAATTCGATGTGCAAATTAGTATACATGAGAGCTACACTGCCTAATCTGTCTGTCTGGCATAGGCTAGGAGAATGTGTTCAAACCCTCAGGCCCCAAAAAGTGCCCATTACAGTCCAAGCTATATGCTGTAAAACCCTTTCTCATTTTAAAAAAGCATGAACAGAATTGCAGCTGAAAAGAGCTGTTTTCCAAAGGGCTCCGACCCTTTACTTAACCTACTTGAATACCCCTTTAAAGTGTTGGAGCAGCAGTTTCACCAGCCTAACAACAATGCAACCAAAGCAATGGCCAAGCTGCACTCACAGGTTAGTTACAGAGTCTGCAAAATAGGCTCAAATGTGAATATATTTTATGAATCTCAACGTTTAGTGACTTGAATGGTGACATCTGCTAGCTTGGAGGTGTTCAGGTAAGGTAACCTCTCTGTCCATGTGTTTCTGTCTTGCTTTAAATTATTTTGAAGGCATTATGGAGTAATGATGGAAGAGGGGGTCCCATGTGTGCTGGCAGGATGGGGAAGCATATGCAGAGACAGGGCAGATTGTGTGAAATCCTAAGGAGCACGTGCCATTCCTTACATTGGCTCGGTCAGTGTCTTCTAGAGTTGCTGGATTTGGGACCTAAAATAACAGGGGGTTCTAAGATTGAGTGCTTAACAAGCTTTTGTGTTCTTCCCAGTCTGTATGGTTTATATAAACACATTCATGTGTGTTGTATGAGTTAAGTGCTCAGAAGAGGAAGTAGTTTCTTGGGTTTGCATTTGCAAATAGATTTTTAAAAGAATGCATTTGCCATTGCAGCCTTTGCTAGTTTTTTATAAACTTTTGCTTACATGACAACAAGTTTGGTGGGAATTCAAGTTGGTTTGGTTTGGTTTTTTTTTTCCAAATTCTGCCACAAATTTGTGTGGTGAGAGGCCAGCTGCTCTGTCTCAGATTTTTAAACACGGAGAAGTCATGTTTAAAATTTTATTATTTAGTAATATTATTATTTAAATTAGTATTGAGTGGGATGGTTTCGGCAAAGTGTATCTTAAAAATTCCAGCTCAGTCATTTATCTCCTTGCATTCATTGTGCCAAGTGCAGCTGATTATGTGAGCCCTGCTCCAGGGGAACCCATCTAATGAGCTGTCATTCCAGTATCTGGTGTTTCACCAGGCAATTCCTACTCTCCTTTCACCCCTGAGCTCTGCTGTCCTTTGCTGCTCATCCCTGTTCTTCCTCTACAGACGGTCTCCCTGTGGGGAAGCTCGGGGCGCATGGAGATGACAACCTCCAAGTTCATGGACATCCAGAGGGCCATCCAGCCAGACTGGTTCCAGTGCATCTCTGATGGAGACACCATTTCTGGGGAAGCTGGCAGAAAAAGAGCCAAGAAGTCTGTGGATAGGTCACTTTCCTTCTTGGATATTTGCCTCCAGCTGCAAGAAAAATCACCGGTAAGGTCCCTGGGATACTGAGGCAATATCACTGCAAGCACTTCTTGGTCTGTGCTGCATCCTGGACCAGCCCCAGGATGTGATTTAGTAGGAAATTGTGTCACCTGTGTGTATCAGGGAATGCCCAGCTTGCAGTCCAGAGTCAGGTGTAACCAGTAGCACAGTGAGTTTTCCTTCCTTCCTTTAGTAAATTGTCTTCTGCACCACCCCTCATCTCTACTAGCTGAGGAGAACTACATTGGAGGATTTTTCTTTCTGCTTTTGAGTTGTCATGTATTTCTTTCACTTACCTTATTATTAGATGCATGGGCAAAGTGGGATCTTACTCAGAATGAGCAAACCCATCTTTTTGCTGTGAAGTCCCCTTGGTTCCAAGTGAGGGAGGATTTGATGGAATTAGTCAGTGCCATTCTTTATTTCTTGCAGCAGCTTTGACACTTCCCTTCCTTTTAGTGAAAGGAGACATACTGAGTCTGCACTACAATGGAAAACAGGTGACAGGAGTTGGTGTTGTGTCTCCTGAAAGGGAATTCCCTGTGACATCTGATGTCTGACAGCCAGCATAAATGGCACCTGCTTTTAGTATTCTCCACTAACACCTCTGTTGCTGACACCCCATCCATAAAAAGCCACGGACAAAGATGATGTGTGGTAATTGCCTTCTGTAGGAGGTAGGAAGAGTGGCATCAAAATTCTCAGTGAATTAGTGTCAAGGCAAGGAGCAGGATCTTGTTTGTACTCGTCCCTTTTCTTACACATGGACTTCCTTGAATATGGATGGTGTTGTGTGGGAAATGAGATGAAACCCCACGGTTCTGGCAAGTTCCTGGGAACGTGGGGCATTAAGTAGCAGGCATCTGAAGTCTGGGCTGTGAGATGTCTTTCATGTCTTTGGCAGAGCGTGCTCTAACACTTGTAGCTTTCTCCTGGGACAGGAACTACAAGGAAGTGTAATGTTTGGGGCAATTGAAGGTGGAGATGTCTTGGAAGAGAGGCTCAGATCAGCCAGGGAGACTGCCAAGCGGCCTGTGGGTGGCTTTCTGCTAGATGGCTTCCAGGGAAGTGCCATGGCCAAGGAGACCAAGTTGAAACTGATAGCTTCTGTCACAGCAGAGCTGCCAGAGGATAAACCAAGGTAAGTTGTGTGGGCACCATCCCAAGAAATCCATCTGTCCTATTATGAGGAGCATCTACGGGCGGCTGTGCAGTTTCCCTGTAGGAAATAATCGCTGTATTGCACAGCTCTGTGTGTGCCAGGCTGCATAAATTTTACCATTGTCAGGCTGCAACACTTGTTTCAGTTTTTAGCTGCAACTGGCACCAGGCTTTGCTCGTGCTGTGGGTTCTTTAGGAAGAGTTCCAGGTAGGATGTGTCAGGGTTACCTGGATTTGGTCTTGGCAGCCACGGTTTACTTGAAGTTCGGCGCGAACAAGAACGTTATTGTCAAGATATTTTGCAGGGATTTCTTCTCAGTAAAACTGTCTGGTTTCCAGTTCTCTCTGGCCAGAACTGGTGGGTGGCAGAGAGAGGTGCTGGCAGAACCAGCAGCCAGTGCTTGCTACACGATCTTGGTAGCCAGCTCCATCCTAGTGCCTGTGGCAGTGAGCCTGTGCTCTACCTGGCTGGCCCAGAGCAGTGGTGTTCTCTTCTTGGACAGTGTGGGGCTTACTGCATATCTGAGCTGTCAGTTGTGCCCATCAGACCCATGTCGAGGACTGGACAGGAGGGGCAGCTTGCTTGGTCCTTATAATTGGCTAACAATAACTAAAGACTTGTTGAAAATGTGTGCTAATATTTGCTAGTGGTTCAGAAGTGTAGGGGTTTCTGTATTGAGTTGAGCTCGCTGGGTTGCTCTTACCAGAGCAACTGCTAATATGAAATACTACTAAATAATATGGTTGCTTTTTGTATAATTTCCTGAAAAGAGTAACCGAGGCCTCATTTTGTTCCTGCTTCCCTCTGCTAGCAGAGAATTGCTCTGACCTAATGGTGTTTAAAAGGAAATTAAATGCAAGAGCACCGTGCCTGGTGTTGCAGCTTGTTCTTGCTTAGTGGTGCCTGGGGTTTGAATTTTCCTGACAATTAAGAGGCTTGCTGTGTTGTTGCTATCCTGTCTGGTTGAGATACTTGAAAGATCCCCTGGGAGCATTAGAGTCCAATCTGCTCAGCTAACCTCAGTGGCTACCAGTGCATCTGCCTCATCTATCAAATAGTTTGCTTGTCTTGTTAAGACAAGGGTTTCTGACCTCTTGATAGGAAGAGAGCTGGTTAGCCCCAGGGGCTCTTGGAAGTACCTCAAGTGAATTTCAGGCAGTCCTTGCTCCTGAATCACCCTTGCCATTCTGGCTGGAGAATTTTTTTTTCAGCTCTCTTCTACCCAGCATGAAATTCTCTAGAAGACAAACACTTTCTGTGCTTCACTCCTGAAGTGGCTGCTTTTTGTGTGATGGTAAAATGATCTTATGAGTATACTCTTTATGAAGAGTCCTTTCTTGTGCCTAAAGGGGCTGAAATCTCCTGATAAAATTTGTTTTCCTTTCCAATAGCACAGGAATCCGTGCAAGAAGGAATGTTTGTCCTTACCAGTGCAGAGATGAGTTTCAGCAAGGCTTTGATCAAATATGCAGAGCTACTGTTTTGACTTTTGCATATCATTTTCTCCCTGTCATGGGAACCTGAAACACAAAACACTCATGCTGTAAACTTCTCCTATCCTTATTCTGTGCTCATCAATTTAATTGGAGTACTTAGAAAAGTGACTAAAAATGGCACCTTGTGACTTCATTTATCAGCCCCTGTGTATTTTCCTAATTATCTGTTTAGCTCATTGCCCTACATTAACTTCTCCTGCTTTCAGCCCAGCCGTGCACCTGCAGGAGAGCAGGCACTGCTCTACTCTCTTTACACTTCACCCACCCTGGCTGAAGCTGCCAACTAAATTTGGCTGCCAGCTGGATCTCTGTTACCACTGATAGCAATGCAGCCAGGTTCTTCCTGGCTCTTAATGCCATGTCTCAGGAGATGTTACAGCCCAGGGTTTTGGGTAAATCATTTGAGCGGGTAGAGTGTCAAGAGAAGGGAAGACTAAAGCAAGGAGGTTTTTTTTCTCTTCCTAATGACGTTTTTCATTAGTGCATCCTCCCCCAGGCAGTTTTCCAAGTGCAACAGGACGTGTCTGTCACCTGAAGGATTTGTATCTTTGACCATTCATATACTGCTGCCTGGCTGTGACTCTTTTTAGGCTGTCTTCTAAACAGCTGACAAGCAAAGGAGTCCACGTGTCTGGGAATTGGTAGTTCATTGGGGCACAACCATGATTAAGGGAAATATCTGTTCCATGGCACAGATGTTATGAATCTAGTTTTATTTATGTGTATATGAAAGAAATCCCATACAAACCACTTCAAACACAACGAACAGAATGGGGTTTTCCCAAAGCAGATGAGGGATTATTGCTGTCTTCCAGAGGGCAAATAACGAAAAGCCTGTTATGTACTGGATAGGTTGGGAAGTGGAAGCACACGGAATTCTGAGTGATGGCTCTTAGCAGTTGCACTACACGTGCTACATCACCTAGACACCTTTTTTCCCTCAGGTACCTGCTTGCTTCTACTCAGGATGTTGTAGATTTGTCTTCCTGTGTATCTCCTACAGAATCATTCACGGTGTAGGCAAACCAGATGAGGTGCTTGAGTGCGTTGAAAGGGGAGTGGACATTTTTGAGAGCTTCTTTCCCTTCCAAGTGACAGAGCGAGGCTGTGCCTTGGTTTTCAGTTACAACTGCCATCCAGATCCTGAAGCAACAGGTAGGCTTCTTGATGGTTGTTACAGTTTTTACATTTTATGTTGTGGTGAGCATAATTCGTACTGTATTTGAGGGCTTTGTTCCTGAAATAAGTGCAGGGACCACTGGAAGAACTGGGATTCCACTAGCACATGTTGCTTTTGAAGGTGGGGTGCTTTGGTGTGAAATCTCTTGAGTAAAACTTGAGGCCTCTGAATGTCTCATTAGCCAAAATATGATGATTAAACTTTTTTTAAACACCTCCTGAATAGAGGGGTTTTAGTATTGACACCATTGGCAAATTTTCAGTTACCATTAGTACTGAAGGCTGGACCTATTAAGCAATCTCTAGAATTAAATTAATTTGTCTGTTGTAGTAATATATTTTTGAAGTTCTTTTTTCTAGCTGTCAAAAGTTTCTTATTTATTTGGGCAGTTTTCCTCCCTGTCTTTGCATGAACAGAACAAAATGCTCTGTTCATAAGCCATTACCCTGTGAGAGGGGAATGTGTATCGCCCATTAAAGCACCTATCAAATGTGTTTTTCAAGCAGCTGTTTTGTTTTGTCCTGTTAAGTGTTTTAATACAGGGAGACATTTTGCTTTTTTTTTTCCCTGGGTAGAACCTAGTGGCTTTTCATGCCTAGATAATTCAGAGCCAGCTGAACAGAACAGAACATCTTATTTCTTTGTACTTTCTGCTATTTTTTAACCCTTTTCTTTGTTTGTTGTTCTTTATCTTGTCTTACTCTATTCTTAAATTATAAGTCTCTGGGTAATGGCTTTTTCCTGTGTCTGTTTTAAACACAGTAGGCATGGATTATGCCTACAGTAATATTGGTATTATTTGTATTATATATACTATACATATATTGTTTTATATTTGTGTGTGTTTATATATATATAACCAATATTAGTAATGTTGGTATTATGCCAAACAGTAATATTGGTATTTCCAGATACATCTCCTTCTCTTTAAGAACAAAGTTAAAAAGTGCAAACCTATAAAATCATGGGATGGTTCTTTATTTTTCAGATAGATGAAAAGGCAGATGTAGAACCTACCTCTTCTGAATTAGTGCTACCAGCCTCTTTTGATTCCAGGGTTTTGGTTTTGGGTTTTTTTTAAACAAGAGGCATCAAAATGTCTGAGTTGTCACAGCATGGAAAGTCTAGTGACTGAATGCAGATGAGTTGCCTGTTTACTCTAACAAAATCTCAGTAAAATCCATTTGTTCAGGTGATTGCATTCTATTCAGCATGCAGTTCAGACAAAATACTTTCCACATTTTATAAAGAGTTCAGCTCAGTAGAGCAGCAAAAAGTTATACTGTTTCAGCTCTAACTTTTGATTAGTTTTAGTTGATTAGTTTTTACTTGTCTCTTGCTGTTTTAATCATCTGAAAGTGTATTTGTGTTAACTAACCTAGAGCAATTAAAGTAAAATATCTGCTTTCTAGCAGAAAGAGGTGGAAGCTTGTGGCAGGAGTTCTCAGTTGGCAGGAAAGTAGCAGAAATATCTGCTCTAAGGTTGCTACTCTTGCTCTGCCCCTGCTCTCTGTTCTAAAGCTCTTTTTCATTTAATTAGTTTTAACAGAAAATGGGACCCAGGACCTGGAGAAGAATGGTGCTCAAGAAGACCAGGAGGAAGTCCCCAAAGCTGACCCAGAAATGACACCATTTGAGATATCTCTGAAGGATAAAAAGTATGTGAGTTTGTGAGGAGGGTACCTGCAGCTGTGTGGCTAAATATGATGCTTTTATCTCCTGTATTTGCAGCTGGTCAGCAGCTGGATGAGAGACTTCATAAAACATGAAGCTTTTGAAGAGTGTTTCTGGACACTGAGTGGAGAGTGCTGCACAAGCATTCTGGCTTGTTATCAGGCAACAGCCTAGCTCTGGAGGCTCTTGGCTTTTGCCTGACCTAGAGCCAGGGGTTTTCTGACCAATTATCCAGGAAACATTTTCTGTGGTCATAATTATTTCTCAGCTGGAAGACCATAGGTTCACAGAGGTGGTCTGGGAATGACTTTGATCTTCCACATCTAACTTGGTCATCTTGAAATACTGGATTTTATTTAAACTGTGGAGACCCTCTGTTCTCTGACTCAATTTGGGCAACTGCAGAGCAGTTCTGCCATTTCTGGATACCTCACAAAGACTTTGGCCTTTGTTACTACTTGTCCTTCTCTTTGTCACAGGTACTTCCAGGCTGTCTGAGTGGATGATCGTGTTGCTTTGCTTTCCCTGTGAAATGGTGCATCTCACAGTAGAGTGAAATAGTGGGATTAGTAAATCTGTGATGTTGGTGGCTCTGTCCTTCCTAAACTGTGTGATAGCTGTCTTGCACTGCAGCTTTTCTGCCAGGGAGGGCACAGGTGGAGCCTCTCTCTGCTGTTAGCTGTGATGTGGTCAGAGTTATTCTGACTTAATTCTGATTTTTGGCTCTGAGCTGAGTTCTGGCATGAGGAAGCCTGGGGCTTACAGCAGCCAACGTCCCACACTATGGCAGGGTGTGGGAGCTGCACCATCTCTAAGATCCCTTCCCACCCAAACTGTCTCTGATATCTGAACTCCTTTGTGCCAGTGATGCTGGTCTGAGTTGTCAGCAAATGTGGATTAAGACCTCAGGTCTTGAAGGCTCAGGTCACTGCAAAAGGCCAGGTGGTTACAGGGTTACTCTTTATTGTTGGGATGGGTCTTCTTAGCTCTGATATTACCCAGCATTGCTTCTTCCTTAGATACCACGATGATTTTGGTCCTGTGCTGGAAGGATGCAGCTGCTACTGCTGTCAGAGGCACACTCGTGCCTACGTCCATCACCTCCTGGTGACCAACGAGCTGCTGGCCGGTGTCCTGCTCATGATGCACAACTTCCAGCACTACTTTGGCTTCTTCGGTGCCATTCGGGACGCCCTGAGGGACAGGGAGCTGGATCAGCTCAAGGAGCTTGTCTCCAGGCAGGCAAATGCCACGCTGAGACAGTGAGTCAGAGAGGACAGGAGGCTGCAGCCCCGTCCAGTGGGACTGGATCACCTGGACCTGTCAGTAGTAAAATGCCTGTGTGATCCTTCCTGGAGGAGCCTGAAGGAGATGTTTGAAGAAGATCTCACTTCCTGGTGGGAAAGGGTGATCTAGTTTGAATATCTCTTTTGGTTGATTGGCTTGGTGCATTCTTCGTGGAAGGAAGAGCCTGGACAGCTCACCAGTAAAACCAGTATGGATAAGTTTGTTTTCAGATAATCACTCTTGGCTTCCTATGTGCAAGGACAGGGTGGTTGAACTTGTGATTGAGGATAAAGCAGAGCATATACTTAAAATTAATCCAGCTGCTTGGGACTCTTGTTGCATACCTGACAGTAATGATTTTTCTAGAGAAACATAGTAGTGTCCTGGTCTCCCATCATGTATCTCCTTGGTGAGAGATCCCAGCTCAGTCTAACACTCTGTCCTTGTAGCCATTGCCAGCATCTGTGTTTTTGGAAAGAAATGACTGTGTGCAGTGGCACAAAGGTCTATGTGTGCTCCTCTCCCTGCAGTGCACAATGTTCCTGGGCCTGGAGGACATCTGCCACCTCGGCCTTGAGCACCCCTGCCTCGGGTGTCCCATTCAGTGACACTAGAGCCAGGGAGAAAAGAAAGTTTAATGTTGAATCCCTGTCCTGCTGCAGAGGGCTTTTTTAAACTCTGTGCACTTTTTCCTGATTTCACTCCTGTTAGGACATGGATGACAATGTACCATTCTGTCTAGCCACCCTAGCACTGGTCACAGAGCAGGCTACAAAAATGTCACTGTGAGATGGAGTAATGGAAGGGAAATGTCACAGGAAAGGACTTCTAGAAAATGTTCCTTGTTTTAAAATATGACTTAGTTATGTCACATTCCTCTTATTCAGTTGGGGGTTTTTACCACCTCTTACTGTGGAATCGTGGATTTAATAATTTTATATCACGAAGCAACAATAAAAGAAATGTATTATTTGTTACCTTGGCTCCTCAATGTGTGACAGAGGGTGGTGTACCAGAGAGTTTGAACTCAAGAAGATGTCTCCTGAAAACTTGACCTAGCAGCCTGATGGAGGGCATTGTCTAGGAGTAGGATCCTGTCATGGAGCAGGTTTCCAAGTAATTTGGTCCAAAAGAATGTCATAATTGACTTGGAAGTGTTGAAGACAGCTGCCTGTCCCTGTAAGAACTCTACTACCTTCATTAAGCCTGAAAAAATACTACACTTTTTGGCCTTAAAGCCATTAAGGATTAATCTGTAGTTTGCTCTCCACAATTTCTGCAATGCTTTAAGATTTTAATGCCTCCTCTCAGAATGAGTTTACCATAGAAATATAAAGGGTTTTTAGTTTCCCTGTCTCTATGGGCAGCTACACAGGGTTGTCACAGTCCTTTTTACCATTCCAGCCTTATTTTCACTCCGTTGTGCTAATTACACTTCTGTTCCACAGGATCCTAAAGAAATGGTGCAAATGCTGCTCTCCTGTTGTCTTCAAATAGATTACAGAGAATGATTCAGCCAGAGAAACGACCTAAAATACAGAATTATCATCCTCACTCCAAGTTAGTACTCTGTGGTTGTTAAAAACTGGTGCAGCACTGGGAAACTTGGAGATGCTGTCTGGGACGTGAGGTAGAATATCTGCCTAACTTAAATCCTCATGAAACAAAAATGGTTTCTGCTTCTTTCAAGGGGAATGCAGTGGCAGTTCGTGGGACCTTGCAATTCTTGTTTCTGCAGTGCCTGTTCCTACAATGCTGCAAATACCTTTGCAAAATCTTTTGAGAAGGGACAGGTTCTGAAAGCCCTCATTCCCTGGCACTCCCTGTGTGCTCATACTGAATCACTGAAATGCCAGAGTCAGCCCTGGGCAGGTGGTTGTGTCCAACAGGTCACAGGGATGCCGTGGCACAGAGGACAAGGGATGCTGGTGGTTGTGTCCTCCTCACGTTTNTGAAATGCCAGAGTCAGCCCTGGGCAGGTGGTTGTGTCCAACAGGTCACAGAGTCAAATTGGCTTATCACAAAAAAAAATTTCTCCTTCAGGTTTGTCATTTCCATCCTGCGTATTTCTTCATTTGGTAACCTTAAAACTAGTTTTGGAATTGCTGTTCTTGTTTTTGGGGGGGTGCTTCTTGTGATCAGACACTACTTGTGATGCCTGCCCTGCCCCACTTCTGTGAATCATGTGGACTAACTAATTTTTCTTTACCTCCCAGCCTGGATATCTTCAGCAGATAAACTAGCTGTACTCTTTGTGGCCTGCTAAGCTAAGTGCCAATAACATGCTCTTCTCAGTAATCTTCTCTTCTGCTGGCTTTGTAATCCTTGCATACTTCTGTGTTTTTGGGGTTTTTTTCCAGTCCTATCGGTTAGGTTTTCCTAAGCTCTGTGTGTGTGCAGCTGTGGTACACAAAGTAAACCATTTTATACTGGGCAGAATTCGACCAGCTACATCATTCAGTATCTAACAAACACAGTTACAAACATCACTAACTCTGAAGCCATCTTAATGTGTTGTATTTATGGAACCTGTCAACATGTCTGTCCTCTTAGTTCACACTGTAAAAAATCAGCAACATTTTTCATGCTAACTTAGAAAGACTTAAAATTTATTTCCAGGCAGAGAATTTCTTTCAAAACCATAATTTTTTGCCCTAATATAGGGATGAAAACTGCATGAAGAAAGCTAAACTTTCCATGGAAAAGTGAAATTTGAAATTAATAAGGAGTGGAAATAAGTCAGTGCTAAATTAACTTCACTAGGCACAGAAGACTGCAAAAACATCCTTGACTGCCATCCATCCCCAAAGGGCAGAATATAAAAGAGAAGAGCAGAATACAAAAGAGATGGTCTATTACCAAAACATTAGACCCTTTAATATCTTTTCCTTAGCAACTTCTAGTGTAATCTACCCCTTAATAAAGAAAAGCCTTTCACACTGATGAGAATAACTGTCAGGGCCTTATGTTAAGGCCTGTGCCTTTCTGACCACTTCATCAGTATTCTGCTCTGTAACTTTCTCCTTCCAGAGCTGTTTTAATGTTGCAGACTCTTCAGCAGTTGCAAAGGTACACTTTGAAATGTATTAAGGAAAAAAAAAGTCAAATTGGCTTATCACAAAAAAAAATTTCTCCTTCAGGTTTGTCATTTCCCGGCCCTCTCTCACTGTTTATCCACCCCATCCTGTAAATCACTAGGACACAGTGTCCAAGACACACACAGGCTCTATCCAGCAGTGTCTAGGTCTGCTCCTCTGTTCCTCTGCAGGATCACAGGAGCTGCCCAGGACTGAAATGTTCCAGCAGGATATTCAATTTATTTCTACATCTTTAAGGTCCAGCAGGTTTTCAGATCATGGGATTTCTATGCATAGAAAAATTAGTTCCAGGTGTGTTTCAGAGGTGGTTTTAAGCATTGAGTAGCTTTTTTTTTTTCTTCAACCCAGACCCTGTTGGTTTTTGATTCACAACCTCAGGTGGCAGACAAAGGGCTCCAATAAAATGTTTAAACCTTTCTCTCAGTCATTTCAGAGCTGTTTCCTCTGTGATGTGGAAGGCAGGCATGAAATAGATGATGGTGCAGGCCAGTTTAATGGTTTTGTTTGTAGTACTCTGGAGTAATCTACATAATTTGCCAGGGACCTCATCTCTTCTCTGGTAATGCAGCACTCTTTCAGAATATCAAAGATGTTCAAGCACATGTTGCCACCCTTTTTTATGCCCATTCTATAGGCATGACAGGACTTTTTGAACAAAAAGAGAATTAATTTAAACCCCTTTTGAGAAGCTGGATCTAGACTGGCATAGTTGGTGCTGGCACAAAACTGATGCAGCAAAATGTTCTTGCTTTCCTGTTGATGCTGCCGTCGAGAACAGCGTCTGTCAGAGTACACAGTCTCCTTCCTGGGAAGGTGATGACTTTGAAAAGCAACACCTTTCCTGCCTCTCAAGGAGGTGATGATGAACTGCCTGCTTAACGTCTACATCTCTTGTCTGTATGTTTTAATTACATTGGTCAGGTGAAGGTGCAACACGGTGGGATGCTCTTGTCATGCTTCTGACACAGCTCCTCCAGCTCCTGGCCTTGCTTACTCCCCATCATTACAAAGTCTTTGGAGAAAGCCTGCTCTGTTCACAGCTCTCTGTGTGCCTGAACATCTTGCAGAGCTCTTTGGGGATGCAGTTTTGCGTGAGAAGGGGTTATGTGGTTAACCAGGATTATTTCAAACTGCTGAAGCATAAAAATCTAGGAGTCTGTTTAGTGAGGACCAAAGGTAAAGAAATTGTAAATAAAGACATTTGGATCTACCAGACAGCTCAGGATTAACCAGCTTTATGTCTTCCCTATCCTGGTACTGTAAAGCATTTTCTGGCTCAAGGGAGTGGCCAATGCACGGGGAAAGGCGATGGCAGTGGTTCATGGCAGAGGCTCTGCAGGACAAGGTGTATCTTACTGCCTGAACACGCAGAGTCAATTGATTTGCAGGGTGCTGATCAATAAAAATCTAAAATCCATGGCCCTGGTATGTAAAGGCCCAGCAGAGACTTTCACAAAGAGAGGAGTGGTGCCTGGACCCCTTCCTGTGCTCTGTGTGTGACACCTCGTGCTCGTGAGCTGGCTGCCCTTCTGAGCTGGTGGATGTGTCGCAGCACAGGACGTGAAGATGGCTTTGTAGCAGTGCTTTGTGCTCACTGTTCCCTCCTTCCACGGGAGGGAACATCTGGTTTGCCTTTTGATGAGGTAATCAGGGGAGCAGCCAGCATCTTGCAGGAAGTCAGCAGAGTCTACAAATCTGTCTTGAGCTTTTTTATACTGCCCTTCCTGGGCCAGAATGGAACCCATCTCCAAAGTAATGTCAGCTTCAGTGATACTATGTGCTGAAAACCAGCTGAAGAAAACAGCCCTTAGGAAAGCACCACGCTTTCCTCAGACAAAGCCTGGGGAACTGGGATGAGAGGGAGCAGACTGGCAGGCAGCCGAAGCCTTTAAAGAGATGCAGCCTCTTCAAGAAAGGGAACAGGAGATGGAGCGGCTGGGAGGAAGGAACACAGGCAAACAGGATGATTAGGATTTGGCAAGGCCAGCAGAAAAAAGGAGTGGGAGCTGTGCAGTATGTCCATGGGTAGCACTGCCAACATCAAGTTGCAGAAGCCACTGGCACGTGCCTTTTTCCATCCCTTGTTTTGCGTGCATCTTCAGGAGGAAGAAGCGCTCTGTTGTGGTTCAGGGGATTCAGCAATGGCTGCAAAAAGGCAAAGGGCCACAGAGTAATGCTGGTAGCCTTCAGAGCTGAGGCTGACAGGGGAACTTAGTGCTGGACTCAACCCTGGTACCTGGCTCCCCTTGCTGCCCATGGCCAGTGCCATCACAAATACTCAAGGGAGTCCTGCAGCATCAGCCATCTGCTCACATCCCTTGGCCTGTCCCCCACAGAGAGAGAGAAGTGCTGCTGCCTCTCAGCTGAGGCATAGCAAGGTGAGCAGTCCACCTACCCCACAGCCCTTCTGCCATGGGCCATAGGATGGCAGAAAGAAATGGGATTCCCTCAGTGTTTGTGTTTCTGTCCCGTGAAAAGTGGTCTTCGTTTGGGCTGTTCAATTTGCCATGCCCATAGCTTTGCAGTAAAACTTATTAAAACTGACAAGAGTCCCCAGGGCAGGAAGCCAGAAAGGTCTTCCCCACATCACCAAAGATAGAGCAGCCTGAAGCTTGTCTCACTGAGATGCTTAAATCATGATACTGAAATTTTTAATTATGTTCGTTTTCTTCTTTGGCCCCAGGGCTTTCTTTGCCTCACATTTCCAGAGGCATTCAGGGATGAGACCAGTGTCTGGCAGGAAGAGATTCACTTCCAGAATCAAAAAGGAATCTCAAGAGAATTCCTGGGAGAAAATCTATCCCTGTTGTAGAAAGGTGTGGTTGGCATCAGAGCTGTGGCATTAGAGGCAGTAAGGAACCAAGGAAAGGTCGCACAAATGATGCCAGGAAGGCACAACAAGAAAGGTCTCTGCTATGTCTTAAGATTGACCATTTGGGGAGTAACAGAGAATAACTGGATCAGTGGCTTTTGAGATGGAAAGGCAGCATTGGTCTGGCACGCACCTTCTACGTGCTGTTCAACGTCATTCAGCAAGAGGCACATAGCAGCTGATGCTGACTTCGAAGAAGTACAGTTCTGAATCCCTCATACCTTGAAATTCCTACAGTCTTGTGAGCCTTCTTTTGCTCAAAAGGTCAGATGGCAAACTACTGCCAGGAGATGACATTGTTATGTTAATGTTAATGCATTATTACCATTAGATAAGGAAAAACTCGCCTCAGTGGCTCATTCCAAGGCTCGTGCAGGTTTGGGATGCTTGCATTGGTCAGAGAAAGAACTGATGAGCCCATTCTTCTCGTTAGACACCTCGCAGCCAGGTGTGATTGCAGACTGAAGGCTGCCAGCGTCTGTCACTTTCTGACCAAACCATCACACACACACACAGACACACACCTGAAACAGATCAGATTGCTACCCGTGCCCTCTGGGTTGTCCACAATTCCCATTTGTAGTTTTCTGAGTGTCACCATCTCAGCAGCCTGCAGGCTGTTGATCCTTCTTTGCAATGCTGGCATTGATTAGACATTCTTCAGAGAGCATCACGTCAGGAGCAGCAATAAACTGCAGCCAAGCTCTGTCTTTTGGGGGAACTGCCATCCTGAGCAAGTTTGTGCTGTCCCCAGCTGGGAACACAGAACCCCCTGTCACTCCAGTCCCCCTGAGAGAGGCAGACTCCAGCTGTACTCCCTGCTCTCCCTGTGCTCAACCCCACGCTGGGGTTCAGCTGAGCTCAGCTCAGTACCTGCCCAGCCCAGCCCCTAAGGGACCTAAGGAGGGTTGCCTGGGGAAATGAGATTTGTCTGCAAGGCTTTGCTTTGTCCTTGTACTCTGGCAAATATGGATTTTAATATCTGGCTGCAGCTGGGATTGTTAAAACAATATGTCCAACAGCTGCTGCAAGGTACCTGCAGAATATTCACTGAGCAGTGTCACCTGCAGAGCATTGGTCTGTGATGGCACATGAAACCCACCTGCTCCATAACTCCCTTGCCTTTCCAGGAATCAGCTTTTTTTCTCGTGGGAGATTGTTTTATCTTCTGCCCCGTGGACCTTTGTTCTCTTTTGCTTAAGGATTCCTGCATGACTGGTGCCTGTTGTACCTGTTGCTGCCTCTAACAAGGTAGAGTGTTTTATGGTTTCTTCTCTGTTTATATTTTACAGTGTAAAACTCAGCATAAGAGCTTTTGGTTTTAACTCTGGCTTCAGTTCAGTGCCTGGTTCCATTTAGGATTTTAGTAACTTGAGTAACCTGTGCTTTTCATCCTAGACCCGAAGTCTGCAACATGCGAACTTGTGTCACATCTGTCACAGATGGGGAGCCCCAGGTACAGGTGGAATAGCAAACTGTGGGATGTGTGGGCTCAGTGGCTCATTCATCTGGGTTCCTGCAGCTGAGCCAGAGCTCTGAGAGCTGGGAGATGGTGGATGCAGGGGATAAATGGTGTTCTTCAGTCCATTTCTCAGCCGTGCTGTAAATGTGTCTAGACAGGCAGTACTTGGATGGCTGCCTTGTACCTTGTTGGGAGGGGCTGATCTTCCCAGTGTGTGTTGCCAGCTCTCCTCCATCTCCAAAGGTCTTAACTCTACGGTGGAGCTGCTTCCTGGCCGCTCTCTCCACTGGCTCGTTTACAAATGTCTTCCAGCACAGGGCACCTGAGGTGTCCCTGTCCCATTCCAGCTGCCAGGTGGGGCAGGAGGGGAGGTGAGCACAGACTGCACCTGCCCAACCCTGCTGCCAGAGCAACCCGGGGCTGTCTCTGAGCTCCTTCTCCTCTTTCTGCATTATCCAAAGGCTCTTCTGATGTAACAGCACGGGAATGAATCCCCACAGAATGCAGAGCACAGCAGTGGCACAGCTCACCTCTCCCAGCCAGTTGTGGAGTCAGGGAAAACAAAACACCGAAAATGTAGGAAGTTAAGGTTAGTAGGAGAGCTTGAGCAGTTGGAAAAGGAGGATGCAGATTGCTCTGCTGTAAATAATGAGCGGGGGTGTGTCCTGGGGGGGCCCTCAGCAATCTCTCTGGCTTGATGGAGAGGGTGGAGGGGCATCAACTGCTTGCACCTTTGATGGCTTCTGTTCCTTGGCATTTTCTCTGCAGTCACCTACATTCATATTGACAGACTAAAACTGGGCATGGTGCTCAAGCAGCACTTGAGCGAGGGGGAGACTGGGATTGGTTTTGGTTTGGAGTTGAGTTTTTGTAATTGTGTGAGGGTATTGTGCTGTGGTTTTTGGGGGTGTTTTTTTGTTGGTGGTTTTTTTTTCCCCCTTGGTCAGTTCTGTGATCTGGTAGTTCAGATCCTAGTAAGGACCATATGTTTAGATACAGAATTTTCCCCATCCCTTACAGTTGTGTGGACATGAAAATGCTGCTCAGTCTTCTGCCATACCTCCTGCTCTTACCTCCATCCTGAATCATCTTGCTGATCACGCCTTGAAGAACCTATTCAAATTCAAGTAAGCCCAAACAGGCCCCTGAGAGATGCTAGGCCAGGTCTTGAAATGGACCTACTCTGTAAAAGATCTTTCTTTTTATTTCCTCCTTTCTTACAATCGTTATATAAAGCAACCGGACTGGTGATCTCTGTTATAAAGCATCTTAATGAGAATTCCTTGAGTGGCACTCTGTCCCCAGGTTGGTTCCCTCAGTTCATACTTCCACCCTCTTGTGTGCTCAGTGCCTCCTGTGCTACCCAGCATCTTTGAGCAGATGGACTAACACAACTGCACGTCTGCCCGGCAGAGCTGGGAAACTTAATTGACCATATTTCCAGAATTCATCTGCTGGAAGTGCTTACAGCAGCCTTTGATTTCTTTCCCAGTTGCAAGGAAAATGCAAGCAATAATGAAGACTTTTTGTGGGTGTCCAGGTGGCTGATAATTTTTTACAGGGAAAGTGTTAAGAGGGCTACAGGTGACAAAAGGCTTATGGAAGGAGGTACATTCACCACAAAGATACCAAAACTTCCAATTACATTTGTGTTTTATTGGGTTAAGGCAGTTACAATGCAGTATGGAGGGCACCTGCCCAGGCAAATGACACATACCTCTCCACAAGATCCTCCTCCCAAAACCCAGACAAACCAAAGCAGCAGCTAGAGCTCTGCTATGTGCTCTAGAGGCAGAAGACAATGGCCTTGGCTTCAAATCAGGAAAGAAAGGAAGCCCTTCCCAGATGGAGAAGCTGTGGCACGGACACAGGCAGGAGCAGCACACAGAGTTATGCCCAAAGCTATCAAACGAGCATGGCTCACAGCACAGCTAAGCCAAGTCCTGGGAGTGAGAGCTGAAGCCTCTGATCCAGTACAGCAAGCAGGAAAAATGAGAGAACCACGTTGAGGCTCTCTTGCCCATGCCAGGTTTGTCTGTATGAGGGGAAGAGCATTAGAGTTGCCTGACACAGCTTAGGGTACATCAGGACTTGTCTGTTTTACTCGTCCAGGAACTACTGGAGATGGCTTTGTAGAATACTGCTGGGAAAGGAGACCATGGCCGGGCTGCATCTGGCCAGCTCCTGGATGCAGGGACACAGATGCCATACATGGTGACAAGAGTATTGGCAAGAGGCATCAGGGAGAGTCCTGGGGCTGATCCCAAATGCCTCTTCTTGCTGGGAGGCAGGTAATGAAACAGCTCTCCCCCAGGTATGGGCTGTAATGGGAGTTATTGCAGCAGCCAGGTGGTACGAGCCCTAAACCTAGCAGCGCTCCTGTCAGGAGAGGAGCACAGGTGAAGACTGGCTCCAAAGAGATCGTGAACAAGTTTTGAGACAGGGTGCATGCAACCAGCTGAAAAACCAGGTTTGGATCTACGGCAGCTGTCAAGAGCCTTGTTCTCTTAGTGGCCCCAGGAGATCACCGGGGTGTGTGGTAGTTGAGTAGTGGCCAATCTATCACAGGTCCTTGAGTCAGGAGGAGAGGGACCCAGGGTAGTGTCGTGCTTCTCATGTGAGCTGACCTACCAGAGGGAGGGCAGCCACCTCTCCACCTTCCAAGGAGCAGTAAAATACAAGCTGGCAGCACAAAGGGAAGATGTCATTTGCAACCAGGGCGACTTTCTCAAGCACTTAGACTGACCCAGTTTGGCAGACAAACCTTTTGATGGAAACAACGGGAAAGTTGTTATTTCTCCATCAGCGCTCCTTTTCTACGTTTCCCTGTCCAATCTTCCCTCTAGGCTCCTGATTGAAGAGATCAGGATCCTTATCAAAGATAAGGTCAAGTTCTACCCTCTCACTAGGACTGCTGTGCGTGAGCTGGGCGCCTTCTGCAGGCTGAGGTTCCAGCTGTGGGAGGGCAAACACGTTTCCAGCGTGCAGGCAGCAGAGACGAGCGGTGCCATCCCCCTTTGGGTCGCGCGTGCCCTGCAAGCTCCCGGGAGCAACGCACCCCGGGGCTGATCTGCTGCCCAGCACCGAGGGACTCGCTGCCTCATCCCTGTCTTCTTCTCCTCCTCCTCCTCCTCCTCCCAGGGGGCCCCACAGTCAGCAGCAGAGGATCTTGAGGAAGGCTTTGCGGAAGTCAGTGTTGAAGGTTGTGTAGATGATGGGGTTGAGGGCACTGTTGACGTATCCGAGCCAGGTGCTGGCACTGTAAAGCCCTGGAGGCACGTGGCAGGATGGGCAGTGGGCGTTGAGGATGTGAATCAAGAAGAAGGGCAGCCAGCAGACTATGAATGCCCCTGGGTTTAGAGAGAGGCAGAAAACAGTCCCTGAGTTTAGAGCAGCAACTATTTGGAAAGGGGCCTGCATTGGTGGCCTCCCCCTCCACCCCCTCACTGTTTCCACGATGTTTCTGTATTTCAAAAACACTGAGGGCCACATTTATTCCTGACAAGGAGGGATTTAGCAAAAGCTTGGGCTCCTTGGGACCAGCTTTGTGAACGGATGGGGCTTCAGAAGTGGTCTGATGACAGACAAAAGCAAGTGGCCACAACGTTGAGGGAAAGCCTCAGCTGCTCTAATCAGTTAGGATGAGGGCTGCTTTATTTCTGTGCTACTACGGAGCTAATGGAGGGGGAAGAGTGCATCTGGTGACCACAGGTCAGCAGGTGACAGGGACACCAGTCTCCTGGCTTCCCTGCCCAGCTGTATGAACTTGTTCCTCTGTGGCTCCTTGCCTCAGTGTCCCCTTCTGTAATTGGATCTAAGAGCTCCTGCATGCATGGAAACTTAGGATTGTTCCAGCCTTGTTAACAGTAAAACAAAGGAAAAGGGAAAGCAAAGGTATTGGCTGTTGCTCCCTCTAGCAGGGCTTGTTGGCCACTGATTTTAAACACAAGGGTAACAAAACATAGCAAATAAAACATTAATGTGTGGCTCTCAACATTTGGGAGCATTATTCTAGGTCCCTAAATGTCCCACTACTGTCTCTCCTGAGTTTTTGAAGCACTAACAGCTGAAGCCAAGGTCCAGCTTGCTTTTTTTAATTTTTTTTTTTTTTTAAATCTCAATATTCTGCTAGGAGATTCTGTGCTTCTAAAAGTCCCAAACCATCACCCCTTGCACCCCACAGGCAGAAGGGCTCTCACTCACCCAGGACAATTGCCAGCATCTGTGTGGCCTTCCTCTCCCGCAGCTGGATCAGCCGGGGCTGCTGCTGTGCCAGCCTCAAGCTGCTGATGGTCCCACCACTGCTGAGCCTCCGTACCTCCACTGCTGGCTTCGTGCTGCTTCTCCTCTCTTCCCACCTGCTGTTTTGGGTAGCTCCTGGTGCCTTGGTGAGGGATGCCTCGTGGCAGAAGCTTCGGTACCGCTGCAGGCTGAAGACAGTCAGCAACCTCCTTTTTGGAGACATCTCCTGGCCTGTGCATTTGAGCGAGAGACAGGGGGAAAACGTGCCTTGGCATCTGTTTGGCAAAGCTTTCCTCTCCATGTGTTCCTGCAAAAGAGGATCCACAGAGGAACTGGAAACCATCCAAGCTGCTCATTGGGCCAGAGGATGATGAGGGATGTTGTAGGAGTTATCCTTGCCTCTTACATTGCACCATGTCCTCTGGACTGACCTAGGGGTGAACCAGCAGCTGACAACTCTTTGCCTCCATCCCACCAAGGAGAAGCATGAGAACAGTAAGAGTAGAAATACCTGCTCTGCTAACCTCCCATCTGTATTTTTGTGTTGGCCCTTCTCCCCTCAGCTCCTGCCCTTTTATTGTAGCTTCACTGTGCAAAAATGGGTAAAAGGGACAGATATGCATGACCAGGTAATTCCTTTCAAACTCTTGTGTTGGTTCCCATGGTTGCATTTCTTCTAGAAAGGTCAGAGGAACAAATGTTGCATGCACCATGAGTATTTTGACCTCTTAAGTCTGTCAGATGAAGAAGGTTTTTTATCTTTGTAGCAGAGGTTAGAGCCTGTGAAGCCCTGAGAAAGAAGCTTCATCGAGCAAAAATCAATCAATTAAGACATTAAAATCAATAAATGAAGAAATTACCCAGACTTATGCATGGCTGAGAAAACCTTGCTCTGAAGAAATACTGAAGTAGGCTGTGCTCTTTTCTACTTGCCACTTTTAGAGGGCAGAGATACACAGGGAATATCCTCTTTCTAGAGTTCTGACAAGGATTTCTACTGGAGCTCCTGCGCCTCAGATATCATGGTGTATGAGCGATGAATGGGATGAAAACATGTCATGTCCCTCCTTGTGCTTTCTGTTCTGCGTTTTAACCCTTGGAGGAGAAGAGATGATGCATTCCTGTCCTTTTTGACAGCCCCTGCTGGGTTCCTGTGGCTCTTACTTGGTGTGCATGACACGGTTTGGTGCTGGCGCTCTGGCTGCCCTGCCGGGTCAGGCTTCGCTTCTTCTGCCTCTGCCTGAGCACGAGGTAAATCCGCACATAGAGCAGCAGGGTCACCATGAAGGGGAGGTAGAAGGACACCAGAGAGGAGTAGATGACAAAACTAGGGTTGGATATGGAACAGACACTGGGATCCCCTGGGGAGGAGAAAAGAGAGAGGAGGGGCTGAGCTGATTCGGTTTAGTGCAAGGAGACTCTGGTGTGTTGGCAAAGCCAGACAAAAGGTGGCTGGGGGCAAAGGCAGTCTAAGGAGTGCAGATTATGCTCTGGCTTACCCAGTTATCTAAGTGATGCTTAAAATGAGCCCAACACAGGGCCACCCAGCATTAGCCAGCATGCATCTGCCTGCTTTTCTGGCTAACAACTCTGTTCTCTTCTCCCATGTCTATTCCCATCCTTTCTCTTATTCCTTTGACAGCCTCTGAGGTGTCTGGATGCAGAATGTGCGTTCACCCCCATCTGTCTGAACCTGGCAGAGGAGGGCAGCAGAATTCCCCACTCCCATCCCTTTCCTGCCTCAAGAACTGCGGAGAGGATGGATGGGGGGAGCAGAGGCTTCTGCCTGTGACCAGTGGGAAGGAAAGCTCCCCTGCTCCTCTGCCTCTAGGGAGACTGTGTTACCCTAGCTGAGGGAAAGGAAAAAGACCAACCTGCTTCCGAGGTGGAGGCTAAACTGTTTGGTCTCCTCAAGGATTAGTTAGGGAAGCAGACAGCCAGTTAGACAGGAAGGAGGTTTCCAACAAGCAATGCTAATATGCAATCCTTGCTGCTTAGAGATGTGTTCTGTATCAGAGTCAAAAATGTGCTTCTGAACGTGTTGATATTGGCAAGGTGCCACTAAGTCTGGTCTATGCGTGTGCTGCATGTGCTGCACGTTTTGCTCTGCCTGTTCAAAGTTGTTTGTAAAGATTGTTTAATGGGAATCTGAAGACCTGGATACCTTGATGGGCATTGATTTGGCAGGAGAGCAGGCAGGTTTGCCCTTTAGAGCAATCGTCAGTGTCTGCCTGAGCAAATGGCAAGTTTATAGACAAGAGCACATGGGGATTTTGCTCTCCTTCATAGTGTGCTTTCCAGTTTCTTAAAATTTCCTGTAACTTGGCAAATCTGCAGGACCCATGTTAAATGACCTGGCCATACACAGGGCAGCCCCACTGCCAACCCCTCTTGTGTGCTATTGTTCAGGACATCACCTACCTGTAGTATTGAAGCCAAAGAGGAGAGGGCATGAGACTGCGAAGGCCAGCATCCAGACTACCACAATCATGAGAGAGACCCTCCTGCAGGAGCTCTGCCCAGTGCTGTACTGGTACTGAACTGGTTTCACCACTGCTGTGTACCTGCAGGCCAAACCAGCTCCGGGAAGAGGAGACAGAGGAAGGGAGGGAGGGAAAGGACCAGGTTTTTAAAAGAAGTGAAAGCAGCACAGGGAGAATGATGGTGAATGTTGTGAAGAAATAGAAGAGGAAAGTAGAGAAAATCAGATGATGGGATCGGCAGTTTGTAGAAATGGTAAGTGGGGCATTGGGGGAAGGAGCAGAGGAAACCACAGTTAGTTGGCAGCAGTGCAGAGAAATGCTCCACAGAACTCACAGCCTGTGAAGCCACAAGGTTTGGGCTACCAGATGGATCAAGAAACCCCAGGGAATCCCTAACCCTCAAGCCCCTAAAGCTATATGGGCACTGCTGTGAGAGAGCACTCTCTGGAGTGACAACAAACTACTAAACTCTGTCTCAGCTGCCTGGTCTGCTGTTAGCCTGACAGGCAGAGGATTGCCCGGGGGCAGGTGTCAAGGACCTCCAGTTGCTGGGGTTCCCCAGGAGATGCAGCTCAGCAGAGCAAGGATTTGGAAGGCACAGGACTCTCATCTTTAGGAGAACCTGGGGGCAGCTCCTTGCAGACAGAGCCAAGCTGAAATGGGGATACAGTTCCCATGGAGGAACACCAGACCAACGCAGCATTGAGAGCTGCCTTGCATTATTATCCTTGAACTACACATGACAAAGGTACAGCGTGCAGTATTTTTCCCTTCTCCCATTCCTTGGTCCCAGTAGGATCACATGTGCCAAGGTCTTGGCTCCCAGCCCTCAGCATTGCTTAAAATAGGCTCAGTTTTAAAATGCAGAAAACCAGAGCAAAGCTCAAGATTAAACAGCAGTAATCTTCATCTCTCCCCATGCATATGGCAGGATTTTGTTTATTAAATCTTCATGAGTGAGATCTCCAGAAGGGGAAACCCTCTTTGACACTCAGTGGGAGCTGGATGACCAATTGTGGTTCCTGCCTTGAAAAAGCTCGAGGATGTGGCTGACCATCTACTGGGAATGTTTTATTGCTTGTGCCTCGCTGCTCTCCAGTGCAGAGCTCTTCTTGCACAATGTGAGCAGAGCCACATCAACAGCAGTGGCAGGGACAGACCCTCAGGGGTTTGCTGCCCTGAAGACACCGATGCTGTCTGTGCTCACCCCACTTCTTTGTCCCTCTGTCCCCATGGGGCTGATGCCCACATCCAGGCTGTCCCCCCGGGTGCTGCTGTGTCTCACCTGTCAATGCTGATGGCACAGAGGTTCAGAATGCTGGCTGTGCACATCATGACATCCATGGTGACAAAGATATCGCAGCAGATCCGGCTGAAGGTCCAGACCCCTCCGGTCACCTGCACCAGCGACACACAACTGTCAGCCCTGCTCTGCCCCAGCTCCTGCCAAGTTACCTGTGAGGAGCTGCAGCAGCTGCAGGAGCTCATGTCCACGGTGACGGGCAGGGGGAAACTGAGGCACACGCGTTGTGTGCAAGATAATACTTAGATAATAATAGGAAGTTGTGGAGAAGGAGCCTCGCTTTAATTTCAATCCTTTATTTGCTCTTGCAGAGGGAGGCAGGGAGAAGAAACAACAGCTATCCCTTCTCTCAAGGCCTAGTATGATAAATTGATTTAAATTTGATATCACCCTATTTGTCCTTTGATTAATGATTATCTGAGAAAATATAAGGGCTGAAAGTCTTTCTCAGCTTAGCTGCCAGAGTGCTCTTGCAGGCAGTCAGCTGGAAAAGAGCTGCAAAGTTCTTGCATTGATGTATGAAACTCAGATCTGAGACGGAGGCTTCTCAAAAACCTCATTTGAATTCTTATCTCAGTTACAGATTTTGATTATTAGATCTGAGTGAGAACTCACAGGCCACTCAGATAAAGGGGCTTGATTTGCTACCAAGCTGTCGTTCTGGTTGTTTTGAATTTTTAATCTGAAGTTGTGTGGTTGTGAAAGCTCAGCTGCAGCGCGTCTCAGCGATGGAGAAAAGTGGTTTTGGAGCAGCCACCAAGTTCTTGACAATGACCTTTCTGATTGACAAGCACGCTCCAAGCCCTGAGTGGCCCTGCTCTCCTTGGGGCTGGGATGAAGCCTGATTCCAAGGGACCTGGTCTGCCTCAGTGCCCACTCCTCGTAGGAGATGGAGGGCAGGCTCCTCCTTGTCCAGCTGCAAACAAACCCAGTGCTGTGCTGAAGGGCAGACAAGGAGAGGAAAAAAAGGGGAAAAGTCTGTGCTTGGGAGAGAGGCTGGATTTTAGGCTTCAGCCCTGTAGATCCTGCTGTTTCAGCTGGATCCTGGGAAACCATCAGAAACTGCCACCAATTCCTGGTCTCTCTGCTTACTGTTGTCTGTTACTTAGACAACATCTGGAGCACTGCACCTGGTTTTGAGGCATCAGGAGAGGAAAAACACTGATAAACAGGAGTGATTCCAGCGGAGAGCCACCAAAACAACCCAAGGGGCTGGGGCAGCTGTGAGGACCAGCTAAGGGAGCAGGATTTTTTCAGTCTGGCAAAGAGATGACTTTGAGGGGTGGGAGACTAACAGCCCTCTAGTGAGAGGTTATGGAAGAGGTTGGAGACAAGTCTGTCTCTCTCAGCTGTGCTTTCTTCTTCAGTTCCCTTGATAATGGTGGAGATACTTTGTTTTCTTATTAAAAAGTAAGTAAAGGGGAAAAAGAAGTCAAACCAAAACCACTGAGCTTTTCTGCACAGTTAGGTGAGCTACAAGACATGCAAACTGAAGGCTGTCCATCTGAGATAAGGGACCTTAATAGGGAGGATCATCTTCCAAAGAAACACTACAGTGGTTTTACTTTAGTTTCAGATTTTGAGATCTACTTGACCACCTCAAAATATATATAAAAAAAAATACACTGGAAGCCTTTGCAGTGGGACCCAGTAAGGGATGTTTCTACAGTTGGAGGCAAAAAGCAACGCAGTTTCTGTGTGAGCTGTGGAGTCTGAAGAATATTTCACCAAGATAGTGGCAGGTGTTCACATGACAGCCAGCTGCTGCTAACCCAGCAGATGAACAAGCACTTAACTGAGGGAGTTTCCAAGGTCCCGAGTGCATTAAAATGCTGAGCTGAAGAATGTGAACCATTAAAAGTGAAGAAGGTGCTGGTGGGGATGGCTCAGAAGTGAGCCCTCTCAGGATGACGCTGTCAGATCACACCACCTGCATACTAGACTGGAGCTTGTGTAAGAGAATGCTTGACAGATCAAAATGTTTGGGCTTAAAATCCATTCTCACTTCCACCTGCTCCTTCTAAAATGGGGAGTAGCTCTGCTGGAGTTGGTGAAGTAGTTAATATTTACCTGTGGGGTATATGAACCCGGACTTTAACAGTGAAGAAGAGCCTTTTTATTATATGCCTTGTTCAAAATGTTTAAAATTCTATTTCTGCTCTTCCTTTTATTGCTCTGTTCTAATCATCTTTGCTACAGCAGCTAGAACCTGCTAGTCTGCATTTCTGGTTTTCATGTCCTGGCAGGGTACCTCCTCTTTATCCCCTCCTCTGGTGCTTTTTGTCCAGGAATCTCAAAGGATATCCCAGGTATTAATTGAATGAATCCTCACATCTGCCTGGGTGAGGTGGATGGTCAAATATTATTCTCTTACAGCTGATGAGAGCAAACTACAGAGAGATGAGCTGATACAATCTCTCATTACCACTCAGTGATTATGCAGCAGAAGTGTTCAGGATGAAATCCTGGCTCTATCAAACACAATGCTAAAGATCCCTATGGACTATTCAGATCAGGTTTTCACCTCATCTTCCTTGACGATCAGCCTGCTTTATCTACAAAATCATGGTGTTATTATTTTTAACTTCCAAAGTCTATAGGAAGCTTTCCAGTTCATGAATGCACATTGATTATTTAAAAAAAAACCCAAAAAACCAAACTTATGCATATTCACCACTCTCCTGAATTCTTAAAATAAACAACAGAATCTCCACAGTTCAGCTAGGAACTGTGATGCCACAGTGCTGAGGAGCACATGGATGGGAAAGCAGGCAACCAAGCTGCCCCAGGCAGTGGGAGGCACGAAAGCAGTGGTGCATCTAAGCAGGCTCCCTGCAGGGCTCTGTGTTTGAGAGCCTGGGGCTGCTGCTGCTGCCCCCTGCACCTGTGAGATGGCTGCTCATGGGTCTGCACGGTGGGAGCACAAAGAGCATTTCGTGTGGCCAGGGCTGCTGAGCTGCAGTAGCTCAGCTCTGCCCTCCCTCTGACACCCGTGCAGAGGAGCTGGAGCTCGCAGAGCAGCTTAGGGCCCACTGCTCCCATGGGAGAGACAAGAGGAGGAGACACTGTGACTCCCCACACACTCTCAGCACATTAGGCCTCAGTGACAACCTTCTCCTGAAGCGTTCTTCCCCCTTGGAGGTAGAGCTGGATGTGGTGAGAAGAGTGAGGAGGGTGTTCCCAGCCATGCTGCCACATGTCCTCCTCCATCTATGCAACGACTACAAGGCATGATGGTGTTTAACAGCCCCAAACTCCAGGATACCCTGATGCCACTGTCTTGGAAACCTTGGTGAGCTTCAGCAGCCACGGCAGCAGGGATCAGTAAAGAAGAGGGCAGCAGTATTGGTGTGCCAGACCTACATGCTGCCCTCCAGAAGATTGCTACACATGCTGCTGAATAGCACTTCTGTGCCAGAAACCTCCTTTGGTGGAGATGAGGATTTTGAGGCTATAAAATATTCCTGTTGCTGCTCTGTCACAGCCTTCCCAAAAGATTTCTCAGACAGAGACAGTTCTGGTCTGCATGATTGATAAAATGACACATTTCATAGCCACTGATGACTCTAAAAATGGAGTGTAAACCACAAACTTCACAAGCAGCATTTAAACCTGAGGCATTCATCCACCTTCAGCTCCTCCATAAATAAGGGCCAGTTCTGAAGTCTGGTTTGGCAAGCCTTCAGTAGATGAATAGGTATTCTACACAGTTTCAGGGACTGAATGATTTTGTGGCAATTTCCAGGCTCATGGTCTATTGAAGCATGATGCCATTTCTGCTTCATTGATGGCATCGCTGATCCATAAACAGCAGAAAATATTGAAAATACTTGGGGACTTTCTGGACTGTTTTTAAAATCTTGGTCTTGCTGGAGTCCTACAGCCCAGTTCTATAGGAAGTACTGTGCAATGCCAGGATTAGTAGTTAGGGCTGGGGATGTGTATGAGCTCTTTCCTCTGTTGTTTGGATGGCCCTTGCATCAGCTGCTTTGATTATCTAAGCTCCACAGACGGAAATTATTCTTTAATGGGTCTAACAAACACAACTAGGAAATGGGCCACAGTTATGCTCACAAATCATGACCGAAACACTGCATGGGGCAGAGGCTGCTTCACAGATGTGCCTCAGTCCCACCCTGTCCACAGAAAGAATGAATGCCAAGTATTTTCTAAAGCAAAACATAAATTTCATTAAGGATTGGAATGCACTTGAGCTAATAGACTATTCCCATCTGAAATAAAACATGACTTTCAATAATGCTTTTTAGTTGCAATCTAACTGAAGAGTCTAATTCTATCTTGCTGGGATGGCTTCCCCCACGCACACACACTCAATCCTTTTTTTTTTTTTTAATTTTTTTTCAATTTTAAAAATCATTCCATGTAGCACACAGCCTGCAGGACAGCTCCAGGGCTGCTCCACACAGATCAGCCTTGCCTCCATTAGGAGCACGGCCACACGTGCGGCGGTGTGCTGAAATTCTCCTACTCACTCCTGAGAGGTACTCACCTCCAGGTACACCATCCATGGCATCACCAAAGTAGCCACCAGCAGATCTGCCACGGCCAGGCTCACCACGAGGTAGTTGGTGGTGGTTTGCAAGGTGCGTTCCCTCAGCACGGCCAAGCAGACCAGCACGTTGCCAAAGATGATGGCCAGAATCAAGATGCAGTAGCAGAGGGCGTAGTAGGCGTGTGAACGGGGCAGCTCGGGCTCTGTGGTGCTGTTTGCCCCGCAGGGAATGGGGTCTGTAGCATTAGGATGGCTGCTGGCTCTGGTGAAGAGGGCCATGGAGCTGCCACTACAAAGAGAAAGAGAGAGAGGACTGAAAATCAGAGCTCTGCAATCATTGTGGAGAACAGTACCCCCTTTGGGTACTGGTACGATTTTTATATTTTCCTTATATGAGTTCTCCTTCAAGACAATCAGAGAGGTCTTCTTTCTGCTCATTTATGGGCAGAGCTCTGCTTAAAAAACTTGCTTGGCCTGTTCTGTTTTGCACCAAATCTAAACCAAGGGAAGAATGCAAGATTTCACCTCCTGTTTCCATGTGAAAGATGGATCTCAGGAACCAGGACAGTCGTTTGGAAACTGGGCAATGGTTTTGAGATGCATCAAAATCACAACACAGTACAAGTCAGCTGGGTAAGAGTGCAGCCTGAGAGACAACAATTTGAAATGGTGAGGGAGACCCAACACAGTTACCCAAGCATTCTAGGGAGTGGCCAAAATTTGGAACTTTATATCTCTTCTTCTGGGAAGTGGAAGACCCTCTTCCTCCTCTGGAAGATCTGGAAGATCCTCTTCCTTCTCTCATCAAAAAATGTCTTCAGTAACTTCACACACTTGAGTGCTTGACAGCCTGGCAGAGCTTCTTGATCCCTGGCTGCCTGGCAGCAAGCACCACCTCCAGAATTCCTCCTTTCCTGCAGCATGTCCCAAGCCCTGCCTGCCTGGTAAAGGGTTGACTGCTGCTGCTGTTCCCATTCCATCCATACTGTGCTCTGTGTTTCCCATGCCTGGCCAGAAGATGTGCTGAAAAGCAGACCAGCCTTATGTTTGGGATGAAATAATGGAAAGATGCTTGCAGGGTGCTCTGCATTTCTTTCTCTTACAATAGATTAAAGTCTGTTCTCAGTAACCTACCCCTTTCCTTGATCTAAGAGGAGGATTTTTTTCCTTCTTTCCAGAAATATGAAAGCTGCTGTACCAAGGTTGTTCCATGACATTTAATGGCTTGTATTTTTTTTTTCTTTTCCCTTTGCTACTGCTCCTGTTGCTGAACTCATCATCAGTATGACAGGTATGAAAAGCAAGGACAAAACATTGCAATACCAGTGGTACAAATGTTACTCTGCTTCACCTCACCCCTTGAACAGCAGCATCTGTGATGCACAGCTGCTGCACAGCTCTGCTCCTGGAAGAGCAGCTGTGCAATAGGTATGAACTGCTCCAGCCCCTCGGGCTACACTCACCTTTAAAACTGGTGCCAGTCTCCCCTGATGCTTGGTAGCTGGGAGAGGACAAGGGTTCGATGAGATGGAAACTGAACTTCCCCAGGTCCTGTGAACACAGATCCCTCAGAACAGGGGCAAAACAATCTCTTACAGCTTGTGCTTGTCTCCTCTCTATCTTTTTTTCTGCCTGACCCTGACAAAGAGGTTAAGCTTTCCACTGGATCATGAAGATCTCTTGTAACATGCTGCTGAGTCCAGGACTGCTCACAAAAGAGTTGAGCTGCAGCCCCCCAAAGACAGGATTCATTTTACTGTGTCCCTTGCACAGACACAGTTCCCACTCTGGGGATTCTGTATTGTCTGGAGCCAGGAAAGGCTGGTGGTTCTCTAGTGCTGGAAAAAGCAGCTGCCTAGGTGATAAGCAAGAGCAGAAGAGGGAATGAACAAAACATCACCCACAATAATATATAACCAGAAGGCATAAGGCATCCCAATACAGTTCGGCTGTGCATTTCCTGTCTCGTCTTCTCTTATATCCATGAGCACTATTTTTGACTCTCATCCCAAAGTCAGTCTTCCCTACCAAGATCCCTCTCCAGCCCTGCCAGGTCCCCCACCCCTGGACTGCCCTCCACCCCCCGGCGCTGCTCCCTCTGCCCCTGGCCAGGGTGCTGCCAATCCAGACACGCACCAGCGTGCCTGGATACCCTCAGAGAGGGGTGGCGGGACCCCCACCACCCTGGGTACCGGGTGACACACTGCCATGGGGACGAGGGTGACAGCCGCGGGGAAGAGCAGAGGCGGGGGAAAGGGGGGAAAGGGGGTTCCGAGGGGTCCTGGCGCCTGTCCCGGCCCGCATGGCAGGTCCAGGTGCGGGGAAGGGCTCGGGCTCGGAGCGCAGGGTCCCGGTGCGGCTTTGGGCTCGCCTCCATCCGCGGGT
>VWZN01009648.1:338602-355274 GCA_013396955.1 Regulus satrapa
GGAGGGTGGGCGCCCTTCTGCTCACGGGAAAAGCCGAAAGCGTCTGGGTGGGTGAATCCCGGCGGTCCGCAGCCAAGGGCTTGCTTTGCTGAGGGATGGAGCTGCTCCCGCCGGGAGGAGAAGCGGGGAGCCCGGAGACGGCTCGGACATGGGGCTGCTCGCCCAGCAGAAAGAAAGTTGTCGCTTAAAACAACCCCAGAGAAACAAACAGCAGCAAACGGTTGAGAAAAATATCAAGGCAGAGATTATTTTAAGAAGGGGGAGGTTAAAAAAAAATAATTTAAATAAACTACCTTAAACCTGAGATGAAGGAGTGCGGGTAAGCGGGGAGGGAGCTGGAAAGGTGACTAATACTGGGAAGCATCCTTCCGCAGGGAGCACAGCACGAATGGCCGGGGCACGGCAACAGACCCTGCCACATCTCTGCGATACGGCTTCCCCTGAGGTCTGAGATCAAGCCTCCCAGGCTTCTCAGACTTGTGAGTTCTCCTCGGGCTACAAGCGATGCCAGCGGATCTTCTCTCCCTGGAGGCTGGGTTGTGCCCAGCGCCCGCTCTGGGGCTGCAGGGTGTGCTCAGGAGGGCGCAGGATGCTCAGCTGCAGGGCTGAGGTTTCCCTCGGCTGCACGACTGGTGGCCCCAGCAGGAGGAAGCAAAGCTCCCTTCCCTCTTTATGCACCCACAGGTCGGGGTGGCCGCAGGCTAGCTTGTACGTGAGCAAGGAAAAGAGGAGATCCTGCGGAGAGCAGAGTTTGTCTACCTATTTTTAAGGATTGACTTCGGAAGTATGTGTTGGGACCTGGGCTGCCCGGATCATCTCTCCTGCCCGCAGCTTTGCAGGCTAATCATCTCTCCGTGGGAGGGAGAGGTGCTGTAGACAGGCCTCATCCCCATCAGCTGCGAGGGGTGACAGTACCATCTTTAGCCTGGCTGGGGATGGTGCGAATGCCCCTGGAGGGTTTGATGGGACTGATCGGCAGCAGCGGGGCTGTGGCTGCCCCGCGGCAGCTCCGGGGATGGCACCGGAGGAGCGCGGCGAGTCACGGCCCGCTCCCCAGGGCGACACATCACACGCGTCCTGCTGGAGGACGGAGCTGCCGGGCTGTGAGACCAAACGACCCGTGAAAGGCTCCCCAGCCCCTCCATGGCCCTGGGAGCCCCCGAACGGTGGGACATGAGCTGCATTTACCGGGAGATGTGTACAGCCGGACTTCTGCCGAGCCATCCTGCTCACCGCCCCTGGGGGAATGCGCCCAACTAACCGTGCCCGGGTTAACCCTCCTGCCCATGTCCGGCACAGGCTGTTTAGCTGTGAGCTTGGGAAGAGTCTGTTATGCAAATTCATCCACAACCATCAGAGATTTGTGTCCAAAAAGGAGACAGAGGAGTCCCTTTACTTTATTGGAATAAAGGGAGAGGCCGTGGGGCATTCCCCTGGGATCTCTCACAGTTTCAGAGGACACAGCCTCCCTTTTATCCCAATTTCCCAGCCCCATTTCCCTCTCTCTTTCCCCATTTCTGAGGTACTTGAGATGCAGACTTCCCACAACACCTGATTCCTAAAAATTCCCCTTTAATGTATAACCCTCCCTTTTAATTCTTAACTCTTATGGAATTTCTGTTTTCTTCCCCATTGTTTCTTTCACCTTTCATTATTCAATTTCATTGTACTTGAGATGCACAGACTTCCCGCAACACCTGATTCCTAAAAATTCCCCTTTAATGTATAACCCTCCCTTTTAGTTCTTAACTCTTATGGAATTTCTGTTTTCTTCCCCACTGTTTCTTTCACCTTTCAATATTCAATTTCATTTATCAGCAAACCTACAGTTTGTCTGTAAAAGCAAATGTCTTTTACCCATCCATCAATCAGTGGAACCCTTCCCTTCTCTCATCTCTCAGCGCTCATCTTGTCCATCAGCAGACCCACAGTTTGTTGGTAAAGGCACAGCCATCCCTCCTCTCAAGTCCAGCACGCCCGCACTGGCGTGGCTAAAGCCAGAGGGGAAAGCACACCCAGCGTGGGCTGTGCAGGATGCCCAGCGAGCACGGCTCCTCACAGGGGGGCTGGCAGAGACACGGAGGCATTCTAGCGTCCTTTTGGCAGTCCTGAAATGCAGTTTGTTTGTGGGCAGTTCCCCAAGGACTGTGGCTGGCCAGGTGCTCACGCTGGCTGCAGGGTGATGGGCTGAGCTTTGCTGCTGTCAGCTCTTCACAGATCGATAGAGAGACACTGCCTGGCCCTCCTCGAAGATAAGGGAGATGCAGCAGGGGGAATGAGCTGCTTTAACCACAAAATCGCCGTTGTTTTAATTCACATTTTTATCTTCCAGGGCTGAAACCTTCCCTTTGCCTTGCCTTGTATGCCAGTGGGTCCCCTGGTTGTGTCTCCCTTGTGAAAATTGTTTCTTGCTTTTGATTAGTTTTCTCTCATTTCTTCATATTACTCTGACTTCAGGAAAAAAAAAAAAAAAATCATAGGCTGATTTGGGTTGGAGAGACCTTAAAACTCCTCTAGTTCCAATCTGGCCTTGAACACTTCCAGGGATGGGTCATCCACAGCTTTTCTGGGCAATCTGTTCCAGTGCCTCAGCACCCTTACAATATCTTCCTAATATCTAATATAAAGCTACCTTCTATCAGTGTAAAGCCATTCCTCCTTGTCCTGTCACTCACTGTGTGCCCTTGTGAAAAGTCTGTTTCCCTCTTCCTTGTAGGCCCCTTTGGGCACTGGAAGGCTTCTGTCAGGTGTTCATGGAAGCTTCTTTTGTCCAAATGTAATTCTCCAAAAATAATCTCGTTTTAAATGCTTCTGCTCTATTGGAGCTCATTATCCTAGGTGCTCCCTCCCCACCTCCTTCCTGGAATGGCTCCCTTCACACCCCCTTGTCTGGTTTTCCCAAGACTGGGAGCTCTTTGGGGAAGGGACTTAATGACTTTCTTGTGTTTGCTTTGCAGCAGAGGTCTCGTGGAGCAAGGTAATAATCCCTGTGATCATTTAATTTAGAATAGATTGCACCACACACAGAGGCAAGGCTGAATTAAAATTGCATAAGCAATCTAGTTCGTGATATTTGCAGTGGGTTTTATTAACAGTACAACTTCTTTAATACGAGTGAAACGTCTCTGTGCTGCTTGTCCAGTGAGGGTTGGTGCACTCCTGTTCCCTTGTGCACCTCTCCAGCCTGCGTTTGTGTTTCTTCCTTTGGTTTCTAGCCACAGTCTCAGCATCCACAGTTCCTCTTGTCCTTCCTTCCTACTGCTGATTCCCAAGCTCCTCACTCTTCACTTTGCCATCTCTGGGTTTCTGTGCCCCCTCCTCCTGTGGCTTAAAGGGTTGTTGGCAAATGGTATTTACTGTGATTTCACACCACAGTTGCTGTCTCTCCAGCCAGTATTTGAGGTGCTGTGTCTAAAATGTGCCACTCAGGTGGAATCAATCTTCCATCCTGCTTCCTGCGAGCCAGGGTGCCCTTGTGCCAGTATGGTTAAAATACTCTGTATCCGTGGGGTTTTTCAATACCTGACTGCATAAAGCCCTAATTTGGCCTCATGGCTGACCCTGTTTGGAGCAGAATGCTGGACTGGCACCTCCTGGGTACTCTTCACAAGCTGAGCTTTCCTACTCTGACATGAAAATAACCTTGCCTGCTGCATGTGAAATAAACAGAACTTTTCTGGCTGGCACAACCCGCAAACTTCCCACAAAACTTTAATTCATACCCATACCATTTAAGCAGGATATGCCTGCTTGGCCTCGGTAGCTTTAAGTTTTTACAAAACTCACCTGTTTCCACAATGGTGGCCAAAATGGAACTCAGTCAGCTTCAGGATTATCTGTGCACAGCAGCTTGCAGAATCAGTACAGACTCCTCAGAGAAGCTACCACAGCTCATGTCAGATAAGATTCACATGAGATGCAGATCCTGCTGATATTGATCCCCTTCTGCTCAACCTCTACCTTCCCTGTTCCCTCTTCCAGCAGCATGGAAAGAGGTGGTGCATCCCAAACCTGCCCAGCCCGCAGAGATGCCAGCTTAGTCCGCAGGGAAATTTTGCCATGCAAATCACATCTGCAATGGATTTTATACAGCAAAACATTCTGATTCCAAGGGTGGGTGGTAGCATAATAACTCTCTCATCTGCTGGCTAGGTATTAGACTGGGACTTTCAGTCCAAGTCCTTCTTCTGCTTTACCTCAGGCATAATCTGGTGCAGAGGACCTTTCTCTAGTTGGCAGAATTGTGACTTCAGGCACTGTATCCTATAAAGCAGGCTGCTTGGATAAAGCCAGCATCCTGCCAAATTCCTCTCTAAAATTACCGTTTTGATCCTGTTTTGCTTTAATTAAATTTTGGTCATGTTAGAACACAAGTTTTGCAGCGTGTCACCGAAGGATGGATCCTGCCACCATTTTCTTCTGCATCAGTATCGGGCAATTAATTGGTGCTGCTCATGAGGAGAGGAGATGGGGGTTTCAAAGTGAGGAGGGGTCTGCAGGGATGCCTGACAGAGAAGGGCCAGAGGACTGTACTGCCAAACCCTGTGGTGTCTCCCCACAATCTTCACACTGTGCCCAGGGAGTCCAAGGGGCTCATCTGGGTGGAGCAGTTTCAGGAGGTAAGAGAGGAAGAAATACCCATGTGAGAAAAAGGGGCATCCATTTTCAAAAGTGCCACGATGCTTTTCAGAGTAACCCGTTCCCATTTTCATGCCAAGAAGCCGTGGAACAGCAGGGCTCTCATTACCTCTGTCCTTCCTTCCTTCCTTCCCCAGAAAATGTTCCTGTCCCATCTGTGGGGAGCTGTGCTGCTGGGGCTCTGGCCATGCCCTCCCGTGAGGCACTTCAGCAGCTGGGGTTGTAAAGTCACTCATCAAAGTGGCCCTCAGTCTCAGAGAGGCTGGTTATGGTTCAGTGCCTGCCACGGACACCTCTGGGAATGGGGGGGTTGTTCTTTTCCTTCTGCACAGGGCAGCTCTGCCCTACTGGATGGGAGCAAAGCACCCTGGGGGCAAGGCTGCCTGTGGGAACAGTTGCTCCTTTGGGACAGGAGGAGGGGGTTCTGTGAGCCAAACCCAAACACTCTATTATCTTCTCAAGCCAGTGCCCTTCCTTCCCCCATTTCTCCCCACTGCCTCAGCCTGAGGATCCTCAGCAAACAGGATCCCACCTTAGCAACAGTCTGCTGCAGCATCAGCTCTTTCTGTGGTGTCTGTGCCCCTCTTCTTCCACCACTTCTGACCCAAAGGGGCTTTGTGCTCTTGGCATCATCAGTACTGATGGTTTTGTTGTGCATCTGGGGTTCCTGCTCCAACCTGGCTGTCTGGCTCAGGGGCATTCTCACAGCTGGTGACAGGAATGAGCTCATCTCACAGCTAGCAGGCGTCTTTAATCCTCTTTTTTCTGTCTGAGACAGGGGCTGTGTGCACACACGTCCACACAGGTGAGTTGAAAGGGGTGTTTGTGGCTCCTTCCTGTCACCCACTGGCCTCTGGTCCCAGTGTCCACCCAGAGTTGCCTCTCACTTTGTGTGGCACAGTGTTGTCACCCACTGTTCTCAGCAGACAGGGGCACTGGCCACCTCTCCTTTTCCAGCTGCGGTCTGGCTGGGCAGCAGACATCACAGAGCATCTGTGTCCTTGGGGAGGATGCTCACTAGGGAGACCAAAGCTTCCTAAATGGACTTGGACAGTCCTAATTGCCTCTGACTGAGATGCCTGTGTATCCCACAACACACACCAAGCACTTAAGTCTCACTCAGGAGAGTGCTGCCTCTGCAAAATTTTGACTTTCTAGCCTGGAGGCATGACCCATGAGTAGTGCAAGAACACTCCAGGAGATTTAGTGTCCATTTTAAGAAAGGCAGCAGAAGATTCAATTTCCACTTGTGTTCAGAAATTGTTTCTCCAGGAGTCTGGGCTGCTGCCTTTTTCTTCCCCGTGCTGCTGGTCTGCGTGGGGCTCGGGGTAATGTCATCCTCTTTGGGTTTGCTGCTACTCCCCCTGTGGGACTTGGGTCACCGGGCTCAAAGCTTTTTCTGCAGTATGATTGAGATGGTTCAATTGCACGAGGCATGTTTCCTTCAAAGAGAAACAAAGCTAAAAAATGTCTCAAGCATTTTTACCTAAAAGCACTGGAACGCTGAGCTGAGGCAAGACTGATAAAATTATAGCCCCAACAGTGAGCCAAGAAATCGGGCTGCATTCTGGTACTCTTCATTATAGCTTCCAGAGGACTTTAACTGCTATATACAGACACTCCACGAAGCGATATCAAGTGAAAATTGTTGGGGTGGATGCAGAATTTATGCATTCCCTTGGCTGTGAACTGAAGTCTCCCTGCTTTCTGTGTGCCCTGAAGTCTTACCTCCTCCAGACCTCCCCTTTCTCTCCTTCAGCCCCTCAAGTCCCTGCCCCGAGTCTAACTCATCTACTTGCCTCAGTGATCTTTGCTTTACCTATGGTTTCTTGTGAGCTTCTCAATGCCAACCTCTATTCCGGGCTGTCTGCTGGGACAGAAAATGCTGAGAACTGCTGCTGCCTCCCTGGTTCTCTGCCCTGCATCCCTGGAGTGCTCTAGCAGTGTAAGGTGTTGCTCAGAACGGCATCTTCCTGTCTCACTGCCATTTGCATGCTGCTCAGGTTTAAAAACCTCACACTAAGTGGGTTTTTTTTTTCCTGAAGAAGCAAACAACAGCTTCATCAGAGTCATCTGCAGTGCACTCACAGTTACACAAGTGTTTTGTAGCTCCAGGCTAATTTATTTATTTCTATTAAGCCAAGTCTCTGAAAGCCAGAAATCAGAAATTCCTGTGTGCAGTTATTTTCAACATTGGGGCCATTTTCTCCCAGGGCTTAGTTGTGGAGTGAGTTCTGTGGGCTCAGGGCTGTGGAGCCGAGGCCACTGGGCCACCACAGCTCCTTGAAGCCACCGAGTGTTTCCCTGTGGCTGGTGAAGAGAAGCAGAGGGGCTGTCACCGTGGAAAATATCTGAAAGCCAAGAGCCCAGGGCACCTGGCTTGCTAGGTCTGATGAGCAGCAGATATTCTTCTGAAAGCCTGTAATACTTTCACTGTCCTCCTCCTGCAGCAACACCTACTGATCCTTTGCTCAACACCACTGTAGAAGCTATGACCTTCTTCTTCACTCCTTTTAATTATGCTGCACATAGCAACTTTCCATGCCAGTGGCCTGATTCCTGCTGAACATTTTCAGAAGTGTTAAACTGGAGCTAGAACACAGGGGAACAAAATGCCTTAGTTGAAATCCTGCCCCTTAAATTGGAATCTCCTGTGGTTTAGAGCTCATACTCAAAATTTGACAAGGAATTCCTGTAGGAGAAGCCCTCTTCTGCTCAGGTCGGGCTTAGTCTGATGTGTCCCAACCCAGAGATGAGATTGCACACACAGGAAAGTTTGAGGACTGAGTGCTCTGACCAGCCCTGAGGCTCTGTGGGCCCTGCTGAGCTCCTGTGCAGCAGCAGGACAGATCCCCTGGATAATTTCAGCATCCAGGAGAGCCAGCTGAGATGAGCACCATCCTGAGCTGGGCACTGGGCATAGCTGGAATAAGAGGAACCTATTTCCCAGTACACAGGCAAGACCTACAGCATGGGATGACTGCAGGTGGAGTGGCAGAGACTTTGCTCCTGCTGGTGACAAGGGAGATGGGGGGCCCAGGAGGCTGTCACAGGGCACAGAGCAGTTTTGACAGCCCACAGGCCAGTGTGTGGGACGTGAGAGCACAAGGTGCTGCTGCTCAGAGTGAGAACGGATGCACAATGGCTCTGGAAATATATTTGAAAAGAAAATGCAGAATTACAGGAGAGATTCCTAGCACTGCTTATGACCAATGCCCCCCAAAAAAGAGAGGTATCCTGCACTGGTTTCCCTTTCTAACACATCTGTGTACAGTCTTTTGACTCATATAAACACCATGTGGTTGTTTTTGTTTTTTTAAAAAATCAATATCTAAGTTCTTGGTAGCGACGATAACGGTGTGGCAGTGACTCACCCAGGATAGTGATGGTGTTTAAAAAACAATCTTGGTCAGTGCTGAGTGTTTTTGCTTTTAATTTCACTGTCTCCTTATGAGGGAAGATTATTGCCACTGAATATCCTTGAAGAGAGGCTTTCTCAGGAATGGGCTCTGTGTACACAGCTCTCAAGAGGTCACTGGAGCATGGTTAGGGGTCTTTATTCACTGCTGTGTTGTGGTTCAACCCCAGCCTAAACTAAACCCCTAACAGCCAGCCGTTCACTCTCTTCCCTCCAGTGTAATGGGGAAAGAAACAGAATGAAAATCAACAAGAAAACTCATGGGTTGAGACGAAGACACTTCAATAGGTAAAGCAAATGCAAGCAAAGAGAGACAAGGAATGAATTCACCTCTTCCCATGGCCAGGCAGGTGTTCAGTAACGCCCAGGAAAACAGATCCACCACATGCTTTGGGAAAATGAGCACCATGACTCCTAATGGCTCCCCTTCCTCCTTCTTCAGCTTTATATGCTGAGCAGGATGCCGTGTGGCCTGGGATATCCTTGGGCTCAGCTGTCCCAGCTGGGTCCCCTCCCAGCCCGCTCACAGGTGGGGGCAGTGTGAGAGGCAGGAAAGGCCTCAGCTCTCTGTCAGAGCTGCTCAGCAATAATTTCACCCCCCCAGTGTTACCAACACTGCTTCCAGGGCAAATCCAAAGCACAGTTCGATGCCAGCTGCTGTGAAGAAGATGAAGGGTGCCCCAGTGAGAGCCAGCACACGTTCCTGGGTGGTCTGGCTACTCACAAACTTTCCCCTGTGGTTGGTCTCTGGTGTACATAACCTCAAGCTTTTTTTGGTGCTTTCAGAACCAGCCCCCTCTGTAACATGAGGGGCCTGAAGAGGATTTCAGGTGCTGCTGATCTCACAGGCTCATCCACTTTGGCTTTCCCCAGCAGCCTGCAGATCAGCCAGCCCTCCCAGGCAGTCACAAAATCACAGAATGGTTGGAAGGGACCTTAAAGATCATCTAGTTCCCAAAGCTCAAGCCCTATGTCCAATTTCAATTCCTGCCCTGCAGTGGGGTGATTACAGTTTCACTCTGAAAGGCAGAAATAAGGAAATAAAAATGCCAGTTCTGTGGGGTTTGGCATAGGAGAGACACAAAAATTATATTAATGCTTCTCAGTGCCTGCTCCACTGCCTTGTGCTTATGCTACTGTTCCAACAAGATGTGGACTAGCTTTAGTGTGTGTGCATGGAGGAGCTTTGCATTTATGGGATGAATGTGTCAGCCAAAGGAAGGAAACTTTCAGATATGCAGGATAAAAGCTCCAACATCAATTAACTATAAATATATCCCAAAAAGTCAGGCAAGACACCAAATGCAGTGAGAGAACTAGTTGTTTTTCTAACCTTTTCTCTTTCAGTGCAGAGCATTAATCTTCTCAGTCCCTCATTAGAGGTGTCTGTGCCTGAGTTTGTTGCAGTGTGCCTTCTGGGAGGGGTCAGAGCTCCTCCACAGAGCTGTCCCAGCTGGGGCACAGCTGGGCTGGGAGGCTGCGGGGTGTCCTGCGGCCCAGGGACTGTCACATCAGGGCTCAGCAAGCTCCCTACTCCACGCCAGAGTAGAAGCCTGGCTGTATCCTCAGTGCTTTATTTCTTTTTTTTTTCTTTTTTTATTTTTTTCCCAAAAATTTTTCCCCCCCCACAATGGAAGTTTCATTGTTTTCCTTCAGGAAAACAAAAGGCCATGGAACTTCTAAATGTCCAGAGTTTATTGCAGCACTGTGCAAGACTGGTCTTCATTCTGGGAGGGGCTGGAGAGAACTAAACTGCTCTTACTCATCCTATTTGCCATCTGCTCGTGTCTCCATGGGTCAGTGCTTGTCACTGTGGGGCAATCACAGTAATTAATTTCTTGCCTAAGTCTTCCTTGACATACTAAATATTTCCATAAAAGTTCTTGCCATTCGTATGCTTCCCTACAGATTCTAAAGTGTGCAAATGTATTAGAGGGAAAGTTTAAATTATTTCAGAACTAAGGACAGTTATTTTGCAGTAAAGTAAAAAAAAAAAAAGTAAAAAACCTATTTGCAGTAAAGGAAATACATGCTTTGGTGCACAGGAGTGAGGGGTGGTCTCCTGTGATTGGCTGACATGAATTTGTAATGACAGAAAAGTGGAGAAATTTCTTCAGAGAATTCACCAAGAAACCACAGGAGATGTAGGTGATAAAGATAAGAAATATATATTGGGTTCAGGAGAGGTTCTGGGCTTGGCCAATGCAGTTGGCTCAGGATGGAGCTTTCTCCGTGAACCCACGGCACTTTGTTGCTGCCCTGTTGGGATTTTTGCTGGAAGAGAAAGCTGCTGGCTCTCTCCAGACCTCCAACCAGCACAGACATCAAGTGGGCAGCTGGGGAATGAAAGCCCCGAGCTCAATGTGCACATCAAACGAAGCTCACTCCCACAGGCTGGCCAGAGAGGCCTGCGGCTGTTTCGGCTGGAGGGTAGTTCAAGAGTAGGTGCAAAAAGAGAGGTCTTTCTTGGTGGCCTATCCCAAAGAGTCCTCTCCAAAGCATACTCACTCATAATTTTTGGAGGAATGCTTTCGAGATCAGGCCTCACAGGGCTCACGGGTTATGAACCATGCGTGTAGCTGACAAATGTGTGCTCGCCACCCTTGAGTCCCTGCAGACATCCCAACTCCAGACACTCTAGGGGGAGAAGCTGCACAGGGCACCAAGAAGACCAGCAGCTCTGCAGTACCACCATCAGTGCCAGGAACTTAGGAGGATGCCAGCACCTAAATTTCTTTGGTGTTTATTCAAACATCACCCAGGGCTGGTACAGGATGGTTTCGTAACATTTTTCTGTCTCACGTATAATTGCAGACTAATGGCCTTGTTAAAATACTTGGGCTTATGATCTGATTTTCTCCTCAGCAGCTGTTTATACATTTTATTAATGGTTGCTAATTAAGTCACTTGAATGAAGTCCTTTGGAGACTGTCCAAAGACATAAACCCAAATAAGCCTGGGCACTGTGATGAAACACAGTCACTAAAATATCTTCCCAAAAGCCATGTAAACAGATTGAAAATTGACCAAAGGAAGGTCTGATGAAAAGGAGGGGGTGGGAAAATATACAATTCAGGTAGGTGTAATCTAAAACCTAGGGGAAGCGTGGAGAGGAAACAGGATTTAAATGCCTTGAAGTTCCCTTTATGCCTGAGATGTTAAACTCAGCAGCCTGTATTTATGGTCAGCTCAGGTTGCTAATGCAGATCTGAGCCAAGGGGCATTTGGGAGACCTCAGCCCTGAGCCTCCACACCACGGCTTGGGAAGGCCACGGAGCATTCTGGAAGCCAAAAGCAGCTCTGAAGTCAAGCTATTGACCTCAGTGTGCTGCACTGTAAATCCCCTTGGAGGCAAGACTGTCTGGCTTTAAAAGGAGCTTGTGCAGGCAAGAGATAAAAAATTAAGAGCAGGAGAATTAAGAGCATGAGAAGTTTTTGTGCTCTGTTAAGCCTGGGGAAGGAGGTGTGAGAGGTGTGAGCAGCACAAGCTGCATTTGCTGTCAGGACCAAAGGAGCCCCTGTCATGGCTTTGCCCAAGCTCCTGTCCTGGAGCATGTTTGGCAGCATGAGGGGCTGAATGCATCAGAGCAGATGTAGATTGAGGGTTGGAGTGAGGAAAAAATATAATTTGACTGATGTTGGAGAACTCCCAGTTGGCAAGCCCATCCTCCAAGGCAGTGGTCACTCTCTGAAAGTTTGGAAAAGCTGCCCTTGGGCAGCCTGGAGCAAATCTTTCCAGGCAGGACTCAAAGCACAGGCCTTGGGCAGGGCTGGCACGAGCGTTCAGGGCTCAGCTGTGTGGCTGACTTAGCAGACGTGTGCTAACAACTTTCCTTCTGTAAAGCTTTGAGGCAATTTCAAGATCCAAGAAAACACAAGAATCTGCAAACTTTAGAGGTGCCTTGCCAGCTTGCTTAAGGCCAGGACCTAGGCAAAGGCAAAGCAGCTGTGCCCAAATCCCTGGGGCAGGCTGAACTCCTGTGGGCTGCTCTCTGCTGGGAGCTGGGGTGGGCAGAGGTGACACAAAACCCAGAGCTTTGTGACATCAGGTGGCAGGTCGTGAATTTCAGAGCATGAGGATCTCTTGGGCTGAGAGACTTTCTTCCTCCCGTCCTCATTAAAGCCATGAGCTTGCAGATCCTTCTGCACTCCTCCTTCCCCAGCAAAACATCACAGTGATCTCCTTATGGCTTATTTCCACCCCAGGGGATACAGGAGGGGTTGTCTCCCTCCCTGTAACTGCTAAACTGGGGGACTAGAAATGCATTTGCAGACAGATGCAGCTGACTGCAGGTCGGTGGCATGCCAGTTTATGCTTATTTCAGAGAACAGCTTTTAAAATAATTTCCGAAATACTCTCTGTGACAGCCACGTGTGCTGGGGTGGGAATTGCGAGAGCTATCCCTTGTTGCTGGGTGGCAGAGTGGCCTGGCTGCTCCTGCCAAGGGGCTGAGCTGGTGTGTGACCAGCAGCTCCATGCTTGCTGCTGCTCCAGGCGGGGTACTGGGAGGGTGCTGGGTTCTGATGGCTTTCCTGGAGTTCAGACAGGCAAGGAGAAATGCTTGGGTTTGTCTGAAATGCTGCCATTCATCTGCAGTGGGGGAAAGTTGCTTTTATCACTCAGTCCATCCCTTAATGCTACAGGCCCTCAAAATCATGCAAAAAAGAAGAAAAAAATAAAAAGGGTTGTGCTGTTGTCTGGGGAGGTTTGGCTCCTGTTGTTTGTTTGTTTTCTTTCTTTCCTTTGATTGCTTTTAGTATTTTCCAGACAGCTGGCTCTGCCTCATTCATCAGGCTAATTGATGATGGACAATGTGGCTATATGGAAAACAGAATTGGTCTGAATAGCAGGATTCTTCTTCGCTTGCTTATTTTAATGAGACAAGAGGAGAGAGATGGGACTGTGGTCAGCATCACTGCCAGTGCTGTTAGTATGCATTTCTTCTGGCTTGGGCAGAAAAGCCTGGCATGAAATCCCTGTGAAACAGACAGGGAATTTAAAACGGGGGGAAGGCTCAGCCATGCTTTGGAGAGAGGTTCATCAGTGCTGTGCCCCAAGGACAGTCCCTGGGTGAAAGAAGTGCTAAAATGTTGTTGTTGCCTACAATTTTCTATTGGCACAAGTGGACCGTGTGAGCTGAATACTTTTTCTCCACCCATGTCTGAGCTTGAAGCCCATAGTGGGGTGGATGTGGGTAAGGACTCCCTTTGTCTGCTGGTGTGTAAGGCACAGAGAGCTTTTTTTTTTATTATTTTTATTTTTTTTGGTACAGCTGAGTTTCTACAGACATTTAATTCCTTGCATTAATGATATTCATGTCTTCCCTCCCTTCTTATATAACGGCTTGGTCTGCACAGTGTTTGTATGAGAGTTCCAGGATTGTCATTGATGATGATGAGGAGGATAATGATCATTACTAAATAAATAAAGGAAGTACCGATACCAAGGCCTTGAAGCATAGGTAGCCCCACCTCATGAGTGCCACAGGAAATCTGTCTGATCCTCCAAAATATGTGCAGTGGAGGGCGTTGCTGGCAGTATTTTTTGGTCTCTCTCCATCCTGTTGTGCAAAGGCATCCTCCTGTGCCTCCTGAAGCACATTTTTTGTTCCTTTGGTGAAATGATACCTCGTTCTCCGACTGTGCTTCAGCCTTGGGTTTCAGTGCACAGACTCACCAGTGAACAGGCCAGCCAAGGAAAATTGCAGGAAAGCAACGACAAACAAGGCAAAAGCAGCTGCATCCCTCTTTCCAAAGGGGCTGGAGCTCAGCTCTGAGGAGCTGTGGAGATGTTTTGCCCCCTTTGAAACAGAGCTGTGGTAGAGCTACAGAATCGTCCTCATGGACCTGGCCTCGCAGCACTTCATAAATCTGTGTGGGCTCCAGAAATCAGAGTTACTGTTTGCAACTGTTCTGTATCCCATGAGTATCTGCTGGGAACATTAGGACTGTAGCCCTTCTGAAAAAAACAAGCTATTTTTAATGAAATTTGACTGCAATTTAATTTAATTTTTAATCCTCACTTACAAAAAGTTACAGGTTTGATAGAAAATTACTTGAACTTTCCACATTTTCCTGTGGGGATTATTCATCCTTGTTTTGGCACAAGGAGGCATTTCTAGTTCTGCAAGAATGTTGGCCCAAAAAACCACTTTGAGTTTCCTGTTCTTTTTTTTTTTTTTTTTTTTAAATTATGTTCCGTTTTCCATACTCTGAGATATGCAAGTGTGAAACTTTAAATATGCATTCCTGAAAATCCTGATTTGGGAGTGGTGCCTTAGCCTGAGCATTGAGCCACAAATCTCCAGGTATGGAGCTTGCATTTCTTTCTTAATATTGTAAAAAAATTGTGCATTAATAGGATGAATCTTTTTCCTGCATGGGCAATTTAGCTATTGACTTCTGCAGTGAAAGGTCTTTAAAGTGAAAAAAAACCCAAAAAAACCCAAAAACTCAACAACAGCAACTTAAGGCTGATCTTGTCAGAGCTCAGCCCTCTCTGCCAGCTGGCAGCGCAGTTTCACCTCCCTGCTGCTGGGCTGGCAAAGGCTCTTGGCTGCTTCTGGTGACTCTGGAGGGGGCTCTTTGTCACGGCCCTGCCTCTTGGTAGGCAGCTGGAGCACAGCCCTGCCAGCAGGCTCTTGGTTGAGCATTCCAAACCAAAACAAATGTCTCCTGGCCAGAAGTTTCTGACCATAGCAGCTCTGAAGGGGTTCTGAGGAGAGGCTCTGCAGGTGGGGTTCTGAGGAGAGGCTCATGTCAGGATTCTCATTTTAGGCTTACCTTGTGTGTCTAAGTGTGTTGGAATATCCTGCAGCTGCATCGACCCCGTCCCACAGAGAAGCCACAGGGGGGAAACATCTCCCCCACCGACCAAATGTGAGGGTACCATCTGGGAGACTTCATTTCTTCTTTGTGGGTGACAGGTTTCCTGTAGGAACTTCTCCCTCATCTACTGTGTGTGACAACACCAAGGAGCAGTGCAGCCCGTGGGGTTGGTATAGAGACACATCCCACATCACCTCTGTTCCATTTCCTTCTTACTCCTCCCTGAGTTCCCACCCCAAACCTCCTCCTGAGACAGTAAGACCCATGGTTTGGTCGGCTCGTCTCCCAAACTCACTGAAACTCTGGTCAGCAGTGGGAATATTGCAACAAAAAAGGGCTGGTTTGGCGGAGGGGGAGGAAGGTGAGGCTGAGAGGGGACAGCGTGTGAAGGTGAGAGATCAACCCTGTTGTTCCTGGCGTGAGTTGTACCTGGGCCCCTCTGGCTCCTCCCGGCTCTGTCACAAGTTAAGGTGACAGCAAGGTCCCTCAGCTAAGAGCTCAGGTAGGACTGAGGTTCTTGATGTCTCAGCCCCCCCGGGGTGGCCACTGCCAGGGACACACGGGGGACACACGGGAGGGCTGTGGCTTGTCACACCTGTGGCCCAGCAAACCTCAGCATCCAGAGTTGATGTCTGTGCATTTGCCCTCATGACTGGGAGGCGTGAGGAGTTCTGTGGTAACTTGGCATTTCTGCCCACGGGGTGGACAAACAGCATTTTATTTCCACGCTAAAATTTCCCCTGCAGCTGTTCAAGCTACAGTTCACCCAACATGATTTCTCCCCGCAGGGAGGATCGTTTCCCTTCTGAACTCCTGGGTCGAAGGACTGTTTGGGTAGCTGTCCTTCATCCGTTATGGAAAATGAGGAAGGCCATTGTTTTGCATGCACGGCATGCAAAAGGAAACAAAAGGCCAAATTTGGTCCTAATTTTCACAGGGAGAAAGAGTTAAGAGAGGGCACCATGGTCTCCTCTCAGGGGTCTCACTCTGCTCCAAGCATAAAGCTTGGTTACTCCAAAGTAAACCTGTTTGCAGCATATAACCTGGAAACAAAATTAGAGGCTCTTCTGGACTCAACACGGCTTTGATTAACTGGGAGCAGTGTTTGGGAAGTGAGCAGGTGCTCAGCTGCGTTTTCAGTTCTGGTTTGTGCAACACTACTAATTCTCAGCCTCAGCAGCCCAAGCTTGGCAGCCTGTGCCCTGGTTTGCACATCACACATCACTTTTGCTGCAGCTTTTCAAAAATTGCACTTGCTGCAATGATAGAGGAAAGAAAAATATTGAAACGGGAAGATTTAAGGACTAGCCATTGTTAAGAGGTGGAAATCCAGGGCACATGGAGTCCTTATAAGGGGGCGTGGATCTCACTGCTCCCAGGGAGCACTTTGCTCTTTCAATAATCACAGTTTCTGAACTGACCAGCAGAATACATTTCTGGTACTGAGGGGGCTGGCAAGGGTTGAGCAAATGGAACGTTCTGCTTTCATAGACTTGCTGCAGAGCTGCTTAAAATCACAAGAAGGGGAAGTCTCTAATTTTATCTCTGAGCAGCATCTCGGGCAGCAGCAGCCCAGACTGCCAGGCACGCGGCCCCAGCATCAGCTACGGTTTGTGTTCAGCCTTGACAATGATCCCAACAGGGCAAGGCCTGTGGCTCACCCTGCAGACAGGACTGCTGTCACACCCCAGCAGAGCTAAGAGAGGACCACAAGACACTGGCCACCCACCTTCCATGTTCTCCACAGACAAAGAAACACACAAAGACACCTGCCACGTCCTTTTGTCT
>VWZN01009648.1:356987-380956 GCA_013396955.1 Regulus satrapa
TTTTTTTGCCCATTCATTCATTTAGCACCGTTCCTTTTTATTCTGGTTACAACCCAATTCCTTCTGTAATTATTGAACGTACAGAAAGGACCAAGTAGTTGTTTTTATTTTTTGTGATCTGTTTCAAGAGCCCAACCATAATTCCTCTGCTGCTGCTGTGTTTGTGTAGCATCTGGTTTCATGAGCTTAAGGAGAAAGGTTAGTCCGCTGATATTTAAGGTTGACATGTGTGTTTGTATGCATACACATTGTTCTATACATACACACTGCATGGAGTACATTGGAACTGGAGATAAAGTCAACTGGGTTCAAACACATATGCACCGTCTTCCCCTATGTATTTGAAACAGTCTGGAGCTTTGATTTGATTTTTTTTTTTTTTTTTTTTAAAGTGCATTTAAAGCAAAATAACTGGCATTCACATACCCCATGGAAAACATGATTGCAGTGGAAAGCATGACCATGCTAAAGTCCTCAGACTTGACAACGCCAAAAGCAAATGGGGCAGTGACAGGCCTCGGTGTAGGCAGCTATTCTTGGGCAGCACCATTGGCAAGGAGGGAAGGCAGGAGGTGGTGGAAGGGAAATTGCTTTAGAGGTTGAATATTTGAACTGTTTCCAATTCTGACACAGCCATGTCATTCCCAATACAGCTTCCTTTATGATGATTAATGACCTCTGTCTTATGGGTGAACCCATCTGACTCTCCCTAGTTCTGTCTTTCATTTTGTGTGTGTGTCCCAAGTGCCAGCATCTATTAGGAATAAGGCACTGTTAAAATTACAGTTTTACAAAAGATGCAAAATAATCCAACCCTAACAATCCCAACTGCCCACGCTGCTCTCCTCCCCCTCCTTCTCTTTTCTGGGGGGAAATATTGCATGTGATAAAGAGTTTATTCTTATGTTCTCTAACTGTGTCAAAAGCAGGCTTTGGACAAATGTTTTACGTCCATCAGCACCAAAGGTGGGTAGGAATGCACCCTTTCTCTCGTGTGTGGATGTGCCCACACGCAGACCTGTTAATTGGGACAGGGGGAATAACGACACCATTCCCATGCTGCACCTCCAGGCTTTAGAGCCTAAAAAAAAAAAATACTTCCAATACCCCATCCACAGTGTTTACATTTACTGGATCATTTATGGAAGCAGTTGAGGGATTTTTTCATCCCACCGTTCAGGTGCTACAGGTTTTTCGTGTGGCTTTCTGGAAGGGCATGCTCCAGGAAAGCCTGCATGGGAGCTTTGTGCTCTGCAGGGAAGCAGCACAGCTGCTGGGCGCCCACCCTTGGTCTTGCCTGTTGGACAGACAGACACCTCTCAGGGGCTGTTTTGTGCTGATTCTTACAATCAGAAAAGCTTCTCCAGAAAATTTGGCTCCTCTGTGGAGTCAGGGACACTGACTGTGCAGTGGGGCAAGTGTGCAGAGCAGCTGGGTGGCAGTGGAGGCCCTGTCTTTGCCCATGAGCAGCTGTGGATTACGAGCCGCTTTCCCATTGTGCCAACGTGCTCTTTTCTCTCTGTGTTCTGACCTGGGAACAAGTGATGTTTGTTCCAGTGACTGGGTGGAGTTCATCTGCCCTAAAAACACTGCAGTCAGCCCATCATAAATGTGCATTTGCTCTGGTAGCTAGTATATCCTTCTCTTGCTAAAATGTCCATGAGCTACCTTCCCTGTGCCAGGATCCTTCTGGCTCTTCTCACCTTTCACCAAAGGCTAGGGCTGCCTCATTAAGCAGAGAATAGTTGAAAATGAGAAAAGCAAGCAGACAGTAGGGGTAATAGCAAAGAAAACGTGAGACCAGATGGTCCAGCATTTAAATTCTAGGCTAGTCACCTTAGCCACCATCATCAAAATGGACTGAGATTAAAGGAGTCTAAACTGCTATGGACTGGGTTTTTAAAAGTGACGCAAACCTTGGGAGGGAAATGACTTGCCTTTTTTTTTTTCTTTTAGTGGTTTAAGTCATCTTGATAAGGCCACAAACTGCATTTGTCTTGTCAATGTGACTGCTTGAAAATGGCATGAATTGAAATTGAGTGAGGTGCTTCACAAAGCTAGGATTGAAATGGGAGAGAAGAGCCACCACACGCTCACTACGGCTGCTCTGCAGGAGAGAGGAGTGTCTGAGGGGGTGGTGGTGGAGGGTGTCTCCTTGGGAAGACCTGCTACGTGTGGGAAGGGAAAGGAGCCCATAGCCCAGCTCCCCTTCCTCTCACCACCACCTTAATGTTCTGCTGGCCACCTATAGACAAGTAGCACTTCTAAAGAGCCTCCTCCTGTTGTCTCTCACACATGAAAGTTGGGGAAGGGGAGGAGGCTGGTATAATTACAAAAGGGGAAAAAGAAGGCACATGATTTTACTCAGTCCTGACTGAACCCACATTTTGAAAGCAAGGGCAGTTTAGGTGGAGGGCAAAAAAGTGCTCCGTGGAGCAGGTGCTCACTGAGAAGAAATCTCAGGGCAAAGGAAGTGGAAGAATAAAAAGGAAAGGCAGGAGAAATGAAGGCCACATTCAGCTTTCTGTCTGCTTGACAGTCTCAAGATTTGGCTGCATTATTGTCCAGGAAGGAAAAGAGTCTGGTTGGTCTCAAATGTAGCCCAGTTACATATCTCCAGTTTCTGTTATGGCTGTTGGTGTCTTCCTCTTTCCCTTTTCTCCAGTCCCATGAATACTTGGAGCACTGCTTTAATCTTTTAAGCCTGTTCTTCGAACACTGAGAACATGGCACACCTCTTTGGTCACCCTCAGCCTCTACTCCTCCTCAAGTCCAGACCAGTGATCAAACTGAGCAGTGCTCCCCGCGGGTCGCTCCCACTGCTGGGGTGCCCAAGAATGTTTGATCAGTGACGGAAAATGCAAACCAACCTCTCGGTTTCAGTGGGGTTGGTGAGTTGTTCTCAAAAGCCACTGGCAGGAGGGCAAAGCAAGGGAGCTGTTGACTGAGAAACAGATGTCATTTACAGAGGTGATTATGAGCATCACGTCTCTCAGACACTTTCCCCTTGCACACTGCCACGTCCAGGTACCATAAGTTTTCTGTCTCCTCCAGTGACTGCAAGCCTTTCTCATTCCTCTGGTAGATGGGAGAAGGAGTAGAGCTGATGGTCTAGCTTTAGAATTCCAAAACACTGTTTCCTAATTTTCCCCCCAAGTTTCTGAGTCTAAAATGCATTCAGTTTCTCTCTCCCCCACCTGCCATCCCCTCCAAATTTGCTCAGGAGATCATAAGGCAGAGTAATGAGAAGTAGGATCACCAACAGCTCTGTGAAGACACAGGGTGGTAAAATGCTTCCCTACAAACTCACAGTCCAGTGTTTGTGACATTTCATAAATAACTTTTTTTTTTTTTTTTAAAAAGAATAACACAAGAACAATCCCTTTACTTACTCATCTGAAACAAAATAAACAGCAGTGGCTACAAACTTCTTCTTGTAACAATTACAAAAAAACTCCCAACAATACAATTCCCCAACTTTTAACACGCGCCTTGAATGTTTTTTTTAAATGTTAAACCTCAAAACTGCAGCATATCCTTAAGGGCAAACTTTTCAATTAGTTTTTTCTTTCTTTTCTTTTTTTTTTTTTTTTTTAAATAATGTGTTCACCAAAAACAAAAAAAATTCCACAAAACAGTCTTGTACCAAGAAAATGCATTCAAAAATAGAAAATACTACACAACAAAAATATGTACCCTTCCTTTCCAAAAGAGTCTTCACAAAAATGTAGAAAAATGCCAACCATTGTTTTCCTTTCCTGAACACTTAACTTTCAACCTAGGGCACAATTATTTATTGACTTATAATGTCTGTTTTTGCATAAAATATGGAAGATAAAAACCAACTATCAGGACTGTGAAGTTACAAACAACACCTCATTATTCTCCCCACCCCACATTCCCTCCTTAGAAAACAAAACAGAGAAAGCCAATGTTTCAACAACTGATTGAAAGTCGTCAGGTTAGGGAAACCCATCAGCTGATATGGGGATTCAAAGATGCTGGCATAACAGGAAAATCATCTGTCTTTTAAAATGTATGCTTTTTGCACTCATCTCAACACGAGTCTCTGCCCTGCTGTACTCAAATGACCAGGCACTATGCAGACAGGACACGGCCGGGCACAGAAAGGTCGGGGAAGAATTTGGGGCCAGGAGCCCAGGGACCGCACGTGGATTGTGTGCGCGCACGTGGCGTTCCACTTGCAAAGAACTCTTTTCCATTTTGAAAGACAGAGAGGATGTTTCCATATGCCTAAAAAGTGCAAGGGCCATTTCTGGATCATAGTAGTTAAATATGCAAAAGTTTTACTACGCTTAATAGTCAAGTCCATTTTTCTGGCAAAGGCGAGCCAGAGATAGATCGCATCAGTTCACGGCTGGGAGTGGGTAACAGCTGAAAGCTGGTAGGCAAAAAGTGTCACACCAAGGTGCATCCAGAACTGATTTATTCAGTGGGAAAGTGTTTTGCCTACCTTGAACAACGTTCAAGGGCTATTATGTGATTAACACAGCCAAAAGACCAACTGTTTTGACAGCAATAAACTCTAGCAGTGGGGAGTTGGGTACTATGGGGAAGGCAGCTGTATCTTGCGCGCATGTGGCTAAATCCATCCTCTGTGTACCTCCTCTGACTTCATTGCAATCACATCTGCTCGCACCAGGGATGAATTTGCCCCATGTGGTTCTGCATTTTATGCCTGTTGGCCACATAGGAGCCCAACCCTGTAGAACACTGTGCTAGAATACTCCAGATGGCAGAGCTAGGATAAAAAACGCTTCTCTCTTCTTCTCTTTGCGATTGTTTTCTTTCTAACATATCTTTTAAAGGATGCTTCCGTAACAAGAAGGAAGAGGGGAGCTTTTTCTTAGCCTTTTCCACTGCGTGGCTGTGTCTTTTCCTTTTTTCAAATTGCAAAATGTGTTTGTGTTTACTTCCAGTGCATTTTTTTCTCAACAATTCAAAACAAAAAGGAAACATTACTTTTCCCGTCCTTCAAAAGGAAACAAAACCAAAACAGACCGATAAAGTACAATACAATAAAAATCAGGCATTATAAAAGACAACATGATGTGCAACAGCAATACCAAAGAAACAAAAACTCACCAAAAAAAAAGAAAAAAAGAAGAAAAATTAAAAGGATACAGGTACGAATGAGCCAAGAAAGCTATCTAACCCCACTACTGGATGATTGGTAAGCATTGGTTAAGAAATACGTAAGGCTATTCTGAGATTTCTAACTTAACACAGTTAACCACTGCTTCTCTCACACCTTCACTTCCTAAATGTTTCACCTTTCACTCACTGGTCTTTTATGTCTTGAAACTGATTTTTTTTCCTTTTCATATTTTTTGGTCTACAGTAGAATTACATGATAACAACAACAGCAAAACAAAACTCAAGCTTGTTGTGAGAGTAAGTTGGTGCCACATCCATGATGCAGAAGAAAGAAGACAGACAACAGAACAATCGCATTCAGTTTTTTCACACACAAAGCATATTCGAGGGCATGAGCATAGCTGACCAAAACAAGTGTGGAGGGGCAAGCAGCAGACGATGTAGGTTTACAACTACACCAACCAGAGCCTGGTCTTTCACCTGCGCCAACGTCCTTGAACACAACAGCAGCTCAGCTGCCACGTGGCTTTGCCACTCCTATCATCCGAAGCAACAGCTAACCTGACATCTGCTTCACCGTTAAATGCACGCCTGGCTTGGTGGAAAACCAGAAGGAAAGGAAAAGGTAAAAAGGCTCCTAGCTGAGGCCAAGCGTATCTCTTGGTCACCTTGGCCGATGTGACAAATCCACAGCCAGTGGGATGGCAGGATCAGTGAGAGAGGGCATCTGGCTGGCAGGTCACTGGGGAGCAGTTCTGAAGTGAACTCAGACTGTCTAAGGTGATGGGACAGTTGCTTAGCCTCCTCCGTTAGGGGAAAAGTGATGAACACTGACAGGCTACCCTGGGATCACTCCATTAGCATAAATTCTCTTAGTTAGCAGGGGTGAGAAAGTATACATTCTCTGCTGCTTTTGAATTGCCTTTGTAAAAGTCAGCACTGCCAGCCACCAGAAATGCATTCCCTGCAAACTTGGCTACAGCGCTGTGACCGAAGCTCCACTGTGAATCCTGGCATTTTCTTTTTTTCTGTGGAACTTCTGAAATGTAACATTTTCCTCAAGGGTAAGCTCTGAAATTACTACAATGCTGAAAATATCATTAGCATTTTCTTGAACCACAACTATGCCACAGTCCCAGCGAAAACTCAAGCTGATCCTCAACAGTGCTTGTCAATGCTGAGGAAAGGAACATACAGAAACAAGATGATCAAACAGTACAGGGAAGTTCTGTTTTGGATCTAGCCCAAAGGGATCTTCGTTCAGGAGAAAAGGTGCAACAATGAAGCAGGATGACAAATGGAGGAGAATTACAGAAGTTAGTGTTTCTCCATCTGGAGAAAAAAAAAAGGGCATTAAGTTATGCGGCATCTCTAGTCAGCAACATAAGTTTTGGCTTCTTAAAATAAACCTCAAGTTATCCTTGGTTTCTCAATTAAGCACTGTCTACATGGGGCTATAGTACCATGCTGAAAAAAGGAAAAGAGTTTGTGCTATATTTAAATGTAGTTCCAGTTAAACTAGTTTCAAAGCGACCACGTAAAAAGGAACAGCTTACCTAAAAGCCATTGAAACCATACAATCACACTTATGCCCAGGAACTGGTGTGGTTGAGCACTGTCACCGAGTGGGAACATAAGCTGGAATTTGGCTTTAAAAATGTGGTTTGGTTCCTGTTTACGTGGATTAGACAGTTCTGTTGAAACTGAGTCAGCTGGAATCAGGTTTAAACAGGCTGAATTCAAACCCAGATTTGGAGCATGGCTCAAAGCCCACTTCTTCAGGTTGCAGTACTTTTAAAAAACTAGTGCAAATGGCATCTTATCACAGCATTGCAAACATGCAGTGTTCCTCTCCTTGTCCAAACATGGCTGCCATCAGGTCACACCACAAGGGAGGAATATGCAGCAATCAGTCAGCTGGAACAGCTCAACCTACAGAAGTTCTTCATTTTACCACAGCAGGAAAGGCACTCTGGACACAGCAGGCTCAGTAAACCCTCAGCTTCACTTTTTGTCTGGAGCAGTCCACTACTCCTCTTTGACATTGCAAATCCACTCTGACAGTAGCAATATATGCAGCTGCCTTAAACAAGGAAACAAAGAAAAACTCACCTAAGCAAAAAACAGGAGTATTGGCTCATTACATGAATTAACTTCAGCAGACAGACTTCATTTCCTCCCATATCACAGCTCTGTAGCTGTCACTACTACTGTTATGGAAGCAAATGCCACTTTACAAAAAAAGGTGCTCTCCTGCCTCTGTACTATGCTGGCTCTCAAATGAAGTGTGCTTTTGTTGGGCATCCACTGACTCATTACTGGAAGTTGACCTTCCAGTGGTTTTCATCTTAGAGGGTTCCTGCAGAAAGGAAAAGAAAAGGCTGCAAATTCCCATGTCCCGCTGGCTTTCAAGGGAAGAGTCATTCAGTAGTTCATCTAACATCAAGGCGTATCTCCAGTTCTTCTCTTCCAGTCCTTTCAAGCCAGGATGGTTGGAATCTAAGAGAGGAAATCTCTAAGCTCACCAGAACAACACATCCTTAACTCCAAAGTCTCTCTTGGTTCCGGACTGGTTCCTTCCCACCCAACACCTGCCTCTTGCATACCACTCCTCTAGTTCTTGACACTTTTGTCCAATGAGGCAGCCCAGGAGACTGAGCAGCAGCAATCTGCTTTGCATTGTGCCTTCTGTGCAAGGTCTGAACTATCCATGTCTTGGTACTAATGAAGCCAAAATACCTTAGTTTCAAGTCTAAGCCAAAAATCAGGGCATGAATAGATTTCTAGTTCCTCAATTACTCTAGCCTTTTCTTAGCAATCAGGTAAGCACCTCCCCTTTTTTTTGTCCATGACACCCTGTGGCACATTCGACGGGCGAGCCCTCCACTACAGGACCAAAGCAGATGCACTCATGTTTTACACTCTTCTCCTGGTTTGTCTACAGAACATTTCTCAGGATCCCGTTTTACCATCTGGTTAAAGCTGCAATTATAGTCTTACTGAAGAGATTCAACACAAGCTTTTGAGAGTTCATAGATCACAAAGAGCTCCAGCAGAGATGGATCTTGCTGCACATTGCTACTGCTTTAGTTTTTCTGGTAGTATGCTCGTTACAAAATTAATGACCAAGGCATAGGCCAAAATGCATCTTGACTGCAAAAATACTTTCCAACTTAGGATTCTATTTGGTTCCAGCTGAAAGCCTTCACAATGCTAGACTATCAGTCTAAGGAGAGAAATCAGAGAGAAGAACTTAAAATGCTAGACAGCACCTTCGCCTAAGCAAGAATATTTCTGTATGTACCTAATTCCACACCACCCTTTTTTTGCCCAAATGTCCCTCCTGCTTCCTCTACCCCAAAGGCTTGACTGGAACACCTGTAATTAATTGAGTGTTCTGGATGACATTTTATTGCACTGTTCCCATAACAGCCTCGGAAAGACGTGCTTTATTTCAGTGACCTTCCCCTTTGGTAAAGTCTGCTTTGTGACTTCACTTCTTGAGCTGAGAGATCCTGCTTTTACTGAAGGGACGCTAATCATAGTCAAACCTCTGGAAGAGATTCTACCCAACAATGCAAGTTTTGACACTGGAACTGAGAATTTGTGTCTTTATGGTGAAGTCTGATGCTGGTTTACACAATGAGCAGCCCTCTTAACTTTCCCACAGTCCCGAAGAACACTCTCAACAAAAAGGGGAGAAAAGATCTGTAGCACCCAGAAACTTGTGATGCCTCTACAGCTTCTAATATAGTGCTTTATTTATTTATTTTAACAGAAGGTATCCAATACAGCTAATTCAGTGTCTGACTAGTTGCTTAAAATAAAGGTACCCTCACTTCTCTTTCAATCTGGTCAGGTTTATGGTACATCCTGTTTTCTGTGCCTATCCTTTTCTCTTCTCCCTTCCTGCTTAATTGGCCCCTTCCAATCCCACCACATGTAAATACATTTCAGTAGTGCAATGCAGTGCAGTGCAGTCATACTTAGTGCAAAAATAAAAAGCCTTATCCAGACCAAAAAAGCACAAACTCCCTCCAGTAAAAGTATATGAATGCCCCTAAACAAAAGGGGATTTGCAGTCTCCCAGCCACGCTTTCACATGCCTCATTTTCTCTCCTCCCAGTCGATGTGGAGATCTCATTAACATATAGGACATTTACCAGAAACAAAGTCAAATTACAGAAATCAGAAAGGAGACAAGCCATTGTTTGGGGGCTGCAGAAAGAAGAGAGAACTAAATGGATACAGCAAAAAAAAGGTCAGTAGTGGTTTTACACAAAGTCGCCTGATGCAAACTTTGCAAGGGAACACCTTGCAAAGGGCATGTGTGTGGATAAAAAAACTAAAAAGCTTCCCTGTTCCAAATATACAGTCCCTATTTTAACAGTGCCCAAGCTAAGGTTCTGTAGTGCAATCAACTTTTCAAAGTGGCAGCTGTCTGTGGCCACCCTAACACAATTGGACAGGTCAACACTAACTTCAGTTTTCTCCTGCTCACGTAGGCACACACGTGCATGAACAACTCCCTACTCCATCCTGCAAATACTTGGGGATATATATATATATAAAGCATTTTTTTCACAGCCCATCTAGGGCTATGGTGGGAAAAGGAGGAATTTTAATGACAGGCATATAAGCTCTTAGGTACCTCAAAGTGAAAAACTTAAAGGAAAACAAAATAAAGCTCACTAATTACAAGGGCAAGCAGGTTACTGAATCCCAATCAGATCATACCTCCCCTAGCCTACTTATCTCTTTTAACAAAATAAAATATCTGCCAGGGCTTGCCACTCGTTAAGATATCACTTGGGAAAACACAACAAAGACTTTGGGGTATTCACCAGTTTGGAGGTTATAACTTCAACTTGGACAGCCACAAGAGCCTCCAGCAAACCCTACTGGAAAGGAGCGTGGGGAACCACTACAACAGTGTAAGAGGGAAGGAGGAGCAAGAAAGGGAAATGCGTGGAGAACGGAACCCATCAGGGCAATGCTGCTGCTGCTGCTATACCAATCTCATCGTACCTGCTCAGTGTCTAGAGGAATACTGCATGCTGCCTCATTTGGGCTCAGGCACATGCTTCCTCTTACCTTTTGCCTCTTCCCTCACTCCCAGTCCCTTGCTGAAGATGGCAGCTCACCCCAGAATGTACACAAAAGCAAATACCAACAGATAAACCAAATTACAGCCATGAAGCCATTTTCTCATTTTTCTTTCTCTTGCAAAGATACTGTGCCCTTCCCTCCAGGCAGGTGTGCTGTTTCATCTACGTCTTGTGTAAAAACAAGGAAAGAACCTAAGAGAAAGAATTTAAAAGGGGGTGGCAGGGATCCTGAATATCTACCTCTAAACCAGAAAAATGCCAGGCTGCAAGGACTCTTGCTGTTTATCTTTACTGATGAGCCTATAATGCAAAATAAAGAGCACATAATGGAATAATCACTACACATGGCAAAGGGACAGCACTTAAACTGTCTCTGGGTGCAGAGATAGTGGTGCGGCCCATGCCCAAGCATAAGACACAAAATGAGTAACATTTGCCAGCTGTTCTGTAAAGTCTACAAACTTCAATTTAGCCACTATAATCAGCAGCAGCGAATTTTTTTGCTGTTCAGCTGCATGTCATTCAAGGGGGTCCTACCTTTCTGCTGAAATGCTGTTCACGCTATCGGTTCTCCTGCACACCCAATGCAGTAGCACTTTTAAAAATTCTACCATAAAGTTTGATGTATAGTCTGAATTTGCAGTTATGTAATCAGATAACAGAAAGAAACAACTTCATTTTATCCACATGAATATATGACTACTGTAACAGAAAAGGTATGGCCACTGCAATTCTGGGTAAAGCAGTCAAAAACCTGGAATCATCTCCAAATATCCAATATACCTAGATACTTTTACACTGTTCTGGCAATAGAAAAGTGACACATCAAGGGTGTAAATTAGTGAAAAGGGACTGCTATGAATCGTGTATCTGCACTACCTGTTGTGGCTCACTATTAAATGAATTAAGATAAACATAAAATCACCAATCAATCCCAAAGAAAGACTCAAAGCTATTTAGGACTCTCTGAACAAAGCAAGTTCCAAGCCTTGTATAAAGGGAAGCAACCATCATGCTCTGGAGGACTTTTTTGAATTTAGCCTCCCAGCAAGGAGGAGAGACTCTGTAATCACATAGCCCTTAACACAGGCCAAATCTGCTGGGTGGAGTGAAATCAAATCTTTAGTCAGTTTTATGAGGAGTAAAAACCTTGGGCAGAAACAGGCTAAGTTTTGGGAACAGTCCTGTGGCATCTTAACTAATGTATATGAAACTATTTTTAAGGACTATAGCTTTCTGTAGGACTACATATGCTTCCTCTGTGAGAGCAAATGGACTCAAGTCAACGAAAGGGCATGTGTGTCCTGCCTGCAGAATTTGGCCCACAGCATATTGGTCCAGTCAGTTTTCAGGATTAGGCATGGACCTCCCTGATGCTGACAAGCAAAGTCATGCAGTATGTCCTGCCTGAACTGAGCAGCCTTTTTATATTATGTTTGACAAACAAGAGCTCATTATGGGTGGAGTGAATGGGAAACCACCAATTTTCCAATTCAACTCATTGTAAGAATTTCTTTGAACCCGAATGTTGGAGCAAGGATCTAGGGAACTGACTGTTCAGAACATATGAAATTCGGAATAAATTCCAGATTTAAAGGACTTCTATGAATTTCACAGCAGTCCAAGCTACATCCTGGCATTAGGACAAAGGAAACAGCACACCCTGAAAGACAATGAAGCTTGTTGAAGATACTTGTGAAGAAGTCTTTCTGACTCCAATAAATGTGGTGACACTTCTTTCACCAATAAATAGGAACTATAAATTGTTTACAAGTTATTCAAACATTTTAAAAAAAGAAAAAAAAATAGGGGGAAAAAAAAAAAAGAGCAGCAGCAGATACTGGAGATTCTGTCTTTTTCTCTAAGTGGCACAGGTGAAGAGCAAGTCCCTTGTATGGAGTTCAAGCATCTCCCCCTCCTGGGAGGCCCCGTCTTTGGTGCAAACACCCCTAAAGTGGGGGACTCCCCTCTGATTTAACCTTGCAGCAAAGAGCTTTAAAATCCCTTTCCGTCCCAGCACAGTAGCACAGAGCAACATTCTCTTAGTACAAGGTTCTCCCTCTCGTGGTGACAGTGTTACCTACTTCAACTGTTGTGTTCCTCAAAAGCTGTACAAAACAGAAAAGAAGTGCAAAGAGGAGCTGATACAAATGCTGTCGACCACAGAAACGTGAGACCGTTGCTTGCATTAGCCCTGGAAGTCGACTTGGTCAACAAGGAGGTGGAAAATGAAAGTAAGAATGAAAACCATATACCAGAATAAAGCTAATATTTGGACAGAGTCTTCCCTTGATGTTTATATCGTTCAAGGAAAGTCACCAATGCAAGAATCTATAAAACTGTAAAATTGATATCACCTCCTGTTTTCTCTCTCCTTAGGAAAGCAGAAAATATGCACACATGAAATGAGTTTCTTAGAACATCACAATTCTCAAGATCGGTATTTCTCCAGAGAATGAAAAAGAAAAGATACATGTTCAAAACAAAGCAAGATTTCTGGAATCACAAATGACTGACTGTCTTTTATGTAGAAGATATGTTAAAATAGTGTTCACCAGCTGATTATTTTGTTAGTTTCACTTTCCCTTAGGCAATTGTATCTGTACACACTGCGTTCTAAAAGTACAATCTCTAGTGTGGATAATCTACCTGTTTGGTACCATCCTGTTTGTAAAACCACTTCTTAGCCTAAAAATATAAACTGTAAACTGTATAACATGCAAAATGAATTGAGGTGTTTAAAAAAGCATTAGGAAAAATAAAAGGCAACAAAGAAATTAAATCAAGAAACACATTAAACTAGTAATTATGCTAAATGAATTACTGAACCTTGCAAAGGATTAGCAGGGCAAGTGTGGAATGGGTATGCAGCCATTTAAATGATCTGGTATTCTCAGTCAAGTGAGAACACTCTCTACAAAAATATGTATGATTCAGCATTCAGTCAAAGGAAAAGGCAAAGAGCATGGTCAGAAAATGTGGACCACTGAATCAGCACTCTGTTGCAGCAGCTAAGTGGAATTAATTTGGGAAATGGCACCTGTTTGGCTTAATGGGACAAAGCCCATCCTTCATGTAATAATTTAGTTTTGTTACCTGCGTAACTAATATTGAGAGGATAGTCTCCTCCTTCCCTTACAAATGGGTATACACAGAGTAAAGAAAAGCCAGACTTAGAAATCACTGCTGGAAGACCATAACTTTTAAACTGCAAGTAGAAAGAAAAAGAATGTGGTAGTGGCCTCCACATACGTGCAAATGGCAGATGACAGAAGACTTAGGAACGCCGGCACTTGATAATTCCCATTCTTGAAGTTATCATTTTATTATCCCAAGCTGTGGCAAAGGCAACTCTTTCCCTCTCTTCTTACTCCAAAATAACTTCATTGATTTGCAGTGACACAGATTTGCTCATTCCCAGTGAAAATAGTTTGTAACTGATATGACCATCTCTCATTTCTTCCTCAACTCCTTCACAGTTAGGAGAAATGAGACAAAATGAATATCTCCTCCACAACCCCCATCCACTTGATTTCACACATTTTCATTTAGAAGTGATATGTTATCCACCAGAGGAATGAAGGTCAGCTGAATTAGATGTACCTGAATTAGAAAAGCAAACATAAATTGCCATACTCTCATAAGTTTGCACTCTTACTGATTTCCAACCAAGGCTCGCTGCCTGGGCCATCTGCTGCAAGGTGAGAATACACAAAGGACACCCAAAGTCATCAGCAGGAAAGGTCAATCACCTGTTCCTGGGCTATTTGGATCAAGACGTTGACATATCCCTGCTGACATGATTTTTCAGCAGTTTTGTGGTGTTAATTAACGTCCAGTGGGACTGACCCAAAATTCAAAACCAACAGGAATGTACTATGAAGATGGTAAAGAGAACATTCACCTAGAAAAAACTTATGAACTGAAACGAAAACTTTCAGAGGCTGCTTTCATTTTAAAAAGGGGTGACCAAGTGGATAAGTAAGGATCCAATTGGAATATGTTAACTGCCATGGATGGAGGCCTTTCTTATTCAATTCCTGGCCACATTCTGTGTAACTATACAGAGAACAATGTTTCGTCTACCCCACCCTAGTGCAGAGGATAATTTTAGGAAATCTTAAAACTTTAAAGAAACAGGATTTGGAAGGAGTGAAAGACCACTTTCGGCATCTTTCTCCAAGGCTAGGAATGGAAGAGGAAAAGTCTGACATACACTTTCACAAATTAAATAACAGGACATCTTAGAAGAGAGCTAATAGATAACCTTATTTGTCTTGATTAATTGTTCTTCTGATATGAAAGGGTAGCAGGGAACAATCTCTAATTTTTTGTAGAGCCTAATACTGTTTTACCTTTTCTTCAAAAAAATTACTTTTCTACATCTTACTACATAGAGATTTTAAAAAAGCCTGAAAAAATGCTTGTAAAGACAATAAAGAAGCCAATAATATGAAAAAGCACAATAGAGCTGTAATAATTATTGGTAAATGCTTCAAATAGCTGCGGCAGTTGATTGGATTGTGAATGATACATGTGAAAAATTATTTTTCTATGATCGTAGGCGGATGCAAAAGTTAAATGATTATACTATGTATATATATTGATATAGAATTGCTATATATATTGTGTACTGTATGTTCTAGCTTTCAGAAATACTGTATTGTAGTGTACTGTACTTAACTAAGCAGATCTAAATAGCAACTTGTCATTTTCCACGAAGTCACTAGTACTGTTAACAAAAACCAAAAAGTCTATTTTCTCCAGTAAAAGAAATACATACTGTTACAGTCACAGACATTTTGACTATAGAGAGACAATGTACATTGAACCAAAGGAAAACCCCAAACCAAAATAAAAATCTCACCCGAAAATCAACCAGCCAAAACTGTTGCATTATTGTCTTATTCAAAAGGGGAAGGGATATGCCACCAATCCAAGAAGAAGAAGAAGAATATTTACTCACATTTTTATGACTGAAAACAAAAGAAAAAAGGGATCTCACTAAATCTTTAATTATCCTTTCTGGAACAAGGAAAATCCCCTAGTCAGGTAAAAGACTCAAAAGAATAAAATGCTGCTTTCAGGGCTAGCATAATACCAAAATAGGCAGCTGTAGATGAAAATATTCATCCCACTAACTAAATGGGTGCAAAATGAGTTCTAGAAATCCTGCAGCTCTCATGGATTACATACTGAATAATCTTACTGACCAGTTTCTTCACCTCCTGAATATCTACTGATCTTCTAGACACACTAACCACGATCCTGAAAAGATTTTGGCAAAGACCAAGGGAAAGAATCTTACTTGTTATTTGTTAGTGACTGCACATTTGGAATTGATTACTCAATCAAAATATTTCAGAGTATGTGAGGTGGGGAAAGAGCTGTTTGACATGGTGCTTTGGAAACCAGACACTCTACTCCTGGAATATTTTAGAACCTATCAATATATTGTGCTGCTAACTATTTAAAGGCTTTTTTATTTTTTTAGTGTTCCTTTTTAAGGGAGCAAACAGACAGGTTATTTTTGCTTGGATTTTATTCCTTTGTCAGCTAAACATGTTGAAATTCAATGGAAATGAGTGACTGAACTCAACAGTAGTGTTCCAGGGCTGTCATCCCCCATGGATGCCTCTCTCTGCTACTGAAGCCTGCTGAGATTACTGTTTTATTTATTTTGTGGTTGAAAGACCACATAAGGCTCTGGGAGGCACACTTCAGCTTTCCCTTCTGAATGGGTACTTGCAAAAATATCCTGGACCAAATTTGGGTGTCACATTTTCAATGAGAGCAAACATCTAATTTGGACAAACATCCAACTAAAAGCATCTGGCTAACAGAATGCTTTTTATTAATATATATGTGCAAATATAGTGTATGAATAACGTACTTGCTTTTCATTGGAGTCATATACCAATGCTCCACGGTTAATTCTGTCATCCTTGTTTCATCTAAAGCCTTCCCTGCATCATAAACCATGCATGTCCACACACTCAATGAGCAGCCTGTCTGTAAAGCCAGGAAGAGAACACTGGCTCTCCCTGCACATGCAAACATCCACATGCACACTCAGACATACAGATGCATACACACACACACACGCAGAGGCCATACAAAATTTGATTTTACTCCAAGATCCCATAGGTACCAACAGCCTACATGACAGATGAACATAAAGGACTGACTAAATGGGAAAAATTAAAAGCAAGTTGGGCAATTAGGTGATGGTAATCCTGTTTCTTGAATGAGATGATCCTCTCTAATCAAGTACATATTCAATGTGAGGGCTGAACTTCTAGGGGGTTTTATATGGTTTAATGAAGAATATGGCAATATCCAAGTGGCAATAAGAGAAGAAGCAAAGTGAAATAGGAAAGGTTCCCATCTGACATAGAGATCTCAGAAAGGTATCTGTCCATTATGTAGGAAAAAGATCTCAGAAAGTGTTTGCCTGTTTTGTAGGAACAGGACACTGCAGAATCAGACAGTTGAGCACAACAATAAGTACCTAACTGAGCTCTCTGCACATTCCTCAAGTGCCACTGTGCACTTGGCCAAAAAATCACCAACAAATCAACAGTAGGAAGACTGAACACTGTAGAAGTCCGCAGTTATGTCTGCAAAATACCTAAAGCAAGCAATGCTTTGTTACACTCGTGCCAGATTCTTCCAGCAGGAAAGGCTGCAGTGAGGAACTCATGAAAGCATATGGGGTGCTGTAATACCTAAGCCAAATGGGACAGAGAGCATTTATGTGGGATGCCTGGGGTGTGGCTGCACGGCTGTGAAAGAAGTTTTGCAGCTCAAAGAGGGTTCAAGTGCTAATAAAGTTTGCATGAGGAGTGAAAAAAAGAATGTCCCTACGGGCTGAACTGGGTGGAAGTTCTCATATGTGATGGGATATTGGTAGTTCTTTTGTTTGTGTAATGGCATTGCTGCAGCAAAAGGATATTTTTAGAATATGCTTTTCTTAAAAGGAATCACAGCTAAGATGTTCAAAGGGGTTATATTTATCTGCAGTGACATGCATGCGATCCCAAAAGTGCCAGTACAGGTTGCACTGATAGAAATTCAAAACAGAATTTGTACTTTGAAAGCAGCTTTTCCCTGGATTTTCTCTCATGAGTTTCACCGGGATTGGAGAGGCTGGAGTCAAATCACACAGCCTTCCAATATTATTAATTTGATTTAGAAAGAGCTTTTACCCTCCAGTGTTTGACACGGAGCTGATGCCAATCAATCAATCAAAAGTAGATCACTTTGGAAGAAGAACAAACTTGGAGCTGTAACTGAAGGCAAGAAACAGCAGAAAAGCACCATCCAATATGAAGAGACCACTCTACCTCACTAATATTCCTTCTCCCCTACCCTTTCAAAGAGGAAAAAAACAACATATTTTGTAAGAAGGGAATGTTTTAGATGAAACTTTGCTATGGATACCAAACATAAACACACTTCATACTTAGCTCAGATGTATTTCAGTTTTAAAGCAATTGTCTATGAAGCTGTACTGTAATCAAGGCTGTAGCGTATTTACTTCCCAAGGAAGTATTTTTATGCTCTTTGCTTTTTGAAAAATAGTTGAGGACAAATGTGTGAATTTGGGTATTAAAATACAGGTAACAAAGTATTTAGAAGGCTCCACAGAGGAATCTGGAAAAAAAGGTGGCTGAAGTTGAACCTAATCGCTCTCTAAAACTACCTGAGGCTGTAGCCAGGTAGGGATCAGTCTCTCCTCCCAGGTAGCAAGTGGCAGGATGAGAGGATATGGCCAGAAGCTGTACCAGGGGAGGGTTAGATTTTAGGAAAAAATTCTGGACTAAAAAAGGAGGCAACATTGGAACAGGCTGCCCAGGGAAGTGGTGGAATCACAGACCTGGAAGTGGTCAAAACATTTGTGGATGTGGCATCTGGGGATGTGGTTGAGTGGTAGCTTAGCAGAGCTCAGTTTATGACTGGACTCGATGATCTCAGAGAGCTTTTCCAACATGAACCATTCTATGGTTCTATGATGGGTTTGTTTACCTCAGTCTACACTCCTTCTCCTATGAGAAACATGAAGAGTTTCTTTGGGTACATGTGGCTTTGGGGAAAGTCAGTGAAGTTCACATAGGTCTGGTAGTGGAAACCATTATCATGTATAACATGAAGAATTGTGTTACAGCAGCAGAATTCTGCTCATTTTGAAAGCTATTAATGAACAATTATAGGGGAAATTGGCATTTAAAAAACATGAGTTACTCTTCTCCTGATATGACTGCTAGAATGATGTGTAGAATATGCTTGATTCCTTTTATTTTAAAATAAACCTAGAAACTCTTTAGTTGAGTTACCAGTTGCAGCATGAATAGCAAATTAAAGCACATTATGGGTTCAATTTACTTTTTAATCTTATTCAGAGTACATCAGTAATCTCTGGTTCTCCTCTACTTAGTACTCTCTCTTAATGCCTGTGAGTCAAAACACTACTGCAGAGACTAAAATACAAAAAGATAAGCAACACTGCTAAATATATAATGAAGAAATGTCAATTAATATTTAACTTGGCTTTTTTTTTTCCACTTGAAACATATTTTTTAAACTAAAATTATCTAACAGTATCCTGTCAGATATACTGTTAGATACTCTCTCTAAGTCAGATAGTATATTTGTCCAGATACTGGCACACCTACACAGAGAAATATTTTTTTGGTTCACCACAATTTTCCATTTGTGTAACTCTGCTCTTTCCACCTTAGGTTCTCCTGATCTGTAACAGAGGGGGAGCAGAAATAACAACAGTGAATGCATAATATATTCTCTATTCTTAGAGGCACTAATATAATTGATTAGTTATCAGCACTGGGAATAATTAGATGGATATACACTAATACCTAACACATCTTGTTTCTCATTTACATATGTTCTTAGAAAAACAAAACAAAGATTCCCCCTTGTGTTACTTTATAACAATAGGTCTAAGAGAGTTAAGTATTCCTCTTTTCCAAACAGGCTGTGTCCCCTTGTGGACTAAATCCCTCTGGTTTATGCTAGAGAAGGCATAACCCACATTTTTGTTTTGTCAGTTTGAAGAATGTGCACATACCTAAAGCTCTCTCCGTATTTCCCAGCTTAGTGGTCTGTGAAAATATGGGGGCTCCTTTGCTCGGGCTGAAATGAACTGGATCACTGAGTAGCTTTAAAGGAAACGAGCTGAGAGCTTATTACTTCTTGCATGACAAATAAGGTGAACAGCAGCAAGAACACTGACTTGGCATGGCCAGAACCAGCCCCCACGGGTGTGTATCCAGCATCAGGCCACCTCCATACATTTGCCTGTCTTACTGGCCATGCTGCAGACACTTGGCATTTTCAGCACCTGCCCCTCGGCAAGGCCTTTCTTCCTGCATCTGGTTTCTGTCAGCACGACTGACAAGTGCTGGGAAAGGTGTTCATTGCCTTTACCAACTCAAGATTCCAGACTTGATGTATTATCTGTAGTTTTCCTCATAAACCTTTTCTCAGCAGAATTCTGACTGCTTAGGGGTCAGATGAAGGCAAATCTTCTGGGAGAAGAGGCTCAAACCCTCTCTGGGCCAAGTTCTCATCACTTTATACTTCCTTCACGGATTTTCACAGCCAGTATAAAAACAAATCAGGGAATGTGAAAAGCAGCTATTTTGCTTCAGGCCCACCAGATACTGCTCCCGTTATGCTACCTGCTGACTCTTTACTATCACATTTATTCCAATGGCTCAGAGGACCTGCACGCTGAATTGAAAGGGTTGGTTATCAAGGCCTAGTCTTTCTTGGCAGAAAATCCCCTAGGTGCTAATTTGATATTACAGAATTATAGAATGGTTCAGGTTGTAAGGGTCTTTAAAGATCAATCTAGTTCCAACCCCCTTGCCAGGCACGGGGGACCTTCCACTAGACCGTGTTACTCAGAGCTCCATCCAGTTTGATCTTGAGCACCTACAGCTCACAACTTCTCTGGACAACCTGCTTCAGTATCTCAACACTCTCATCGTAAAGAATTTCTTCCTAATATCTAATTTAAACCTACACTCCGTCAGCTTAAGGCCATTCCTCTTTTCCCTACATGCCCTCGTGAAAAGTCCCTCTCCAGCCTTCTTGTCAGGTTCTGGACAGTCTATCTGGACCCCTCTCTTTTCCAGGATGATGCTATTTTTTTTCCTTTTGAGTGGCAAGTCATTTTTTTTAAAAGATAAAGGAGGATTTCCTTAGCATAGGACTGTCAGGAGGGTCACAGATCTAGGCATACTACAGGTCTGATTATGTTTGAAATGGTTTTGAGTCCTTCTGATTTTGGACTGGACTCAACATCCCTGCAAAGAGTATGTTTTGCTCCTTCTCCCTTTGGGATAAGTTTTCAGTATTAAGTGAGCCAGGAGATGTTGGGAGAATAGTCACTAAAGGCAAGAGACTTGTTCCTCCAGCATGTGAGTGATCCAGCGTTAATCAAGTGGCTCAAGGTCGAGTGAACTCAGTCGGTGGGGTTGATAAGAAGTGGGGTGCTGATGGTATATGGGTTATAACTCAACTCTCCTTTAGCTGAAAAAGAAATTGAAAGAAGAAAAATCCTGGGCTCTTTGATCTTAGAGCAAAGGGAAGTCTCATTCACTTAGAAAGTCAATTAAATGCACTCTCCTCTGTTACCTTACTGGGAATTTGAGCTGTTTTTGAAGGTAACAGCATGAGCCAGAAGTGGGCCTAGTAAGAGCATGACAGATATTGAAATAGTGTCCTCAGAGCAGTTCCTGCAAAACACCTACACCTATTTCCCTTAAGAGAGACTATTAATATGCGTTTTCTGAGAGGAGGGACCAGACTGAAATATTATATTACAATTTACAGACTGGTTAGTGCGCTGCTAGATTCCCATTATTTTTAAGCTGTGCCTGCCAGTACCCTGCAAGAGATTCCTGCAGGAGAACCTCGCTAATGCACACGGCCCAGACACACACATGGACACTCTCAGGAGCTGTCCTTTCCTTGCTAATCAGCAGACACTGGGCTTGTGGTCCTTCAATCCTTGTGGATTCAGCTTCCCAGAGAGAGGCAGACCTCAGCGAAATGGGCAAGAAAAGTTGAATTTTGCTTCTCTGACTTGTGATTTCATGCAATACAAGAATAAGGGTGTTTCAATAAACAACAAAATAAACTTGAAAGGGAATAATTTCAACAGTGTGGTAATTAACCAGAGGAACTCACTTCCACATGACAGCATGGAGGCCACCTAAAGACAAATAAGCTATATCTCTGAAGGACAGTGAGAATTATCTGACACAATATATAATTTTTTTATGGGATAAAAAGGTAAAGCCATAAATTATTATGTCTTTAGGTTATAAGCAAATACAAATTTTATTTGTATTTACATATATTTTATATGCAGAACTAGCGAATGAGGATTATATTATAAATCTTCTCCCTTAGGCTTATTGCTTTGAAATAATCCAACACAGGTCTTTCATCTTCATACAAATCATCTCTAACTTGCCACATGGCAGAGACACAGTACTGGGTGAGATGGACCACAGGGGAGATATGCTCTGGCAAGTCCTACATTTCCAATTCACCTCACCAGCCTCAGCAGCAGTAAGAGAAGGCACTTCTCATTCACTCTAAGCCTTCCTTTATTGCACTTCTGCCTTGCAGAGAGGGCTTTGACTTGTAAGCTTGAATTTATGTTGTATTTAATGCCCTTTTCCATTACCAGAGCAATATAAAAGGAGCTTTAGGGAAGGTGAGAATCAAGCTCAAGGAATGCAGGATATTGCATGCTTCAACAGAAGGATGTGTGGTACAGTCTGCATGTTCTCTCTCATCTGTGTCATTTCATCAGGTGTTTTGAAGGAAGCCTTTCAGGCATACTGAGACTCAAACATTGTCAACAGCAGTTTCCAGATCACTGTGACTGCTATTATTTTTTGCAAAGGCATATTGTAGCAATATATGAAGCTTGGATATACCTGTAACATTCAGATATTATAGTTGCTTCCAAGCAGCAAACAAGTATTTCAAAGATGGGAGGAAGAATTCCCAAAGACAATCTAGCATTTTAAAAGATAAAGGGGACTATGTTTGAGCTTCTAAATTCAGAGTGACCTGACAAGCACTTTCATCTACATTTGCAGTCATGCTGCAAGTTCCTCCATGTTTTACAAGATCAACTCTGGAAGTCCAAGAAAATCAGTTTCTGTTATAGGCAGCCATTTGTGAAGACCTAGGCCTAAATTCTTTGACAAGGGTTTTATAATTCAATCTATATGCTTTAGCTTTACTTTAAGAACTATGTTCACTTTTTGAAATTGGCATCATTCATTCATTCATTCATTCATTCATTCATTCATTCATTCATTCACAACTTATCTTTAATTCCCTTCAAATTTATTAGACCTTATAAAAATTTGCATTTCAAAGGTAATGCTTTGATTTAGGGAAGGATGAAAAGTGAAGGATTAAAATTTTGATAGCATTTGGATTTTGGTGGACGTAGACCCTGATTCTTATTTCCTGCTTACTGGCATATCTCTTCTGGTATTAGAAGTGTATTTCAGAATGTGCTGCATCTTGACTGCAGTTCACCAAGTTTTATAATGGCAAATTAAACAGCTTTTCCCCAGACCTCAGATGACAAATGAGCAGCTACATATCCTTCACTAGTTCCTCATATGGGAGAATATTATTTGATACTGAAGATCTCAGAAAAAACCCCTCCTTTCCCCAGAGAAAAACCTTCAGTGGCTTTGTCTAGGTTCACCTTCCTCAATTTCTTCCGCACCCTAGCCTCCAGAATCTTTATTTTCTGTATAGATTTAGTGTGTCTAAAGGGCAGATATCCATTCTCCCTCTCTGTATCTTGGGCTTCGTCTTTTCCCTTCCTGATTTACATGCCAGCAATTGCTTTTAGCAGCATGATTCTTAGAACAATTTTTGTTAACTAACTCGCTCTGCAGCCCCTTGAACTACCCAAACAAGTTGGCAACAAACAAAAACGTTACCATATCAAAGACTCAATTGCTCTGGCACTCACCTCATGGTCTCTCTCTGCTGCCTATTGCAGCCTAGGATCTGGGCTTCAGCTTTTAGGATCTGCTGAACAATACCTTGCAGGGTACAGAAAGATTCTGAGACTGAACCACCTGTCAGGTTTCTTTTCCCCAAATAAATGGCAATGGAACAGGCATAAGAACATATGGATGAAGTTACCTGTAGTGAATCACAGACATCTGATAGAGAAGCCGCAGGTGTAAAGAACATGCAAAATTGTACATGGAGATCTACCAAATCTATATTCAGAAAGTTGTCCAGCATAAAAGAATATCTCATGTGAAATGCTCAGTGTTCACAAGCAAAAAGTTTTGTAAACTCAAGAAAGCTTAATTTAAATATAGACACAAGTAAAAGCTAAACTAGCAATTTTTCTTTTTTTTTCTTTTTGCATATTTTTGTTAGGTGCTTCTTCTCTGCCTAAAATATGAAGTCCAGAGTGCAGTTGGTGTAAGTCCTCACATGGATTTCAAGCAAGTCAAAGATAGTGTCAAACACTGATCCAACTGAACTAAGGACCCACGTACTTTGGGAGTTGGCTTTGGGGGAAAAATTCTTACACAGATACACAAAAGACAACTAGGGAGAACACCAGTCCAAACACAATAAAACAAAATACAAAACACCAACATATATATGCAGATCAGGAATCAATCTTTCACACTGATCCTACATTCCTTTCAT
>VWZN01009648.1:383733-411955 GCA_013396955.1 Regulus satrapa
TTTGTCTGGGTTTTTTTTAAATTTTTTTTTGTTTTTTTTTTTTTTTTTTTTGTTGTTTGCTTTTTGTAGTAAAGAAGGGTTGTATTTAGAGGCCAGTAGCTAGAGATCCAACCAGTGGAGCTCATGAAGCACTACCTGGCCTTAAGGCCACCATCCGAGGGAGGTTGGGAAAATTATTATTCACCCAGCCTCCGGAAATGTAATGTACCAGCAGGCAAAAAACAGTTCTTCATGTAGTACAAAAAAACCAACAAAACAAAATGAACCCAAAAAAAAAAAAGGAGGAAAATAAAGGTAAAAATGAAACAAAAATAATTTCTTAAATTCTAGTGCCATAGCTTTTTTTTTTGTTGTTGTTGTTTCTATTTTTGTTGTTCATAACAAAGAGAGAGAGAGAGATTCTACTTATCCGTCTGACACATGCATCCTCATGTGGTCGTTGAAATGCTCGATTTGGTCAAACTTAGCTGGACAGACAGAGCAGACGTACGTGGTCCCCTCCGTGCAGGCCACCACGCCGGCGGGGACAGCCCTCGCGCCGGCGCCGGTGGCTCCGGGCGTGCCGTTGGTGGCACTGTGCAGAGCCACATGCCTCTCCAGCAGGGTCTTGTGGGAGAACTTCTTCTTGCAGATGTAGCACTCGTAGGACTTCTCCCCGCGGTGGAGACGCATGTGCACGTTAAGGGAGCTCTTCTGGGTGAAGCGCTTGTTGCAGATGCTGCACTGGTAGGCCCTCACGCCAGTGTGTGTCACCATGTGTTTGATTAGGTAATCCTTTAAAGAGAAGGAGCGCCAACAGATGCTGCATTGGTGTGGTTTCTCACCTGCCCATCACCAGTGAGAGAGAGAGAGACAGAGAGAGACAGAGAGAAACAGACAAAAAAAAAAAAAAAAAATCACAAAATTAAACCAGTTCTGTAGAACTCTTTGCAATAAACTAATGGTTGGTCTCATGGGGGTATTTGGAGAGGTGCTGTGGCTAACAAGGAATAAGTTGGTTAATCAATGTGTTGTGATCCAAAACATTTTTTGCAACTGGAGCTTTCAAAATGCTTTACAAAGGGGGCTGTACAAATTCCCTATTCACGTACAGGAAAAAGGAGCTCAGGCAATTTCTTCAGGTTCCTGTAGGTAGGCACTGACAAAGCCAGGACTAAAGTTAAAAGGCCTGAGCCTCTATACCCAGTTTCAATGGCCCAGCCTCTCCTGTCTGCACTCTCGTCTTGCTCCTCATGCCCATTTCTGGACAGCAATACCTCAGTCATGCTACTTCACCTTTCCGTTCTTCCATTTCCTTACTGGCATGGAAATAGGAACAGGGACAAAGCCAGTGATTACCAGACAGCTGACCTGGGCCAAACCCATTTTGGTCAAATTGCTTTCAATTTCTCAGAAGAGGAGGGATGGAGATTGTCAGAGGAATCCAGCACTTTATAAGAGGTTTACAGTGGTTGATCCTTTTCTGGTCGAATGTCATAGCTGAAGCATGTATGAAGAGTAGCAGAAAAGGGAATCTCGGGACACAGAATTGCCTAGGCCAGTCAGCACCATGCAAAGGGCAACCTAATAGACAAACTTCCAGTGTAAGACACAGGAAACTTGGATGATTTGACTGCCAGCTAAATAAAATACCTTATGCGGTAAACTAGAGAGATAAAACACTCATGTAATCTTCCCCATTGCCTTGCCCAGGGCTGTTGTGAAACTTATTATGGAAACTCATATAATTGAATTTTGATCATTTTGATCAATTTAGATCAGTGACTACAAGGATGAACTAGGAAAAATACTTAGCTGAGCACATATACTGTTTTTTTCAGACTACTCTTAAATCTTCCTCATGCTCGGAATTCTGAAAGATAAGGCACGGTCTCATGTTTCATGGTATCAAGCAATGTTTTCATGATATGCTACTGCACTGGTAATGTAGACAACAACCATTACCCTGAATGCCCCATCAAAAGCTACTTTTAAATTTGCTTTCTGAATCACTTGCAGTATATTTCTCATGTGGAATTCATCAACCCCAAAGCTGTCAGGGATAGAGATGGTACCATAGCTCTGTAAGAATCAAAATGATCCTGTGTTTCATTGATTGAGAAAATTATTTTCCTGTGGTTATTCTGCAATTTCCCCTCTTTTTTTTTTCCTCCACAGACATCCTGCTTCCCTCTTTTTACAGTCTGTTTGGCACTGTTTCATATCCTGGAGAGTTAATCTTCAGGGACCAAGACATGCCTGTGGTAATATATAATTCACTCATTGTATACTGAGATTACCATATGCTACTTATACTCAAATTTAAGAGGAGATAATTAAAATGGATCAGATGTGAAAGACCTACTTTTTTATCTCCCCAAGTCTCTGTTTCTTTTCATTTCATGCTTTGCATGTATGATGGTGACATCCGTGAATGAAATCCACTTGCTGCTCTTCCTTGCACCCGTGAGGAGTTTGTCCCTCCTTGGTGAAGGCCACTTGCTCAAAACACAAAGTCCTTACTTTCCTGATGGCTTTGCCACACACAGTGCTGTGTTCTGTGTGGACAGCCCAATATGCCTGACAGTGATGTGGAAACTGATCGTGTGTCAGTTAGAATAATGTCTGATTAACCTACAAGAAACTGATTGTATTTAGGGAGCTCGTTATTGCTTGGGCAACATATGTCTCAAGAGTTTGTAATAAGTTTGTCTCTTCCACTCTAGACCTATTTAAGATTGTACTATAAAAACACCTTAATTTTTACCTGCTTATGTTTCTAAGATACACACTGGGTTGTGGCTTTTAAATCTCAGCTTCAAAACCTTCCTGGGATTTCTCCTCTCCAAAGAACTACAAAACTTTAGTTTTTCTTTTTTGTATGCAAATTTTGGTGCTTCCTAAGTGAGCATTGTAGATTCTTTACTACCGTGATGTTTCATTTTCAAGTCAGAGAAAACTTTGCTCAGGGAATTAAATGTGCACGTTCTTCCTTTTGCTGCTTTATTTTATATTTGGCTGGTATTAGACAGCAATATAGGACAATTAGAATAATAGAATCCTAGCATATCCTGAGTTGGAAGGGGGAAGAAGCAATGGCCATAGTCCCCTTTTCCAGCCCCTGTGCTCCTGGTGATGTAGGCTCTGTGATTCTTTGAACCCTAACCTGACACTGAGGTCATGGGATCACAGAGTTGGAAGGGATTCCCAAGGATCATCAAGTCCATCTTCTGGTCCTGCATGCACAGCGCTACCCCAAGAATCACACCATGAGCCTGAGATCATTGTCCAAGTTCTTCTCAAACTCTGCCAGGTTTGGTGCTGTGACCACTTCCCTGCGGAACGTGTTCCAGTACCCAACAACCCCAACCAAAGTGGGAAGAACCTTTTCCTAATACCTAATCTAAATCTACCCTGAGACAGGTTCCTGCCATTCCCTTGTGTCCTGGACAAGAGGGAAGAGATCAGTTCCTGCCCCTGCACTTGCCCTCGTGAGGAAGCTGCAGGTCACCATGGGGTCTCCCCTCAATCTCCTCTGGGCTGAACAAGCCAAGTGACCTCAGCCACTCCTCAAACGACTTTCCCTCATCCTACCACCATCCTATCACCAGATGAGAAAGGTGTGGAGGCAGCAGTGTTGGTGCTCTGCTGTGATCCCCTTGGCATGTCTTTTGCAGCCTTTAATCCAGCATTAATCACTGTGTGGTATGTGGGAAAAGGCAGTGGTGCCTCATAAAGTGCAGCCACTGCACACACTCTAGCACTGTATTTCCACAATACTGCGGGATATATTAAAGTGAGTCTACGTGTAACATGGAAAAATAGCAACCTCTAATAGGTTTGCACCCCTGTGAAAGAAGAAAAGGTCACTTTCTGTTGCATGGAAAGCTACATCAGACTGTAGTTTTCAGAAGCATAAAAACATAGAGATATAGAGACCTTTAAGTTACTGAATTCTGGTTTATGATTGGACTCTTCCATGACTTCTCTTGTGAGCCCTCCAAACTGAAAGATTAATTCAAATATTTGCGTCTCCCAAACCTCTCAGTTCTTCTGTGGATCTTTTCCAGAGCCACTTTGCCTGGCTTCTCTTAACTAAGGAAAAGTCTAAGGAAAAGTCACCCTGACAGTGGGAACAGCTGTCTCTCCTCTATTTTTATAACGATCCTGTCCTGCACTAGACAAGGTAGCAGACAGATTTTCTCTAAGGCTGAACACATAAAGATTATTTTCAGGAGGGTTTTCTGAAGCCTAGCTCTCTGTTGGTTAAGGTGAAATTATTCTCCTAGAAGCCAGTTAGCTCCTAAATGAATTTTGAAATGATTGATCTACCCAAATCTTTCCTTGCCACCACAGTTCATGTTTTAGGGCATTCTCAGACCCACACAAATAAAATATTAATTCATTATTTGAGATGCCTATCAATTTCCTTGGCTAAGTTCCTACTACAATTTCCTTGTAGTACCTAAGAATGTTTTAGATCAGGTCTTCAAGTACAATTCTTTATCTGACTCCAAAGTGCAGTGGTGGGGGAAATAAAGTACCTAATGACAGGGAAGTTATTAGTAAAGAAGTCTTTTTAGCTTTTAGAACCAGGATGCAAACAGACATATTTGACTGTGTTCTGAAGGGGATATTTTTCTGACTACAAAACCTATCTATGTAGCATTTTAGCTACTCATCCACAACAGAAAGATGGAGAACATAAACAGACACAAAGGTAATCTTGGGATTCAGGACTCTTGATCCTTGCAATTGTACATTTTGTACCAGTCCTGAGAAGTTGATCCTTTTGCATATGTACACGTACATGTCTGCCATGGATATTTAGAGGAATTTTTCATTTAAGTGATGAATACAGGTAAACTGAACTTTAAAGTTCACATATACACATGGAATTGAAATCTATCGCATCCAACAGAGAGGCATGACCTACATTCCCCCCATAGTTTGGGTAATTTTTCCAGGTTCTCCTCCATGTATCACAAACCCAGCATTTATTTTAAGATCTGATGTTAACAAAGCCACTGCTTGGTGAAAGAAATATTTACTTTTTCTCTAAACTAGAATTTCTCTCCAACACTAGAAAGAGCCAAGGGCTAAAGCAAACAAAACAGTCCTGAACCCATGATAACTCCTCCATGTAAAATCCATACATCTCCTTGCTGTGAAGTCTCATAACTTGGCAAAGCTAGAAAAGGCAGTTTTGGCTCAGTGGCAAATATGGTTACCTATGTTACCTCAACAGACCATAAACCATGCACTAAAGCAGCTGCAGTTTTAAACAGAAAGGTGCTGATGTTGTGTTCCATAGTGTTCCACATACATTTTTAAAAAACTTTTCTCATTTAATCCTACGTTTTTGTACTCACAGCTAGTGATACCTCTGACTTACCATGAGATAAGGGATTACAGCAATCAGCTTCAGCAAAGCACAAAAAAGATTTTCTGACAAAACTCCAGATTTACTTTCTTATAGTAGTATGTGAGATCCAGGAAATATGTGGCAGCGTGTGTAACATCCAGGCCTGAAGCTACCGCTGCAGCTCCACCAGTAATGAATTTCCCCTAACCTCACCACTCCTTGAGCTTAACCTCCCCCCACATCACTATAAAATCTACAGGGGAATGCCCTTTCTCAGTAGATACAGTTTTTCTTATGACCCTATTAGTGTCCTCTCTTCTATTTAATGCTGCCTGGTCAGCTTGCAGGGTACAATGAATGCTCACCATTTCCTCGGATGGATGGAAGACACACTTTACTCCAAGTGAAATGAGCTTGTTTCTGCACCATTTGGGATCTGTATGTTTCTGCAGGTACTCAACTTCAGTGCAGTAAGGCCAGGAAGTGTTCAGTGACACCAGCTCCCTGGACAAGCCCTCCCTCCTGTTTGCGCCGGGGGCTGGCAGATTGGCAAACAGAATCTAAATCCGTGACTGTGAAGGGCTTTCTGTGGCTCCGCATGCGAGCCAAAGGGAAGTTCTCTTACCTGTGTGTACAAACATGTGCTTGACGTAGTTCTGTTTGGCGGTGAAAGTCTTGTTACAGAGAGTGCACTCGTAAGGCTTTTTTTCGCCTTGCCCGCCCGCTGTGCTGTGGCCCGCAGACGGGGCCAGGGGCTGTGGGGCTGGCAGCTGGGCAGTAAAGGTTGACAGGCCGGGCTGGGACACTGTCACAAACTGTGTCTGTTGGCCAGCTAAAGGCTGGGGCAGGCTGAAGAGAAAAGGCTTAGGGCCGCTGCCAGCAGACTGCGTGGTGAAAAGGGCAGGCAGGTAGGTGTTGCCAGCTGTGCCAATGACCTGAGTGTTGCTGGTCAGAGTCAGTGGCATCCTCAGATTGCTGGTGAGGGTTTCTGTCTGGCGTAAGTAGATCTGTGTGGTTGGCAATGGTTGGGCAACAGATGTGTTGACAGAAGGCTGCAAAGCCCCCTTTTCGGTGCTGTTATTGACTGTGAGCACTTTGCTGTCCATTTCAACGTCATTGCTTCTCTCTGGTGAGGAAGAGTTGGCATCTACGTGTTGCTGCTGCTGCTGTGGCTGAGTGCCATCGGCAGGGACATCGTTTTGATCTGCTTGAGAAGGTTCTTGCTGCCCATCCCGGCCCAGACCAGCCATAAACTGCTGCTCCATGGAATCAGGCTCTGTGCCAATGGAGGAACTGACACCCGAGTCAAAACTCTCCCCTTTGGGCTCGCTCTCCGTGCCTTCTGCTTGGTCAGTGTCCTCAGTGCATTCCTCGGACTCATTGCGCTCAAGGATCTGCACCCTCTGTTGGCCGTAGTAGTCGTAGTCATCCTCCATCTCCTGTTTAATATGGATGTTGCCCATCAGGGTTTGAATTCGGACCGGGCGGGGCTGCTTCCGGCAGTGGGTGGTCTCTGGGGTGGTGGAGAGGTACCGCTCCATCTGCTGCGACCGCTCATGGATGCGGGTAATCCAGCTGGGGTCTTCTATGTGATGGTCCCTGGGGAGTCCCAGGGCCGTCTCGTGGTGGCTGACCACAGCTCCACTGTAAAAAGAGCGCTCCCCACTACCATTTTGCATGGAACAGGCATAGAGGGCTGAATAGATCCTGTCCACGCTGTGCTGTGAATGGCTCTGCAGGTAGCCAGACTCTGTGTCAGTGCTCTGCCCCGAGGTGCCCGATTCAGGTGTTCCCCTGGGTGTCTCTTGGCCAGAATCCTGAATCACCGGGTAGACGTCCCCCACATTTTGCGAGACAATCCTTGTGCACTCATCTATCACAGTCTTGATCTGCAGGATGCTGGCGGCCGTGAGGATTTGGAGGGCCTCTGACTGGGAGACCCGCAGCACCCCGCTGTACATGAAGTCAATGAGCTTTTGCACGGACTGGACCGACACCACCGAGGGGATCTCGATGTCACTGTAGCCCAGCAGCAGCTTGTCCTGGAAGAAGGGGCTGCCAGCCGCCAGCACGCAGCGGTGGGCGCGCAGCATGCTCCCGTGGATGCGGACCGTCACGTCACAGAAGTGGCCACGGTTGCGCTGCTCGTTGAGGGTCTCGAGCACAGAATTGCTGAAGTTGTGAAGGTTGATGCTATGAATGCGCTCTGTCATCCCCTTGCAACTGATGTTACCTGGAGCAAAGCGGGGTGACAAAAGCAAACAAAGGAAAATAAATACATAAATAAATAAATAAAAAGAATAGAATGAGTCTCGTCCCCTGCAGGGCCACAGTGAGAGCACTGGCAAAGGTTAACTTCCCACTGTGTACACGAAACTGATTGCACTGGAAAAACTACAGGCAGAGGCATTGGTAAGAACACGTAAGGCTGCAAGTAAACTTCACAACTCATTTCCAGAAGCTCAAGTCCTGAATTTTTGGATGAAACCAAATGAAGACAGGTGTAGCTGGACCTAAATTCCAGTCACACTCCTGGGTCTTGGACTTCCTTTCAGTTTATCTGGCTTTAAAAAGCTTAGAGCCAGCCAATTGTAAATACTGAGCACATGGATTAAAGCTGGATTTTAAGCTTTGGATTGGACCTATGCCAGAAGAGATCAGAATATGTAATGACCCTAAGTTGTTAATGCAAAGAGTATATATGAAAATATGATTTCAATCTAGATTGGTATTTTAAGGAATTTACATCCTGTGTTTCACAGTACAGTTACTTGTATCAAAAAAACTGGCAGTCACTTTGTAAAATCCAAATCTGGTTCAAGATTTAGGCTGTAAATGTTCCTAAAATCCCACACAGAGTTTTGTCTAGGATTGTGGTTTAGAACATTTGCTACCCAATAGTGACAAACAGTTCTCTGCAAGAACCCAAAGCTAAAAGTTAACATGAGCTGTCCCCTTCATTTTTAGCATATCCCAAGTTCTGACTTGCACCAGAATGTCATAATATAAAAACAAATGTTCTCCTGCTGTTATTTACTTGACAGAAACAGGAAAATTACAGACATTTACTCCAAGGAAGATTTTGTCTTAGTTTGCCTGAATAATCTAAATAGAGAACAGTTTAGAAAAGCATCTAACCAATTTGGATATAGAGCAAATAAAATATTCAAAATTTACAAGTGACTGAAAAGAAATTTCTTAATCTCCCAGTCCACTGTTCCCTATCTTCATCTTGCTTGCTTTGGTTTCAAATGCTTTCCCATTTCCTTTCCTATTCTTTATCACACTTTCATCTGTTTAGATTATGACAGGCAGAAACTACGGTTTCACCTTTAAGTTATAAAGAATCAACTTCCCCTTGAATGGTAAACAAATAAAACACTAGTAATATTTTTTTTCTTTAAGCATTTGTAGTACGTGTGTCAGCTTGGTTTCTAGAAAATTACACACAGCAATACTAAATCACCACTAGTATTACAGGCATTTTGTCTTGAATACTCCCACCAAACATCTAACCACTCTTGCCACAACAACGTGGTCATGTGTGAGCATCCAAAACCAGAAGCTGGTAAGTGTGAATAAATTAAACTAGCTTATTGTCACTGTCTAACAAATGTACAGAGCAAATAAATAGTGTTGAAAGCAGTTGAAAGGCATACATATGCCTTTTAGCCCAGCAGTGTCTCTCTGCTCCACCCTAAGGAGTGCTCTACATCTCATCCACAGGGAGTAGAACACTACACACTGCAATTTGCAGGCAAGTGTGGCATCCTCCCTGCTCTGCATTCTTCTTCCCATTTATTCACTACCAATGTCCCAAGCACCCTCTGTTCTGATGGTTCAAAGAGAAACCACCTCGGACACAAGTGGTTATTTTAATTCTCTGAAGTAGCTGATGATTAAAGGGAAGCACAAAGGTCAGGAACTGGAAATCACATGGGGCCAAGCTGTCTGAAGTAGTCTCATGATAACAGATGTAAACCAACCTGTATCAGGAGGTTACCAATTTCCACGTGTGAGTAGCACGCTGAGGGGATGCTCACATAGCAGAAATAAGGAGGAAATCACTGACACCATGATGGAGATTGTGAAATACATCTGTCTTGTTCGTAAGCTTAGCCAGGAAACCTGAGCTTCTTCCTCTGGTGGGACTGGCCATAGAACTAGGAAAAAATCTCAGAGACTGGGAGACTTTCCTTCAAATTCATTGCAACTATTATTACACAAAATAATGTACAGAAGACATGTATTTCATCCTCCTTCCTGATAGAGTAATTCTCCAGAGGCCTCCAGGGCACTTCCAGATGCTTCCCTGTCAAACATGTCAGATCATACAAAAATACAGAATGTATTCACACACAGAGCCTGAATCCTTGGCAAAAGCTGTGTGCTGGTGAGGGAACAGAAGGGTGGAGAACTACTGATAAATAGGTGACACCTCATTTCAAGACTTACTATAGGCCACAGCAAGTGACTGTACAGCTACCCATTTATCTCCACCTATCTTTGAGTAATATCAATGACTACCTGCTTTGCTCCTAGGACTCACTTTCACAGAAATACATCTTTATGTTTGGCTTTGTCAAATGAGGTATTTGATAATAAGAAGGAATATGCAACAGTTTAACCCAATAACCCCAAAATCCTACCTTGAACATGCAGAGTGTGGAATATTCTACACATACCAGAGATGCTTTATGTTTGGCTTTGTCAAATGAGGTATTTGATAATAAGAAGGAATATGCAACAGTTTAACCCAATAACCCCAAAATCCTACCTTGAACATGCAGAGTGTGGAATATTCTACACATACCAGAGATGCTAGAGACAACACCACTTGATTTGAGAAAAGAAACCTACTTGGTTACTATGCTGCTTGGCAGATAAAATTAATTCTGTGAGCAGAACCCTGAGAAATGCATCCTTTAGGACAACTACTTTCCAGAAAGGTGTCCAGATGGGTATCATGAGACTGGAAGACTTCCTGGAAAAGTGAATTCTGCCACTTACCCACAAATCATGTATAGCAAGGAGGAAAGGCAAGGTTTGTTAATGAGTTTCAACAGCCCTTCTCAGAACAGCCTTCTTCTGGCTGTGAGAGTTAAGAGTTCTGTAGCCAGAGTGTACTTGGTCCTTAGTTCACTTTTTTGGTCCTTAGCTAACGTGACAAAAACAGGCAGTTGAGGTTGATCCTGGCTCCAGAAAAGAGGTTTGTATGCATTTCTAAGAGTGATGTGAATAGCTCTCCATAGAAACTGATGTGGGATGCTCCTTGTGGTGTAGAAGCTGGTCTGAAAGCCAACGGAATGGCCTCATAAATAGAATTATTTCTTTTTTTGCTAATAGAGTTTGCCCTTAAATATCCTCTCATTGTTGGAACATCTACCACTTCTTCAACTGAGAGGCAACTGAAATTTATTCCTTGAGGATAAAAGAAGAAGGGTGGCTGGAAGAGATACACACTAAATGGTAAAAAAACCCCAACAAAACTAATACAGATTTTGAGGAATAATTTTCTAGACCACCTTCCTTGACATTCAACACTGTAAATGATATCTATCCAAAGTCCAGGCAACCAAATAATTTGCATAAGCATCAGAAACACTATTACTCAAGTCACATCAGTATAAAGGGCCGTTTCAATAAATTCCAGAAACTGGCCTGTAGCAAAAACTGCTGCCCAAGGCAGATCCTTTCCCTCTTTGCAGGAAACCAGATCGAAGTTTTGTGGTTGACCCCTACATTATGCTGTTCTAATCTGAAAGTCCAAAGGTGATGTTGCCCACAAAACATGGACTTGCCAATGCAGGTTGGATTCTGAGTAAATGCCACATTCTGACAAAGACTCCTAGAGCTTTAGACAAGCCAGAAAGTGTGTGAGCTCCTCACAGGGCCCAGCTGCACAAACACACACACACTCACCTTCTTGTCACTGCACAGAATGCCCAGCTCAGGAAAAAGACTCCTGTCTAGGGCTCTTCTCAGGCCTGCCACTCTTTTAAACTCAAGACAGTGGGAAACTTTCTGTGAAATTCAAGTGGTCTTTGTTAACTACTCCTTTTTTTATTGTCCAGTAAACATGATGTAGAGATCCCAGTGGACTTATTCTGAGAAACTCCTGTAAAATGGTTTTGTCCCCTTTCTGTGAAGCAAGTTCTGATTGGAGGGGTATTCACAAACCATATAGGAAAGAATGGGTGTGAAAATGCAAAGGCCATTCTTACCCAGATGGCCAATGAATAGGCATTTGCCAGTTTGAAAAAAAAAAAAAAAAGGCAGAAAAAAAAGAAAGGAAAAAAGCCCAGACAACTGTGCAGATTATGCACATTTGAAATCCTCCTGGGATACAATTTGAAGCTGGCATGGCATAAAGGTGAAACATATTACTGTGCAATTTTGAAAAAAGCTTCATTTGCCCGTATGCAAATGGACCGATTAAACTGTCAGGCTATTCACAGAAACATGCATGGAATTCATCCTCAACGAGTAAGAAGGAGCACAACGTGGATGGGAAAGGAAAAAAACTTTTGTTGAGTAATACATGACTGAATGCTTAGATTAGTGTTTCCCTGAATCTCATGCACCCCTCCTGCTGACTTTTATGCTATGGGCATTCAAAAGAAAGTAGGTTTTACCATGACAATAACAATGACAAGCTCTCCAAGTACAGTACCAAAGAGGAAGGCGATGGCAGAAGGAAACAGCAGGCAGTGGGCTCCTGGAAGATGCTATAGAAAACGTGGAAGTAAGGCAGTGAGGTCCATCAAGCATGGCTTGAGGCAGTTTTCTATTTGCCAGAGCAAACATACACAGACCTACAAAAAGCTAGAAAGTTATGCCTAGAAATGGTGATTTTTTTGCTTGTCAAAACCATAAAAAATGACCCCCGGAAAACACAGGACATAATAGAACCAAAAAGAATACTGAACACTGCAGGCCATACGCAAATGGCTACCTTGTACACTTGAAAATGTATTTTGCAAGGCTTTTTCTGTACAGCCACTAGATGTCCCTTTCTGCAAAGCCAATTGCTGAAAGTCTTAATGCTCATAACTGAAGGATATCAGAGAATTTGATTTTCTCTAGTGTCTTTTAAAACCAAGGTATCGCAAAGCTCATTGCACAGTAATGATTGCCATTTCTAGAAATACACTGGTGATGAACTCCCCACAGTTACTGCAACTCAGCAGTAGCTCAGCACCTCAGCACAGCATTCACCTGAAGCAAAAAATGCTTAGGATGCTGGAATCCAAGCTTTATTGGAAACTTACAGTCTGCTCTTTCACAGGAATAACCAGCAGAGTAAAACCCAAAGGTTGTAGCTTGCTTTCCTACTTGTGGGGAACAGAGAAGAATTTTTCTATATCCTTGAAAACTGGTGGCCTTGAGACAGATTTAGACTTAGTTTTTGCCTCAACCTTCCACAGGAGAATTTAGAAAATTGTCTGGCAAAGCATCTCACTGATGTCTCACTTAGACAAGATCAACTAGCTTGGTATTTTTGCCTATTTTGTCTTTCTGACAACCTTCCCTTGCATTGAGAAGAATGTGCACTTTGAGAGACGGTGGAAAAGTTGGAGACATTGTCTCTTGTACAGAAGATGGTCTCTTTATGTTCTTATTATCAAAATGACAAGTATTTCCTTACTTGGGATAACACCCAGGGCTAGGACAAAGGTGTAGAAGTTAGGCTTGGTAGGTGGACTTGTGGAAATGCTTTTCTGTGCATCAGTAATCCAGCCACTAGTTCCTGGGACAACAAACCTAATAACCTGCTGCTGCTGGACACAAGTAGCATCACCTAGCTGCTAGATGATAGATGATCATCTAGCAGTATCATCTATGATCTACCCTCCTCCTCTGCCATGTGTGGTTTTGGAAGTCTTGAATCCTTGGTCCCCACACCAACTGTTGGATGGCCTCCTGTTTGTATCAAAGGGATGCATTATCTTCTTTACAGTCATAGTCTACTATTTTTCATCATCTGGGAATAATTTAACTATACTATCTCTTCAGAAATTTGTCAGCCACATTTGCACAGACAGCACTGTGGATTTCCCCTCCCTCCCCCGACAGACAATCTATTCTCTTTCTAGCAAGAGAGATTTCTTAGTATTTAACTTTGAAACTGATTTCTCAACCCCTTCCCCGAATAGACAGGGAGAGCTATTGACCATTTTCCTCACAGTATATGAGCACTCCCTCATATACTGGAAGGTGCATCACTTTTATTCTTTAGACCTGTCTTTTCTGAAAACAAAAACTCAGGCCTCCAAATCATCCTCATTGATTATAGGTATTCTCCTCCTTCTTATCTTCTTCCATCTTCTCTCCAGCTTGTCTTTCTTTCACTTAAAATGCAGCCCAAACACAGATAAAGTACTCTAGTGGAGGGAGGCGAATGAAGGAGTTGCCTATGTATCATTGTCTGTGATACTGTTTAAAGACCTTACAGAATAAATAACCCCATGCAAACAAAGCCCTGTTATCACAACAGATCTTCCTTAAGAAAGATGTATGTGAGTAAAGAGTCCTTATGTTGGAATGAAGATCTCACCTCTTCGTAAACGAAACAGTTCAGTCAAAATAAAGCATGTCCATCACAACATAGGAAAGCTACTGCAGCCCCACAATTTCCATAGGAAGTTCTCATTTCCATACTTTAGTGTCTTATATTCTAAACTTTGCACTGCAATAACCATGGGTGCTTCCTTCAGCTTCAATGATCTGACTTATCCCAGTTGATAAAGCTTCATTTTCTGTTGTCATCAAGTTAGTTAAAATAAATAAAACTGGATTAACAGAGCAAAAATTCCTATTTAGTGTTTCCATACACAACATTAGTCCTGCATCAGCTTCCAACTCTCCGGGACCAGTTTAGTGGAGTAACATTTCTTCCACTCAAGGAAATGACCGGAATTGAAATCCTGAAAACCTGGCAATGTGTGACTTCTCAGTGCATCTCAAAGATGCTGCAGAGAGCAATTCAGCCATGCCTGCTCAGACTGATTCTTCTGAATATTTGGCCTCGTTTTAAACAGGGGCCTGCAAGAGGAAAAGCTTCTGTGGAGTTTCAGGAACACAGAAGAACATTTGTATCCTCAGCAGGAGATCCGACCAGGAGTAGCCCTTGCTTTCTGTTGCTTTAAAGGTTTGCTGGAGTTTTCACCCAATCATCTGCTTGAGCATCTTGAAAATCAATATCTCCTTCTATAATATCTATCCAAAACAAACACCAGATGACACTACACAAATTGCCCTAACCCTACCAGATTGTTGTTAGAATCAAAATATGTAGCAGTCTACATTTAACAGGAAGTACTGTATTTTTACCAGCACAACATCTATTAATGTGTCAGTAATACACTCTATGGAAGAAAGAATCACTGTGTTCAGAAAGCTGTCAAACTTCTCTGCATTTTCTAGCTAATAACTACATTTGTTTGAAAGACAGAAATGCATGCACACACAAACACAACCTTATTCTCCAAGGAGAAAACACACCAAGGAGATGGCAAATAAGAAAGAGTTCGCTTAAACTTATTTTCAGGAGACTTTTTCTGCAGACTAGAGAATGCTCAGCAAATTTCCTATGGATGATTTATTCAGTTAATTGCCCTGTCCTTTTTAGCATTCACCAAATGACGAGATATCCATTTTACATAAAACTGAAGACTAAACCATAGGTGCTCTGTACATAAAATGGCTTCTAAACCCCGTGTCAAGCACAAAAGCCTCTATTTCAGCCCCCAGGCTTGGGGAGCAGGCAGAGAGTTTCCTTCCTGTGCTTTGCCTGCCACACCTCAGGAGGTGTCCATCAGCACTAATCCTGTTGGCTCTGAAAACCACAGGTGGCAACGTTTGTGTCTCAGTTTGCTCCACACCTAGAACAGGGACAGCATCATGCACCCAAATCCTGCAGGAGTACCTGCCTCAATGAACTGTAATAGGTTGTTTTGCGTTCTTGGAGAAAGAAAACACCAGAAATACCAGGAATTAATTCCACAAGTCTCCTCAAATTTTATTCTCCAGGCTTATAAAAAAACCTAATTTTCTTCTCAAAGTACTCTAGTGCTTTAATTCTTCCATTCCTCTTTAGGGTCAGCATCCTACTAACAATTGTAGAACACCAGGTAAAACCTGGCTCAAATTCATAGCACTGTAGTGACCAAAGTCAGTGTTACAGCACGTTCAGCTATTTTTAAGTTAGAGAAGTACTACATTTTGAGCCAGGATATTTACTTCTCCCACTTTCAATCCAATTTGTATACTTGCTATTTTTAGAAATTCCAAAGACACTCTGCAGAGTGTATAGGCAAAAGCCACTCTTTATTCCCAGGCACATATTTGGGGTCCAGTCAAATATACCTCCACACTAAGCATACACACACACACTCTGATTATCTCAGTTCCTCTCTCACCTTGCCTGAAGACCATCTTCAGCCATGCCATTGTATCTCCACAGCATAGAAAGGAACTGCATGGATGGGGGATACTTCTGTGGGTATCTACACCACCTCCAAGCAACATGTATGACATTACAGCAGCAGCCCTGGAGCTGTCATCACAGCTGCATTAGGGGGGATTTCAACAGGCTGTGGCCATACAACCCCAAGGGGGTTAATTCCCGTGCCCCAGTCGGTTGCAATCTATTTATGCTACTGAAATCCAAGTTTGCCAAATAGCATTTTAACACACTTGTTTAAAATGTAAAGGGAGAAAACTTCCCAGCTGCCCTCTTAAAAAGGGAAACAGAGAAAACAACGTCTCCACATGATGGCACCATTTCCTAGGAAGAGAAATGATGCTTTGCTCATCCCTTCTTCAGCAGGAACATTTTCCTGTTCTACATGAAATCTGTTTCAACCACACTCTCTTGTTCCCAGAGAGCTCATGCATGATCCTGCCAAGCCCCAGCATGGTCCAACTGTTGTAACTGGCTATAAGTTTAAGGCAGTTTGGCTCTTTAAAAATCTAGGTGCATCTATTGCTTGCTTTCCTTCCCAGTGCCAGGGGCTGTTACTTGGAGTGCATGTTTGACCAGTGGTTGCACAGCAAGAGAGTCATTGAACAGGGAAAGAGGGAGGTGGGCCAGCAATGCTGCTGTGAGCACTCCCTACTCAGGAAAAAATTAGGGGGATGCTTCTTGGAAAAAAAAAAAATTCTTTGGAAAATGCTGGCAAACAAGGTGATTTCTTTTGCTATTCTATGGTCCTGATTAAAAGATTACTCTAGTCCTTAAAAATACCTCCACCTGCTTTAAAGGCTTTTGTTTAAATTCTAATAGTGTACTTCTGACTGAATCCCCATACGGGAAGTGGAGAAGGGTTGCTTTTGATTGTCTTGCTCTGGGAGACTCTATAAACTTCTATCCTCTCTCAGAAACCTTGTTCAGGTAGAAGAAGGGGCTGTGGCTGGAGGTGGGAGCTGTGTCTGGAGCAGGAACCAATTAGAAGGATAATAGGTGCAAATATATTAAAACATGTCTCCAAAAGAGACAATTGCTATTCCATGAACTCCTTCATGTTCGCCTTGCATTGTTATGTGTTCTCCCAGGCAGAAAGACAAGGAGAGAAAGCTTATCAACCTGAGTGTGGTTAAATACAGTAAGCCTGAAAGCTTGTGGGCTTTGGTTAAAAGGAAAATATAGATTAAAACCTCTTAAGGTAATTACCTGTTTAGAAGGTTTCCATTCAAAGCTAGAATCCTGTACAGGGAGTGTTTGTAGCAGTCTGTTAGGGAAAGGGTGCAGTGAGTGATGAGTTTTGTGGGAGAGCCTGTGGAAGAGCACTGCTTATTTCCTCTGTAATTCCAGAGAAAAGCCTTTCAGTGTAGGAGACTTTTTTCTGGTCACAGAACTACAGTTGATGGGAGAAACAAGGGATGGATGAAAAAATTGTAAATGCCAGTCCTCAGGGCTGAGAGAAGATTCTTTTATCTAATCCAGTGCCTCTGTCTCAGTCCTGAGTAGAGGAAAGCTATCACATGAAAATGCTAGATTTCATTTGGTTATTTTTTCCATTTGTGTTTTTTAGCTACTAGTGAAAGGGTAATTGTTAACTAGTACAACTGGGTGCTTTGGTGAATATTACAGCTTAGAAATATCGTGAGACACATATTCATGCTGTTTTGGACTGTGGCTCCTTTATTTTGAGTTTATGGGATGAGTGTTCAGTTCTCCTTATAATTCAGATTTAAATATCAGTGGGAACAGAACACGCTCACGTATACAATACTGAAGGCCACAGAAAATGCTTCTGTCCTTAGTGCGACCCCTGCAATCTCTGGGAACAGACTTATTTCCAAAATCACCTACTTATTTTTGATAGGAATACAAATATATGGCAGAAAAAAAATGAATAAACTAAATTTTAACCAATTAAATTTAAATTTAAACTAATAAATCAAGGCAATAAACAAGAACACAGCATTCCTGGGTGGCTTAATACCATCAGATGGAACTCTAACATTAAATGTACATGGTCAGTTCCAATGCTTCCTCCCCGCATTCCCTGAGGACAAGGCCATGGAGTTACATGTATACACAAGCATTCAGACACCAACAGGTGATACTAATGCAGTGCACGGCAGTTATTTCTCAGGTCTGCCTTCGGGCACATTCTATCCTCTGCTCATTCAAAAACACTGGAGATAGCATCAGGGAGTTTTACTCTTGAATCCAGGGAATATGCCCTGATTTGAAATGTAGCACAGGATCAAAGCACAAGGTATTCTTGTTAAAATTGACATGGTTGCCCACACAGGCATGAAACTACTAGAAGTCCCTTTCTCTGTTTTTATTTCCCGTATCATACCCCTTTTCACACAAAAATTGCTACTTTGTGGGTTTCTTCCTCTATCTGTGTAACATCAATAAATTACACGTTATCACTCCTATCATCTAGTTATAAAGAGCCTTTCAAGATTTTTTTAATAGATACACAATATTGCTACACTTACATTTTCACTGGTTAAGAATGCAAAAATAGCTGCTGTGAGATTACTCTTAATTTATACTACTTCCCTCTCGTGGGCTTTCAAGGAGGAGTGCATCACCACATGTCACAGATGGATACAGAGTATATACCCTACATCTCCACCCGGGGAAGAGATCTTTCAGGGTTTAACACAACAAAGCTGGGATGAGTAGGGGTTCTAGGATTTATCTCTTTTTCATAGGTGCAGTCAATTCCTCAAGGAAGTATTTGTGCTGATGGATTCTTGAATTTTCACTGTACTCTATTTCCAGAGTGGTAGATACATAAGACTGGATCTCATGTTATTTTAGCCTTGAGGAAGACTCGATGGGCTTTGAAAACAGCCACAGAAAAATAAACGAAGAGATGGCACAATGGATCCCCTCTAGAAACAACAGCACTTGGTGTCCTCAGGAATTCAAATGCACAGCCAGAATTTGCTGCTGTGGTCTCCATGCACCGGGACGCCAGGCAAACAGCGAGATGCAAATGAAGTTTAGTGACATTCTGATGGCTTTCAACTGACTCTCACCCACAGAGTAGATCAAACACCACATTTCTTGTGAACATGATTTTACTCTGCATCACCTCCTAGCACACTTTATAAACATTAATAGGTGGTATTAAACAATCCCTTGGTTTTATGTTTCAGGTTCTCTCCCACTACCACGTAAGGGATCGGTTCAAAAAAGGTTCAAACGAAAGAGCTCCCTTTGTTCAATTGTTCAGTGGAGAACAATGCAAGAATTGTTTTGGTTTTCTCTAATTTGAATACTGGTTTGGCCATACCTTGTTCTAAAGTTACTGACGGGGGTCACAGCACAAAGATTACACGGTTACTTTACCACAGGTAAACAAAGGCGGAGAAAGCGACTATGGAAACCTAGAGGAAAAGAGCCAAAATCTCCAATGCTAAACGGATCACAGTGGTGAAAAGGAGCAGGAGGTGACCAAGTACGTTTTTACACCTGTCAATTAGCAGTTGTTTGTAACTATAACAAACCAGGCCATTACTACACCAACCAATGTTTCTCGATGCATGGAAGGTGTCCCCCAACAGCACACGAGGGTCTAACTGCGAGGGAGAGATGCAAGCACAGCATTTTAACAACCCACAGCAGTTCAGGAGGAGATGCAGCTGCTTTAGTTTCCATCAAGCAAGAGTCACCTGTCAAACGCTGAAGTATTTCTCTGAAGACCTCTGAAGTATTAGGGGAATGGCACATTTGGTTTAGTCTTCTCACCGAATTAAGGCAGAGGAGATGACAGCAGTAGTATGGATGGTTAAGACATGAAATAACAAAGACTGGCACGATTATGTTTGACATCCTTCAAGCAGATCACAAAGTGACAGTTTTGGTATGGGCAACTTTGAGAAGAACAACTTTTGAAAGGAAAAAAAAGAAGAGGAAGTTAGTCAGAAAAGGTCTGAAAGGAAAAGATAAGGAAGTAAAATCCGTAAGAACAGCAGGGAGGTGGCCTTAATAATACTTTAATAGAACCCATATGCATATCCAAGGACAACAAAAGAAAAATGAGGAAGTAGAAAATGCTACAATGGTTAAATAACAAGGTATAAGAGTTCATTAAAGCTGAAAATTTATTCTTCCAAACATGGAAATCATGACCAAGTGACATTAATAGAACTGAGCATAAACTGTAGCAGACTAGATGTAAAACAAAGATTAGGTAGGGCAAAGAGGAAATTTAAAGAAAAACTCACTAAAAGCATAGAGACAACTACTGTATTAAAATATTATTTAAACATATCAGACAGAGAAAGTTAACAGAACAATGATTGGTATCTATGAAGTGCTGGAGACTATGTGGATTGATAGATTAGGTAGGCAAGAAGTGTCAGTGTGTTAACAAGACTACTATCTGTGGAAGCAGTAAAGATAATCAAGGAGGTAACAGAAACTCTACTGTGGAACTGACATTATTGGCTCATTTTCAGGATGGAGTTTGATGGAAGAAGGTAAGCTCTGGAGACATACAAAAAAACCTCAGACTGAACCAAACACAAACCCCACACACAGAAACAAAACAAACAAAAAAAACCACCAAATATTGAAAAAAAGTATTAGAACATCTTGATACATTGAACAGTGATAGATATTTGTACATACTCATCAGTCCCTCACTTCATGAGTGGAGCGGTTGAAATATGTACAAAAGAAGGATTTACTGAAGACTGTAAACATAAAGAACAGTAATTAAAATCTTGGAGGGGACTGACTGGAGACACAACAAAGTAAACTCAGGAACAGACTGCAGACATCTTAACAGACAGTTAGAGGGTGTCTCACTGCCTGCAGCACGAGTTACAAAGAGAAACACTGCAGCACTACCAACTCAGTCACCTCGAGAATGGAAGCTATGGAACTGTAAAGAGCAATAAATCTTAACCTTTTCCCTGGTATTTGGAAAGGATTGATACACTGCAGAAATTGTTTCAAGATGTCCCCTGAAATCATGGGAGTTAGGAGCATGCAAAACTAAGACTATGCATGTTGTCACTGACAGTTCTCTAAAGGGAGAGCAGTAAGAAAAGCACTGAGCATCACAACCTAAGACCAAGACAGTACAAATAACAGAACCAACATTTAGGATCACTAGACCAATTTTCAAAAGCATCTCTGTGTTACAAATGTAAGTGATTTATGCATCGGTGAAAGTTGAGCCCCACAGTTGCTTCTGAAAACATACTCACTGACTTTGTAACTGAAGTACCAGATGCTATTAGGAATTCCTCAAGAGATGAAAAGCCCGAGAGACCAACCTGACAAAACTCACTTAGTGCACTGATTAGAATATAGAGACCACTTTCTACCACTGGTACATTTTTCACTGCCAGTTCTTCAGTGTATTGTGATGGCTTTTTCAAGAGGCAGGGTGAGCTCAGCTTACAGTTTTGCTTACCTGTACTTGTACCTACTTTTGGCTCTACACAATTCAAGCAACAAATATCTGCTTTTATGAAAACAAGTTATTCCTGACTTGTATTCCTGGTATTTCTTTGATAATTTTACAAACAAAAACACAAGTGCATGGGACATAGAAATCACAACTACTAAAAAGAGAAGCAGTTACTAAAAAGCATTTCAAACGTTCTGCAGGATGAAAGTACAATTAAGTGTTGTGACATCAGTATTTGAGAATTATGGATATCCTTGCTTTCAGTTTAGCTTTCTACAGAAAAGGCCTGTATCATTATTATTTTATCATCTAAAATAGATATCTAAACATACATAATTTCTTAGGTCACCAAAAACAACCTAAAAATATTCAGCATTAGCTAAGACATGCCACACATAGATTAGCAAAAAATGCAGCTGAAGTGACTATTGACATATTGCCTGACTCTGTAAACAAGGGAGCTGGTAGAGCCACGGTGCCTCTTGTCTTCAAGAGTGAAGACTATTTGAAAGCTCCAGAGCAGCTCCCAGGGAATCACAGCCACACATTTCCAGGGAGATGGGGAAGACCATCACGGCACGTTAACCATTCTCTTTCTGCCACAGAGTCTTGAAGAGAAACACAGGAAACTTAAAAGATAAAGATGAGGCCAAATCACCTTCAGATCTACCCAGTCTCTATACCAGCTCCAGGCAAATCAAACTGGCAGATTCATGGGAAGGGAATGGTGGGTCCCAGAGTTTCCAGATTCACTCTCAGTGCTCTGTGGAGTTCAGGAATCTTGTAAGGTTCCCACTCTGTCTTTCCCTGTCATGCTGCAAGGCTGAGGCTACAAAAATCAGCAACTAGAAGGAAAAAAAAGGAAAACAGCACTTTGAAGGAAAAAAAAATACCCTGCTTCAAAGTTCTCATCCTATGAAAGCTGAAAAATGCTGGAACTGGACCAAGTCAGCCATGGTACTTGAGCATGTAGGGGCAAAGAGTTCAGATGTGGACTGTGTATCACTAGCAATGTTTATAAAGTGCATTCTACTTAATGCAAAAAACCTCCCCGGTCCCTCACTAAAACATAACTTTAGAAAACCCTCCCTTATTTCAATAACTTGCCAATGATTGTTTAATAGATTACAAAAAAAATATTCATGCCTTACTTTTCTTCTCAACTCATTCCTTACCAAAATCTCAGGTCTCTGCAAGAATTCTGTGCTCTCTAAAATCATAAATACTGCTTCAGAAGTTTTTCCAGTGATTGTCCAACCTGCTTCTCAGTCCCATGGAAACTCTTTGCAAAGATGTTGCTTTTGTCTTGTCTGGAACAAATTCCTTCACAGATGGACCATCCAATGTCTAAGAATAACTCTTTTAACTATCAATAGAGACAAAGAGATTCAGTTGCACTGTTCCCGTGGGATTCCTTTGAGTTTGGACACATCTGTTAAGATGCATACATCAGAGCCTGAATGAAGTTTTTGTCTGATTGTATCTTGGAGAACTCGTGAAAGTTTCTGCCAAAATGATCTTATCTCTTGGCACTAGCAAAACATATACAGTTATAGATGCTTTCTGAAAGGCTCCTGAAATAAGTGGCTATGCAGACCAAACCAGTTTAAATACAGCCAGGTGGTCCTGATGACCTTCTTCCTCTCAACAAAATCTTTAGAAATTTTACCTGAGGCTGCTCAGCCTTTGAACTACAGCCTTATCATGCACTTCATGCCTTCTCTATCCATAAGCAAGGAAATAGGTGAAAAAATGTGAATAGCACAAATTTCATTGCTTCCCTCTGCTTTTTTTTATAACCTTTCCAGAACCTGTGCCTGTCCTTGCACGAGCACCTCTCTGCTGTGTAAGCAGAGAGATCTGTTTGTGACAGCTGAGTAGCTGGAGGTACAACTCAGCTGGACTTCTATCAGCTCACTCTATCACTTAATTCCAAATTAATTCAAAGTGGTGTTTTTTATCTGCCAAGCCCTCCATGAGAACAGTTACCTCAGGAAGCACCTCTTCCTCTAACAATTCTCCAACTGTACTGCATGAGTCAGCAGTTCCCAAGACTAAAAGAGTTGGGACTGGACACAGTACATCCTCAAGGATTAATCTGTGCTGGAATTACAGTGTTCAAACCCAGAAATCTAGGACCCAGTCCTACAAAATTTGAGGAATAATGCAATTTCATTTGGAGTAAGTGGCACCAGAAGCAGAATGCTACAGAATGAAACCATAAATTATGCTGTGCATCATATATGACTTTACCCAGGTTTGTGGTTTTTTTTGGTTAAGTATTCATATCAGTAAGACTGGCATTCAGACTATTGCTTTAGGCTTTCTTCACCTCTGCCTTTTACAGCTGAGGAGCAGATGGCTATCACAGAGTTTTTACTTCCTATGCTTGGAAAAAAATTTTGATCTGAATCATTCCAAAAGCACCCTGATATTTTAAAGTAGATTGGCTTCTGAACATTTCTCAAAATAATAAATATGTGGTGTTGTTTTCTGCCAAGACTAGTGACTGTGCATGCAAAATGGTCAGTGACGATTTCAAACGGATCTGAATAGGTGGTCCGTAAAATCCAAGCTTTTTTTCCCCCCAGATACATGAATGAGGCCTTATGAAACCATCTGTACATCTGTGCATTTTCCCAAGAATTTATATACCCTACCACGCTGACTCTCTCTGCGTGTTTCTGGTATTTTCAGAGAAAATCCCTCCCAAACTTCCTGCCTAACTCTACTTTTAAAGCATTGTTGTATTATTTGCCATCCACCAGAAAACTCCCCAGCAGAATGAAGGATGTCCTTTGAAAATGAAGCATCTGCCCAGCTGTGGGGGTACAGGGAGTGGGACGGTCTGGGCAAGGGAAGAGAAGCAAAGTTGTGCTGTCTAAAGGTAGAGGGGAGGACAGAAAGTCTTGCTGGCTCAAAGGATGAAAAAACCTCACCACGGGTCCAAAAGTTGAGAGGAAGAAAGATGTGGCAAAGTAGCTCTGAGAGGAGGGGAAGAAAAGGACAGAGAAAGATTCTAGAGCGAGGGGAAAGGATCTATCCAACAGACAGGACACATCAGAGGTACAAAGAAAGCATTTGTAACTGCAGGGAAACCTGTTCCTTATGTTGGGAGCCACAAAAATCAATCTTTTGTGTCTGTGAACATATTCCAGCACTAAGGATTGAGGCAATATGAAAAAAGAACACCACAAAACACGGTAGAAAGCTACAGTAAATATGCTGCAAATATTCATCATGCCTCATTTTAGTTCACGTGGGTTCTTGCTGTTTTTCAAGGGCATGCCAAACACTAATTACATGCCCACCATCCCTAACAAATACAGCCTGATAAAGGTCATAACCCACCATAAATAATTGTGAGATTTTCTATTGGTTTCAAAGTACATGGAATCAACTAATAGAGATCAATAACACAGGAGGCTTTGCTATTTCCTGATTTTTTTGCAGAACTCTAGCTATATTTTGGGAACTCGATTCAAAAATTCACAGGACAGGACAACGTTAATGCTGAAATTGCTATTAATCCCATTTTCTGAAAAAAACCCTCAAAATAAAAAATTCCTCTGCACCTTCAGTACAAAAGGAGCCTCTAACCTGGGCTGGCAGTTTATTCCTATTTATAGATGAATACAATTGTTTAGGTTGGAAAAGGCCTTTGATGTCATTGGGAAGGTGACTTGGGGACATTAAAAACTTAGGGCTCTAAAAGACACTGTGCCCAGAGCAGGTAAAGCATGAAGAACTGCAGGCTCCACATGACTCCTGAAGGCTCCACCTTCCCCTTCTGCCCTCTGCCGATATTCCTCACCCTGAACTTGGCCATCTCAGAAAGCAAAACCAGGAGTTCATTCTCCAAGCTCCCTACAATCCCTGCTGGCCTCTGTCCTAAGGTTGCTTTCATGGGTTTCCATTTGTACTGTCAAAAAAATCAGTGTGAGGTTTCAAATCCCATTTACTAATGAACTCTTTCATCTTTGTGAATGGGATAAAGGGATTCTTTGTTTGAAAATAAGGATTATTTTTTTCTTGTTGTTCTGCTCATTTTTTTTGCATCTTTTCATGAGCTTTTTGTTTTCAGAAAACGTTACAAGACAAAACTGCACCCCAGCTTTAACAAAGAGCCTGACATCTCCAATTTGAAGAGAATTCTTGTATATACTAAATTGCTTGCTGCCTACTGTTCAATTGTTTCACACCTCTTTCTTCTCTCCAAATCACCAGGTGAGATTTAGGAAAGTCTCCCCAATGTTTACCAGCTCTATTAAAATCAAGATCCCTAGCAGAAGCTCATAATGAATAAAGTCAGAAGCCAACAGGAATGAATTGCAGCTAAAGTGATTTTGATAGTGATGATCCCTATAACCCGACTGTTTCCAAGCTTGGCCCTGAGGCAGGATTTTTAAATTAAAAAAAGGAAAAGGACACACATACTTTTTAATCTGATTTTTTATTGTCATGCCCTGATTTTTTTATATGCTTTTGCAAAGTCTGGTTGGCTTCCGAGCTGTTGAAACCTGGTGTCATCACCCTTCTCCTTTTTTCCTCCCTCCTGTGAATTTTACAACATCCTACACCAATGCAGAAGAGGTAAACTATATATTCTAAAACTACTGAGTGATGAGATTCACATTACCCTGCACATTCTTGCCCAAGAGACTTCCAGGCAAGGACCTCTGTGAAATGACAATGTCTTGAAGAGCTGGCAAGGTAAGATAACTTTCCAAAATCCAGTTTTAATAATCCCCTCCCTTATTTTTGTATTTTTTGGCAAAATGGAGAAGAACATTTTCTAAAAGGCAATTAACCCGTGCTGAGTAATCTGAAAGTGAATGCCCTCACAATAAGGGCCTAAAAGCTGCTACAACCATGCAGGTCTACAAAGACTTTCCAGACTCTCACAGACTGATCCTCCCCACAAAACACTCCTGTTTCTTCATGGAAACTTTACAATCCTGGGCTGCAAAGCCAAAACGTGGCTTTCAGCACAGGCTGAAACCCCCAGTCAGAAGACACTGTTGGCTAATGAGAAGCATGTGACGACCTGGACAGGAGCAACAGTTCCAGTTGGACAGGAACATGCTTGAGGGGGGGGGTCCTTCCCTTTTTAATTTGTTATAAGCAGCAACCCGAGCTAACAACAGGCTCTCAGCTTTCTCTGGCTGATGGCATTATCTCAACCTTAACACAAAAATGCTCTGCTTTAGCTGTAATTCCCAAAGAAGGGAAAAGGTAAGCCCTGAGGAGGTCCTGCTTATGACATTACGGGAAGAGCATCCAACTGGAAAAGCTGGTGCACAGTAAGGGAGATGTTTTCAAGAACCCGAGCAGCATGTTGGTGTACTCACAATCAGATGACCCTGTGTGTGCGTGCAGGTTTGTTGGTGAATGTGGAGAGTGGATGAGGGCCGGGCTCAGAGAAGGAACAGCTTCAAGGTTCAGGCAGGGAAGGCCCGGCTTGGCGCTGCATGCACCCGTCTGAGTAATCTCATTCTCCTCAGACGCCTTCTGGTTTTCAGCTGTCTTGGGTTTCTTCCTGAAAATAAACAAAGAGACCTTTGAAGGGACTGACTGCATATTTGGGAAAAGGCATTTTTAGAATCTGTTAAAGATAACTTTCTTCCCCCACCACCACCCCCCTCTCGCCTCTCTTTTCCCTTACAGGGAAGGAGGTAGAGAAGACTTTCCTCCATACTTCTTGTTTGGAAACAAGCTGCTCCTTGTTTTGACTCTGATGCAATGGCCCTGAGACTGTGTTACAGCAAACAGGCCAAGCACGAAGCTCCTTATTCTGCCCCTACTGATGACATATAAAATGAAACTCATCCCAGTAGTTTAGACAGTCAGAGCGCCGTTTGACAAATATTAACCAAGGCTGTAGCATTCTGAATAGAGAGAGTTACAGAGAAATATAACAGAATTGTCTGAAAAGCAAACAAATATGCAAGTTTCCCGTTCAAAACGAATCAGCGCAGAGACTTGCTTTGTAGGAAAAAGCACCGAGGCAATTTTGAGACGGAGAGGTCATCTGAATAAAGCATTAAGACTCGGAACCTGAAACAACTGTCTATGAGCACTGAGCACTCGAGCTCTCAACGCCTCCCTCCAGCCAGGGCCTCCAAGGAATTAAGCCTCAGTGGTACATCAGGCAGGTAGCCAGTCACCACCTCAGTCTCACGGCCGGAGACGGCGAGGCACCGGGCGAAGGGGCAGGTTTTGGATCACACAGGGCAGCGAGCCCCCGTCTCGCTGTCCCCCCTCCGCCACACAGGCGCGGGCAGCTGCGCCGCCAGCTCGGGATGCAGCTCCGGGCCAGGATGCGGCTGGAGCACCCGCCGGCATCGCCAAACGTGCCGGGGGAGGGAAAACCCTCCGGGGTCACTCTCGCAGGAGGGCAGCAGCAGGAGCCGGGCAAGCTGGAGTCATCCCACTGGAACCCGTTATCTCCTGCCGACCCCCGAGCAGCGCCGGGGCAGCACGTCCTGCCACGGCAGAGCCCTTTGGACAGGCCGGGACTCTCCTCAGGGAGGGCCGGGCCGGGAGCCCCTTCTCGCCTTTGCCCTCCTGAGTCCCACCCGGGACGGGGTCTGAGGGCTGCGGCGGCCTCTCCATTCTGAAGGCGACGGAGCGGCGGGGGGCGAGGAGGGGCACAGCGGGCCGTCCGCTTACATAAAGGGCTTATATAAGGGCGGCACGCCCGGCCGGGGGCAGGGCCCGACCCGCCGCCATTGCCTGCGGCCGCCGCCGGGAGGCAGCACCCGCACGGCCCGGCCCGAGGAGCCGAGCGGGGAAAAAAAAAGCTGCAATTAGAATAAAAATATAACTCAAACGGGCCAGAAAGGAAGAAAACAAGTTGTCTCCCGCAAAACAGCCCCCCACCAGAAGGTGGTGGGCGCGGAAGGGATGCCTTGGGCCGGCTGAGGGGCGGCAAGCCCGGCCTGGGCTGCGCGGAGCGAGCTCTGCCGTGAACCACGGGCAG
>VWZN01009648.1:412318-432931 GCA_013396955.1 Regulus satrapa
TCTCCTGCCGACCCCCGAGCAGCGCCGGGGCAGCACGTCCTGCCACGGCAGAGCCCTTTCGACAGGCCGGGACTCTCCTCAGGGAGGGCCGGGCCGGGAGCCCCTTCTCGCCTTTGCCCTCCTGAGTCCCACCCGGGACGGGGTCTGAGGGCTGCGGCGGCCTCTCCATTCTGAAGGCGACGGAGCGGCGGGGGGCGAGGAGGGGCACAGCGGGCCGTCCGCTTACATAAAGGGCTTATATAAGGGCGGCACGCCCGGCCGGGGGCAGGGCCCGACCCGCCGCCATTGCCTGCGGCCGCCGCCGGGAGGCAGCACCCGCACGGCCCGGCCCGAGGAGCCGAGCGGGGAAAAAAAAAGCTGCAATTAGAATAAAAATATAACTCAAACGGGCCAGAAAGGAAGAAAACAAGTTGTCTCCCGCAAAACAGCCCCCCACCAGGAGGTGGTGGGCGCGGAAGGGATGCCTTGGGCCGGCAAGCCCGGCCTGGGCTGCGCGGAGCGAGCTCTGCCGTGAACCACGGGCAGGGACCACACTGATAACCCCGCCGCTGCTGGCAGCCCCGCTGCCTTCTGCACTACCGGGACGGACTACAGTCTCCACGCCACGGCACGGGCAGATGGTACTGCTGCTGTAAACTACAGCCTGCACCCGGGCACATTCATTTTAAAGTACACGGGCTGCGTATGTTTTGTTGGTAACAGCCCGCATGGGTCTTTGGCACGATCCACATGAAGTCTGGCACACCTTCACACATCTCATTTCCAGATGCCAGGACGTTCCCCCGTGCAGCCAGCATGCACTGGTGACTGCAGGAAATCAGTGCATAAACCCGTGGGTTTTTACAGCATTGCTACCCAAACAGCTTTCAGATAGCACACGTTTTGGCAAGGGAGCAAAGGCTTGGACTCTGGATGCACAGGGCAATGACGTTCCTCGTACCCGGGAACTGAACTGCTGTGTTTAAAGTCTGTTTTCAGCTCAGAGTTAGCCCAAGTTACATACCTGGAATACAGCCTCTGACTCCAGGTGTATCCACACACAAAGCTGCCTATCCCGGGCAGGAGACTGCTGTTATTTGCAGAATGCAGGCTTAGTCTGAGTAGACAAGACTTGTCAGTCAACTCACACAGCCACAGTTCTGTTGTTAAAGCAAGCACTGACTGGTGTTTCACCCCGTGGCTGATCCTGCCTCTGCCTCCCAGGCTTTCAAAACTCATTACAGGGACAGGGTTAAAAAATACTATAGCAACAGGTAAGTGACACCAAGGAGGCTGTGCAAAGCATCCCCTGCTTCTTCCTATCCAAACACATCTATTTTCTACTTCGCTCCTAAGGCTGATACTATGTTACCAAGATGTTCTTGTGTCATCACTTTTCCACCTTGCAGTCCTGCAGCTTGGTGACTTTTCTCTCGCTAGGATGGTAAGAATTCAGCAGTGGTGCTGACTGGCACTGGAGACGACACCGCTCCACAGCAGTTCACCTCCCTCCCTGTTCAGACATGGGCTGCATGTCACTACCACCTCAAAGGAATGCAGGCTTCCACAGGAGGGAAGCTAAGGAATCAGCCATGTCAGCTAAGGATCTAAAGAAAGCCTTTCAGAAAACAAAAATCCTGGGGACACTGGGATCAAAACTAGCTGTGAAGAAACCCAAAGTTCTCCAGTCTGCAATGTTCAACTACTGTTGCCAGCAAAGGCAAATCCACAGCAATCCTGCTGTTAAATTTTAAGTATATTGATATTCTTTTGTTCTACCTTATCACCCATACAGAAAGCTCCTATTGCCATGATCTTCACCTATATATTCTAATTAAATGTTCGTACATTCTCTTACATAGTCTACTTCTATTGCTATCTTATTGCTGTAAGTCTTCATAGGGAGAGTTGTTAAGTACTCAATCAGGTTGTGGCATCTCCATCCTTGGAGATTTTCCAAACTTAATTGAACAAGGCCCTGAATAACCTAATCCTGCTTGGAAGTCAGCTCCGCTCTGAGCAGGGAATTGGACTAGAGACCTCCAGAGGACCCTTCCAACCTAATTTTTTTTTCTGACTGCACACTACTTCTATGAGCACTTCCATCAGCAAGCACTCTAATATACCTCCATGCTCCAGAAGGTAAAAATGGCATACTGACTTTTGAAAACTGTGAATTGTTACAGCTATGTCAAAAGCCCAGAAAGAACAAGGGTAGGAGCAAGAATGAAGCAAGTAATAAATATTGTTTGTGGAACTTTCCCAAAATTACACCTATTTATGTCCCATCTCTGGACTTCATTGATTGGCAATCCTATGTATTACAGGATGAAATATGAAATAACCCTGTGATTATTTCAGTGGTGTTGGTGGTCTACCTTGCTGCTTTAGTTCTATGTTCTTCTCTACATACTCATCTTGGAAAAGAGCTGTTTGCTATTTACTTGTTAGTAAGGGCAATAATTGCTGTGTTTGGAATGCAAAAGATTTGGGAATGTGCTCTTGGAGCAAGGGGCTCTGTTCTGATCTCCAGTTACCTCCTTCTCCACAAACACCTGTGGTGCAATACAAGTCCTTTCCAATACTGAATTCACATTATCACAGGACCATCATCATCCCTGCTCCTTGTGAAGAATGGCAGAAGGGCAGTACAGCAAAGAGATGGCACTTTTCTACATGGACTTGATGCACAGAATCCCAGAAGCTGGGAACAGAAAAGGTACTGACTTTCAAAGTCTAGAAGGTCGCTGCAAAATTTATATTTGCTACTGATTTACAAGAGATTTATCCAATTTATTTCTAAACATCCTACCTACTCTATCACTACGTCCATGTACTCTCCTTTCGTAGGTATTCACTTTCAGCATTCCCTTATATTTATTGTGTTATTTTTCATTCTGTTAATTTACACCACTTAAAATATATTATTGTCTTCCTCCTTTGTATGCTCTCCAGTTCCTAACATTAGGCTAACTGCCTCCACTGTCATCCCTGAAGCGACCTGTGCCTATCAGTACTCGCCAGCTCATCTGTAAAGCGCAAGGTGCGATCGCTGCCATCATTTCATTTCTGCTTTCTGTCAGCATCCTCATTGCACTGAGGCTCCTTTCCACGTACCTTAACACTGCGCTATCGTAGAACAAGACCTCAAATGGTGGGCAACTCACAGTGATGCTGCGGCTGCAGTGATCTGGGCACTGGCTGTTAGCTAGAATTGGCTCATTTCTGTTTCATTTGAAGGCAGAACGGGTAATATTTTGGATGTCCTAACCTCAAAGCTATCTAGAAACTAATTACTACCTCTGAGCTTTGGAATGCCTTGAAAACCCCTGCCACACTTCCCCTTTCTTGCTGCCACTCTTGCATACAACTTTCTCTCCCTCAACCCTCCACTTGCTCTCCACAGTTGATTTCTTTGCATGTACCTCCCTTGCAACCAGTACTTGAGTTTGGAATGAGATTTCCCCTGGATGAGTTAACACGTTCTCAGAGCGGGGCCAGCAAAGCGGGTCCCTGTCAAAAATAGACAGTGTACGTTGTACTTCTCACACAGCAGCTACAGCTAATGCTTGAACCTTCCCTCACAAGGGGAATAGCTCTCTGTCCTGCAGAGACATCAGGTTTAGCACCGAACAAATTAGCTCAGGTATAGGAACCAGTGTAGCTGTGCAGAGCCCACAGTAGCATCCTGGCTCTCAGGGGGAAGCTATGATAATGTGACTGCATGAGAATAATACTACATAATGAACAATAATGAGGCAGTTTTCAGCCTCTGAATACAGGGAGGGCTGGGTCACCAACCAGACCTTTGTTCGTGGCATATTAAGCAGCACAGAGGGAACATGCCACAGGGTTGCTGATGTTGTTGTAAGTGCTGCTGCTGGCTGAGTCTGCCCACCCATGTTCCAGGCATTATTTCGCCTCTTCACAGCTATGGCATCACCTTATACTAAGCGCCCTCAGGTCAGAGATGCCTGTAGTGTCCAAGCACTGCACTTAACTCACTAGTGCACAGTTAGTTTGTAACCCTAGTAATTCACAGAGGCTGTATATAATTGAAAAAGAAAAAAACCAACCCAGAAAACAAACAAACAAACAAACAAAAACCTCCAGCTTTTCAGCTCCTAAAAATAAGACTGTGAAAATAGTTCACGTCTGATTTTAAGCAATATTTTTCCTGAGTGTTCTGCTGCACATTCTTCCTCTGCCTGTGTGCGACTAGCACAGCTCCTGATATCAGCGCTTATCACTGCCAGTGTTGTGTCTCTTCCAGACATGACATTGACAATACATATTTAGAAACTGACAAAGTAAAGAGAGAGAGAGAGATGAGCACAATCACTGAATATAAAAAATAAAAAAAAAGGCCTGAAAGAACAACAAAACCTCACTGAAATCTGCCCAGAGACCTCCCCCCCAAATCAGGGCACACTGAATTCCAGTGCTGAGGGTGAAGCTTCCCTGGACAAGCTCACTTTAAACCACCTGAGCCATCACAGTTTATCTGGCAGAAGTGCTGCTTCAGTAGTTGAAAGTCCTGCACAGCCTGACGGCCTGAATATTCACAGAGCTTCTCTGATGATTTTGCAGCCACATTGATCTTCATGCTGTTGCAGCTACATGACTGGCAGTTTGTTTAAAATCTCTGATTGCAAGTTTGTGCCATACAATGGAAAACACAAACTCCTGAAAACATCGCCATAAAATGTAATATGAAAGAGAAATCCCAGCGGAACACTGCAAAGCAAGAATGGGAGGCACAGAGAACTGACAAGAGAGACCCAATGTTCTAGTGCAATAAAAGCCTGGAAAATTTAATCAACACAGAAAAGTAAAATAAACTCCAAAATCCCTTACAGGAGACTGATTAACATAATTAAATTAAACTCAGAGATTAAGTTAAAGTAAGATTGAAATTTGCTGGGTCCTTCCCTTTTCAGGCCTGAAGTAGGGTTTATACAGCCCAAAATTTGTCCATTTGTTCCATCTAAACCACAAGTCTCAGGAGACTTGGGTCCTGATTACAGAGCTTACCTAACTTTTAACATCAGAGCATCTCAGCTACGCTAACACTGTGGCAATACTGACAATCACTGAGAATTGATCAAAAAAATTCAAAACTATTATATTTATGGGGGAGGGAGAAAATACAAATATCAGACAAATGTTCATTTCAGAGCACAATAAAACCACAGTGCGAAGTCAGAAATCTCTGAGGCAACTTTACCCATGTAATACAGCCAAATCTACCAAATCATAATGGCCTTAAGTCATAAATATCTCAAGGCCCGGAAAGAACAGTGAAAACCTTTAAGAAGTTGCAGTAGATTCCATCTGTATTGCCTGAAATTTCAATGAGAGGAAAGGTGTCTCATTAAAAAGTAATAAGAATAAAGAAGAAGATAAACAGTGCAAAGACAAACATGGATGAACCAACTAGAACAGCACGAACTAGAGCAATAAGTAGGGAGAACCTGCCAAACGAAAAGATAGAAGCAGATCAAACCAGCCATTGCTGAACTATGCTGTGAGGCTATGACTTAAATATTTAACAGTTTTTTACTGACATACTTTTTGCCCACATATTTCCTTGCAAATTTCAAAAGCAAAACTTAGTTTACCCTCATCAGTAAGGCTCACAGGTGCTGCAGTTTGTTTTTGTTTTTGTAAGATGTCTTTTTTTTTACTGAACAAGAAGTCTTTTATAAGAGATAAAATATACTTACAGTGGTTTCCAAATGGTATCACTCTTCAGGTAAATTACTCCAAGCCTTGGACCTAGTGCAGACGTTCATTGGGGCAGGGAACAGAGAGAGGCTGTGTCTGTACCAGGAAGAATCAAAAGGAAAGGTCAGGGGGAAATAATAATTATTTACTGAGAGCAAGAAAACTTGCTACAACTCTTAACTGGCGTTCCGTGCTGTGAGTACAGCTGCCTGCAGCCTGGTAGTGCTGCATTCCCACTTCAAGCCCTCCTGCAGCCCTGGCTGCAAAGCACCAGAGCCCCAGTTCCCCCAGCCTGCCCATGCAGCCTAACCCGGCGAAGCGAGGAGGAGAGGGAGGATTAACCACCCAAGGGGCACCAGCAGAATTCCTGCTGAGCAGCCTCCGACTGGGACGGCACGAGCACGGAGCACTGGTGGAGAGCTCGCACAAACGCGGCACTCGAGTGCATCTCAGCGGAACAACAGGGTTCTGATGCTCCTGTTCCAACAAACACTTCCTCAGGACGGAAAGGTGGGAAAAAAAAAAAATCCTCCTTCATATCTTTTGCTGTCTTTACTTCACAAAAAGCATGGCTCATGTCAAAGCAGAAACCCCACTTTTCTCTCATCAGCCACTCAGTCTACTGCAGTGACACCAGGGAAATAACTCATTGCCAGCCTTGCAGGAAAGGTTCAGCACAGCAGCAGTTTTATCTCTGAAATCTTCTGAGATAAAGAGACAGTTGGAACCAATGGACTGAGATGGAAAGGGATCCACAGAAAACCCTCAGCGCCAACATTTATTAGATGGCGATTTCACCATCCGAGTCTAAGTTTTTGGGAGGTATTTACATTTTGGGGGGCCTTGAATCCCTCTCTAGGCAAGAGAACTCCTCTTTTGCTGGCTTCTTGTTATCCTTTGGTGGCTCACTGTGGGTATGTTGGGAATGTGTCTGAAGTTGACATCCAGGGACACAATTAAATACTTCACTTATGCAAAGAACTCTTGAGACATCAGCATATTCAGTCCCGTCCACAGTAAAGCCACTGGTGTGCCACTTAATGAAAAAATGATCTTGCCTGCTCTGAGCAGGCCAGAAAAGCAAATAGTTGTTTTATCAAAGAAATCAAGAAAGTGAATGAAAAATGATAAGAGATATAATTGGTATTTCAGAGGTAGGTAATGTCACTGTGCAAGTTGGAATTTATGTCTGAAAATGCAACACAAAAACCTCACTGTTTGTGCAGCAGGAACACTCGAATGAGCACCAACAGACACAAGGAAGGATTTTAGATGACACTGTAATAATGTACTTCAGAAAATATACATTCAGTTTTATGTTCAATTCACACATTTTGTAATGATGATATTTCTTAGTGACTGGGATATATACTAAATTCTGATTTCAACTGGCTACACGAAACCTGGCAGCTACATTTTACAGGGGCTCAGGCAAACATTTTCTTTGATTCCAGTTTTTTTAAGGTTCTCCCGTCTTGGAGTCTGCTTTGAATTGCAAATGAAGTAAATTCAAACACAACAAAAATCTACAACTTAGCCTGAACCTCTGAGCTTCACCAGGGCTTGGGAGAGGAATCACATGCATCAGGTTAGTTCGAAAGAATTACATGAAGTAGTGACACTTTTGACCAGAACGAAGGATTGAATTTCCAAGGTGCAGTAACACCCAAAGATCCTGTAGATTTAAGTCCTTGCTAACACTCAGCATGGTTTTCTTTCGAGTTCTCCTTCTCACCTCCATATATGCCCCACCTGTTCTGTTAACACTGACCTTGCCTCTTATATATTTCTACTTTGCACATATCAGGCTGTCTTTTATCTGGCTATTGCTCACCTTTTTAAGGCATAAATCCCACACGCCTTAAAGGCTCCCTGGTCCTTCAGATAACATGCATTTTTAACTTGCACTAGAAGCAGAAAAATCACAGGATCGGGTCTTTAGTCTTTACTTCAGCAGAACTCCTGCTCACTTCACTCCTAATTTCACACAAGAGAAGCCTAAGAACTGCATGTACTAATCCTGCATATTTTGTCACCTCTCTTTTTGTGTCATTATTGCTCTTCCAATCCCTGGGATCCCAATCCAAGTGGCTCTCTCTTGTAGCACTGCCTAGCACTCAATCTGGCTTCACATCAAGGGTCAGGCAGACAAGTTGTTAGAGATGGGCTGTTGGAAGTCTTCTACAAAATCTGGGCTCAAAAAGCTCTGTGAAAGGCAATACTTAAAATATCTTCATTTTTCTCCATGTTTTTTGCTGTGGTCTGGGAAGATATTTCTCTTTCCTCCAGTGTGATGAAGATGAAACACTGAGCTCCTGACTAGTTGTTAGGCACTTTTCAAGTACATAAAATCAACAAAGCTGATGGTACTTCTTAAGACTTTGGGATTGCAACAAAGAACGGAATACTCCAAATTTTTGTAAAAGACTTAATTTAGCCTTGGAAAAATTAGAGGAAAAGAATCTTTGACCATAAGAAGATTGGGCAGAAAGAGAAACAGGCAGGACAACAGAGGAATGGGATGTGTGACATTGGGTTAAGAAACTTCTCCCCTGTCTACCTGGGCTCTTCTATCCAGAAAAGGAAAGCATTATATTTCTGATCCATGGGGTACTGTGAGCTTAATTAAGATTTTGGAGGATAGATTTTCTGCATGAATGCATTCCAGAAATGCAGACTTTATTACTTAAATATTCCCACTAATGATAGTAACTTGGGCATTTTATAGATCCTCACTTCTATTCCACCTTGCTCTTTCCAAGTTTTATCTGGTAATTTAGAGGGTGTGAGGAACGTTAATTGTACCAATGTTTTTATTAAGGAAGGTCCATTTTATGAGAGTAGTGATGTACTACAGATTGTGATTTAAGATGTACACTTTAGGTCAGTTTTGTACTGACTTCAGTGCAATTGCAGTGGGCATAAAGTCAGGAGAAAATGTGGTGCTTTACATAATAATGCTGATGATTAATGGGCTCCTGGACCATAACTCTATATTCTGAGGCACTGATCCTCCTTCGCCCTCCTGAAATTTGTGTCTTGACCCTTTCATCTCTTGTTAGCTACCTTTCCAGGGCTGTTCATTAATCAGCACCATTGATCTGATGTGGTCTGTCATACTGTATTACCTAAAACACACAGAAGCAGGCACTGGCCTGACTCTGCTCTTTACACAACACGCCATCGCATTTCCTTAACAGATGACTTAAATATTATAAACTTCAACGTATTGCTGTTGCTTGGTCCTGAAACTAGCTTTTTCTAGATGAGTTCCCTGCAGGATATTTCTGTCTCTCCCCCTGGATGTACTTCTGTCTGCTCAGAGACACTATCAAACACATTCAGTATTCCCTGCTTGTTAGGGGCACTCCTATGTCCGAGCAGCAAGGGACAATCAGCAAAACAGCTCCTTCCCTTTGCTTGAGACCTGGTACCACAATCTTCTGTTACTTTTTTTACTGAATCTTGATCAAGCAGACTCAAGTTTTCAGTTAATAGATGGTTATTTTATTCCTGCAATGGTCTATTCCCTGATATAGTCAGAATGCTTCTTTCTGCTTTTCCTCTGATCCCCAGTAATGAAAAAATTAAAAGACGAGCTTCCTGTGAGCTTATTTCTGATAACTCTTATTTGCTGTGCTGGAACAGTGGTGTCTATCATGAGGCAATGGAAAGTAACTCTCTAGTGCCTCGGAAGTTAGCATGTCTGATCTTAATCCTCATACTGTACAGCTCTCTTGAGTCAGGTGGGTTGGGTTTTAATTGATGCTTTCACAGTCATGATATATTTTCAGACTGGGCTGTCTAGGCTAAATTCAATTATTTTTGGTCACATTTTCTCTCTGGGAGTAGCATTTTTGGATTAAATTATTAAAGCCACAAGAAGGAGGAGACGAGAACAGCGGTGTTAGCCATCAACAAACGCGATTCAAGCATCAACTTTCTGCATGAAGTGGGTTATTGCAGACAGATTTTACTGTTTCTCTGTAAGGAGAAAGTACATTGTCTGACTAGGACTGATTGGCATTTACACTGTATGAACAAGGTTAGGCCATTGGCTACCTGTAGGTAGATATCCAATTCCAGTGTTGGGACTGGATAGAGTTAGACTGAGATATAAAAGCCACCGTTCCAGCAGAGGCCAGAACTTGTGCCAAAATAATGACAAAAATTTAGCAACACAGGACATGTTAGGAGAAGGCCATAAGCATGGATTTTTCACAGTAGTCAAGGCTTCATTTCCAAGACAAAATGGCTCATTTCTGTATTCTGGGAATGCTCTACGTCCACTATCAGTATGGCCTAAAAATCAGAAATTAATTTGTTAATGGATTAGACATTTACAGAAAGACTGTTTAAAGAAGCTGGAATGCTCTAGCCTGGTAAAGGCCAATTTCCCACATGGATGTGTTTGCAATAGCACTTGAGAAAAAAAATCTTTCCCTGAAGTCCCAGAGGTACTTACTGAAATCCAGAACAGCAATGTAGCTTGTAGGAAAGTCTACATTATGTTCCCCTTTTTTGTCTCTATTGTCTATTATTTGTCTGCATCTGGTTTTTTTTTTCCCTTCTTTCAGTGCCTTTTATCTGATACTATAGAATTTCACTGCTCTTAGGCTGCAATTCTTAAGTTTGATTTTGGCACTTGGAATAGGCGTTTTCAAGGTCTCACTTTTGTCTGTTGATTTTTCTGATATTTCTTTCTATTTGCATGCAGTATTCTCAGTGTAACAGCTAACCATGCCTAAGATTTCAGGTCAAAAAGGATAATTCGTCTCCTTCTGACTTTCCTTTCCCCTTTCCATGCCAAGTCCCCTCCTACCTGGGTACAAGGCCTCAGCCCAGAACATTCTCTCTCATTTCAGATCTAACTCTGAGCGCTGCCTATTTCCCACTAATGAAGATCTCATCATGCTCAGCGTGTTGGGTGTGTAAATTCCACACCTGCAGGTGTGGCAGGTGCCCAAGCAGAGCGTGCACCGCTCTCCTGGCTGCTCCTCGCAGAGGGTGGAACAGGATAAAACCATGCTTGGCAACGTTAAGCAACTGTTTGGACTTCGCACACCTGATCTGAAATGAAGATAACTGCTACTTGGAAGAGGAAACTAAATGTCAGTAGTTGGTAGGCCTAATCAGAGCAGGAGCAGGTCTGGTCAAAAGCCCTAATGTAACATTCAGCTAATGGTTTAAATGAACACAAAAATCTGTGATGTCAGACTGAACCGTGGCAGTGCGTCAGACCACTTTTCACATGTGCTAGCAAGGAGAAACAGGACACATGCATTAGATGTATACACAGATATATACCAATTGTACACATACTGAGAGGCATACATGTAAGTAACCATATATTTATGTATGTATGTAGAGTTATATACGGGATCATGATTTTAAAGTTATCTTATTCTGGTGAATCATTGCTGGATATAAAACACGGAATTCTGAGTATTCCTGCTATGAAGCCTTCACAGTTGTACCTGAATGCTGAGTGAAACCACGTAATTTTCAAAGCAGTTCATTAAAGTGGGGTGTGACTGAGGCAAACAGATAAAAGTCCTAATTTTATTGATGTTGGTGTGGAACATGGAGTAAATCATCTGTGCTCAGTGGAACTGCACCTACATAACCTTTCCCGGGAACAGACTGATTTGTGGGTAGTGCTTGTATACTGTGAGCGTTGTTGAATCTTGAGTGCTACTTTTCTTATATACTTAGTATTAATAGAAGCAGTCTGAGGGTATAAACAGCCTCAGGCATTTATGTGCTGTAGGTTACGAGGCATTATGGCATGAAACTCAAAAGGTTTGTGGGAGGGGAACAAGTAAGAGGTTCAGGTTTGGAAGCCATGAACACTCAAGATGGCCAATGCAATCAGAATATTGTCTTGTTAACAAGAAGGCTGCACTCGGACAAGATGACACCGCCTTGCTACCTTCAACAAGATTCTCACAAAACTGAAGGTACCCTTGTGCTGCAATTAATACCAATGTTTCTGGAACTGAAATATGAATTTCCATCACTACAATCACCAGAGACGAAGAAAATGTGTAGAAATGAAATTGTTACAGTAATACATCCGCCTAAGCTACTGCTTTGGCTAGATGAGCCAGATTAGCTCATGACAGATGAGCTTCATGAGCATTTCATTGCCAAGGAACCCTGTCAAAATATTGGTGATTTCTCCGAATCTGTTCAACATCATGGAGATGTCAAACGAAATCTGAAAGGACATTATTTTTCAGGAAGAACAAAAACAATGAAAGCATATGAAGAAAACGGTTTCTGAGTTTCTTCCTCCGCCTCTACACATTGTTTTGGTTCCATTAAATGCTGTCCTTGCAAATACTTTGGCATAAACCCTGAAACCCTTTAGTCCCATAGATGCTGGAGAATTGCAGAAAGTACTGAATGTCCTCAAAGAACAGATCTCACTGTCTCAGTAACCAGGTTTTCAAACAGACAATGTATTTTCAGTGAGGGGCAGGGACTGTGCAATCTCAGCACGTAACAATTTAATCAAGATTTACACCATTGGCACTGGTTCTGCCATACCCCCATCCCTTCTGGTCACAGTGGCACAGCACTTGATCAAGCCATCAAGCTTATGGTTCTTATGCTGAAAGATGATCTCAGTCAGAACTACCCTTTCATGATTATGGAACATGATACATAACGGTGAGTGATAAAAGTAATTAAATACTGGTTTTTTTCCATGGCTTGTTGCTTGCAAAAACTATGAGATACTGTTTACATTAATTAAAGGTGGAATTCCATGTAGGACAGTGGAATAAATTTCAGCTATAAATTTCAACAGATCCGATCCCTTTGTCACAGGACTATCCCCTTCAAGTTTCAATGATACATCTGGTTTTCTCAAGCATCAAGAGCCAGGTTATCAAACAGATAAATAGAAAAACTGAATAGAAAATAGAAAAACTCCTTTCCCCCAAAAAAACTTAGTTTGTTCTTGATAGAATTCCTTCCTCTCCCTGAGCTTTCATTATGCGACTTGTTTTATAAGGAGATGAAAATGCTTGCATGATTTTTATCTGCCTTTTCTAGAGGAAGAGTTATATTAAAAATCACATTTGCATGAATTCTGAGGGGCAAATTCTGAGACAAGGAATCTTTTCCTTAAGTTTTAACATTTTTACCACCACTGCCTGAATGCTGAGCTAAACAACTGTGTTACTGCCAGTTATGAAAAAATTCAAATTATGATAAATTTTTTTTGTTGTTTTGGATGACTGTCTCTGAAGATTTCCCTTGCCAGTCATTCATTAAAGAGTCAGTAACCAGCACAGTGAAAAGACTAGGTAAAAAGCACCACCAATGTGTTTTCCCATACCCTTCTTCCTGTGTGTTTGCTGCCTCTGGCCTCAAACTGTACAAATGAAAGCTTGTTTGATTTATGTCAAAAACTATATATAAAATATCACACGGGATCCACAGAGAAACCGAGTCACTCTGGGCTTTAGTTTCATTATCCATTGAGGAATAACTGACTACAGCCTTGGAGTACGCGGGACTGATCAAAGCGCTTGCTTCCTCACAAGCAAAGAGAAAACCACTGTAGATTTCCTGCTTCATGCTTCAGTGCCAAAACACAATGAAAAAAGTTCTAGATGAGCATGTGAATTATTCTAAAACATTGTTCCATCAAATCTGATGGTTATGCGCATTTGTGAGACTCATCATTTGAAATGTCAAGTCACTGACAGCAGTGTGTCCTGAGGTGTGATGTATATTTGTGATAATTATTTGCTTTTTAAAGTTATGTATCATCTGCATCAAACCAGGATTTTTCTTAAGTGTGCCTGAAATGTAGAGATGTCAGTGCCAGCTGCGTTATTCAGATCTGGGTTTTAAACACCCTGTGCCAGGAAAACAGAGAGTCAGGATATGACTACAATGCCATTTTTTAAGGCACTCGGAGTTATTTTTCACTCTTCTCTTAAAACTGTACGCGGTATGGCTGATGGAGAATGATTACTAACATTAATAGTAGCTGAAGTGATTTCTGTGCAGTATATGCAGCACGATGCATTGAGAAAAATAACATCTCAATAATTGTTATTCTTACTTCAGTATTAGCAAATGGTACCCTTGGGATTTATTGCAATTCAGTATTCAGCTCTCTTCTGTGGCTCTTAGAGGCCTCTTCTCTGGTCATTTCAAAACTTTTTTGAATGAAACTGAAGGCAGTTGGCTCTGTTGTTGGGTAAGTTCTGCTAGTGTAGGAGGGCTGTCTCCTGAGTGCTAAAAGGACCATTTGCAAATTTGCAGCATCTTCTTCCTTGACAGCAGAAGTTACTATGCAGAATGGTTTCGATTATGCTGAAATGAAATTTTACAGGAGATCCATAGTCTTCCAAGAGGAAGCATGGTAGGGAATGGCAGTGACTTGAGGGGACCTGATAGCAACTTCCCCACCTTTTATTTTTGGAAAGTGACACTGTAAATAAGCACCCCACCAGTGTCTGAAGTCAACATTTTTTCTTATCAGGAACAAAATTCTGTGAGGAGGTGATTTGAGTTTTTGACTGTAGACAATCTGGCAGCTACCTTACTCCTGCTATTTTGTGACAGAAAATCTTATAGGAAAATGGCCCAGATGAACACAGTATCAGGACGCTTACAGATATTCTGATTTCTGCCACGACCGGCAAGAAGTACCATAGGAGATGGATCAGGAATCTTAGCTGTAGGGGAGCTTAGAGCTATTCTAGTTCAATCAGATTTCACAATTTGCTCTAATGAAGAGCGCTGGCAGAAGTTCAAAGCTACTCCAGGTCTCGACTCTCCCTCCACATTACTATAAAAATGTCTGTAGAAGTGTTAACTGCAGAGGAGCCAAAAGTTGTTTTGGTTCCAGTCTTTCCCAGCAGGAGTAACTGAGAAAATAGAGTAGGAGTGCTAGTTCTGCTCACAGCTCCCTCAGCCTCCTGCAGAACAGCAGAGACATCGCCGGGAACATGGCAAAGTGTGCCCAATGCTGTCACACCTCACAGCTCCTGCAGCCCCAGCCACGCCCTGCAAGCACCACCCATACAGATGCACCGGCTCAGTAACTCCAGAATGCTTTGGAATTAGCATCAACCTCCCCGGCTGATAACCTGAAGTCTGTTTGCAAGCAGAAGGTATCGGGAGGATGGCTGTGTTCAGCCAGCATTGATTGCTTCAGCTTTTTTGTCTGTGTCCGCTTTCTATCTCATTTGGAGGTGGCTACTGTTACTACGAGTAGCATGAATCACGTCTCTGTTAAAAAACAGAGCTCCAGTTGTCTTACATAACCCCTGGTAACTGCATGTCTAATAATAGCAAGCCATTCCCAGGTAAGGATTCTGTGTCCCAGACCCAGACACATCCACACACACACACACACACACTCCTGTTACTTTCTACACCTCGTTTCTGGGAAGGATTGAGCTCTTCACATGCAGTGTAACAGTTCAGAGCTGCAGGACATGACAACTATTATTTTAAAATGCCATTTTCACTTATTGCCTCGAGAAGCCAGTCTGGTATGTGCAATTTGTGTCTCAGCCCAAGCAGCAAGAAGGAGTGAAAAAAAAACCCCCAACAGCTCTGCTTGGTTTTGAGAGAACATTGAATGGTGAAGGCTATGGTTGGATCCTGTCCTGAAAGCTCGAGTCTTCCTAGGTGTTAACTCTCCTTCTGTCTCTTAGGGAAGGCCCATATTTTAATAAAGTACTTCTCATAGTTGTGACTCTTGCTTTTACACCTCTCAGCTTCCCTCTTGGAAAAGTAAATGACAATATGCAACTCCCTCATTACTGCAAGGCTAATAGATAATGCTGCAAATAAATTATGAGGTATTCATATGAAACTTCCCTGTAAATTGAAAATATTGTTCTTTTCGTAATTCATGAGTGGTCTAAGAAGAAAGAAGTTTCTGAAGATTACTCTGGTGACACAAAATTCTGAACTTTCATTCAGTAGGAGGTCATCCATGCATGACTACCTACAGCTAAATCACCGCCCAGACACTTCCTGAACTCTGACGGGATTGATGTCAGGATCACTTCCCTCGGGAGCCTGTTTGCAAATGGACTGGTTCGAGACTATTTCACAAGGTTTTCCAAAGAAACCAGTTACTTCTGACCTCTCTTATCATCAATCACCATTGCTGGGCATCTAAATTTAAATTATACGCTATTACAAAAATAAGAGCCAGATTTCAGTCATCCCAGACCTCTGCATTCTCTCATTTTAAGAGATGTCTTGGAGCCAGGGATTTGGAAAGTTAGTTTCACTTCTCAATTTGTTCAGCTTTGAGAGTTCAGTTCAGAGAAGGTTCCATCTTCTCACACTGCGTGAACAGAACACACATGTGAAGAAACAGCTAAAAACTTAAGTGGTGACATAATTAAAAAATGTTCTCCTTCAGCTTTTATTTCTAAATCTATTAGCTTTCTTAGCTCAGATAATATTTCCTGAAAGTTTGCTGAGAGTACTTGAGAACATCAAGCCTTAGTGGATCAGATGTTCAGACTCTGGTTCTATGCCCACCTCTGACCAAGGCATGCCACACTGCATGCCAGGCAATCTCTTTGGAGAAATCCTACCTCCTGTTTTCTTGGGACAACAGCCAACAGCTTGGTATTGTTATCATGGGATCAAGTGTCTTACTTCTTATGAATCCCTGGATCTAGAAATCACCTTACAGTAAGGGCAGACCTGAACTAAACCTAGACTGTGACTGGTCTGGGCAACAATTGCAGACTGACTTTCGTGGCAGCCCTCCCACTAAGTTAGTCTACAATACTCATATGATATCCCACAGATTTCTGTGGGTGCAACGGGGAGAAAAAATTGGACTGATACTTTTATTTGTTATAGAACAATAGCCTACAGTTCAGCAGCTTTAAGACTACAGTGAAAAGTCCAAAGACCCAAGTAAGTGAAAAAAACCAAATCAAACAAGAAACCTACTGAGTTGTAAACTGTGGTTTATCAGTATCGTGCAGTCATGAGCTGACTGTGCTACTGCCCTAGGGTAAGAAGTTCTTACCTTCTCTGTAGGAAGTCAAATTAATTTGCCTTCACTATCTAGTAATCCCTTTGTCAAGCAGTAAGAAATTCAGATATTGGCTTCTCTGTGTTACAATGTACTCTTTGGGAAGTTGAAAGAGAGAAATGAATGGAAACCACAGAACATGCATCAGTTGCTGAACTTGCAGCATTCTTGCTAGAAGAGCAGTATTAATATTTTAATTGCTGATTATAACACCATGTCCCAGATTCCAGCTAAGCATCTGAGAACACAATGGATCTTGTGCAGTCAGGCTATTTTTATTAGGACTGAAACTCCTGTAGGAAACAATTTTAGGGGTCACCTAATAATAATAAAAACAAAAGTTAGACTCAAGTTTCCAAAGCCATCTGAACTGGCTTCAAGAAGACATGAAACATCTATGCATCTGGAAAACCGAACTTGCAATTGACTTTTCTGTACCATCTGCTCTCAAGAACATTTTCTGCTTGGGAGTTGCATAAGCAATGAAAAAAACCCAAAAAGCACACAAACAACTTCCTGTACCATGTTTTCGGTCACTCGTAATGACGCATTACAAAGCAAACCAGCTAAATATGCACAACTGTGCCTCACTCCAGATGACAACATGTATTATATAAGAGCAATGCCTGACAGAAAGACACTTCTTTCAAGACATCACAACACAGAGAGCACTCAAGGGGAAATATTCACAACATGTGAGAGTTGGGGGCAAGAGCCAGGGAGAGTTTTGCCTCCATCTCAAAAAGCCAAGAGTAGTTCAGAAAAATCAAAAAGCAGACTTTTTTTTGGTTTACGAAGTAAAATGACGGAACTTGTTGCGCCTCCTTCTGTATAGGGGAGTTTAACTTGTAATGAATGTAAGCTTTTTGTTGTTATTTAATGTCACTTTAATGCATTTTAGATTCAAAATTATTCTTATCCCAAAAGCTTTCAAAAATATAATTTGTTTAGACTCGCTTTGTTTGTCTGTTGGGAAGCCATGGCCTGATTTAATCTTGTATTGTGGCATAAATAAAACAATATCCCCAGGAATTAAGAGCAGTTTAACCAGAAGAAAAATATCTACCTCTCCAAATGAGTCCCAAGCCTTTAAAACTGAGCATGTACGTATGTGCTGGCCTTTCTCTTTCCAGTGACTGCACTAATGGAAGTGGATGGAGACATATGGGGAAATCCCAGTACCTGTGCAAACGCAGGGAACTGCTGAAGAAGGGCTGTAGCCTTGACTGAAGCAGGGCGTGCAGCTGAAGGAGGGAGCTTGCCTCCACTTGGGGGGTGTTTGTGAAACTGAAGTCGAGGTGAGTTCCTCACTAATGAACAGACTCGGCTCAGTCAGTGTGGATCTGACCGGGTTTGGGCATGGGCACACGATCACGTTGCTGTTAAATCAGCAGCAGTCTGTGCTGCTGCCAGAGAGCAGACGATACCCAATCCAGCCTGAAGGCACAGCGGGGCAGAGGGGTGACACCTGAGCTGACATCCAGCCCGCCACATCAAGAGAATCCATTTGTTCTGAAAACATTCAAATCGGTGTGTGAATGTATCCTAGATCAGCATTTTCTGTTACACAGCTACAGTGGTTTTGATACAGTCTTAGGGCCGAGATCCACCTATGCAGTCAACCTACAGCTTCAGAAACTGATTTTGCATGGGAACAACCAATTCAATCATTCTAAATCTGGGGGTGCAAACAGCTCCAGAGGAGACAAAATTCCCCACGTGGGAAGTACATTGTCTTTGTAAAGACTAGCCATGGAAGAATAAAGGGGTTCACTTCCAAATCAGTATCTATTGCTTTCCATGGGCCAAAAGTACTTGGACCACCAAAATTTTTTCCTACCTTCAAAATACAGTGGTTTACGGTTAATACAGGGTTTTCCTAGATAATGAACCCTGTAGTCTAGAATCTGCAAGATAAGATAATTCTCAGGAGACAAGTCTGTCTCCAGGAAAATATCTCGGTCTGTGGCAACAAATTCTCAGGTTAATGAAAACTGCTTAAAGATTTCAGCTGAATTAAGGAGGTGCACAGTTCATACAGGTCACCTCTGCATGGGAGGGAACATAAGATGTTTTCTGTATCTACAGCTCATTAACAGCAAAACCTGGTTCATATCCTCTTTACTACAGCATTCTTCCTTTCCTGCCTAGCCCCCTTCCTGATTCTAATGCCTCACACCTCCATCCATCAGAAGGACACCATATAAAATTTTGTTCATAATTACATTGGCAAGTCTCCTGGTTTTCATGGAAGTTACATCCTCATAAATGAGAGCAGAATTTGGTCCTCTGTCTTTTCAAAAGGAAGACTAACGATCAAATAATTTTCTCACATCTCTGTTTGCACTTTCACAGTCTGGTTACATTGATTTGTGTCTCATAAGTAGACATTTCCTTTGTTGGTTACAAATCAATGTTATAGACCTAGCCTGCCTGTACATTTTTCCCTTCCCTCTTAGTGAGAAAAACAAAGTGCAGCTTCAATTCCTCCTGCTTTATAAATGTGAACTTCCTTGATGAAGCATGAGAGAAAAGCAGATAAAATTCCAGCTCTCCCTCAAAAAAACAGGAAACGTCTGTGCTTAAATTTCTAATTACCAAGATGCTTTATGGTATGATAAACACCTTTATCATTCCAGTACTGCCTCTGCTTTGTTAACCTAGCTATAATCCTCTCCTTCAGATATCACAAGGCTTCCCAGGGCAGCCCACTGTGATATCACAGACAGCTATGACTTCATGGCATGAGTAAGGAAAAAAGAGGCAAAGGTTTTAGTCTGCAGCAGGACTGAGCTGCCACACAAATCTCCAGGAAAGGATGGAAAAGAAAAGGGTTTGCAATTGGTGCCTGAGAGGCAATGAGGTTTTTGACTGCAGTGTGAAAATACAACAGTGAAGATAGATGGGTATTTCACTGCAAATGGATGCACGTGATAATAGAAAAGGAGCAGTAAGGAACAGAGCCATCAATCATACCAAGTAAAAGAAGGTATAGGTGTAAATGTGGAACATATCAGTTTGATTTTCCTTTATTAAAAGAGAAAAAAATAAAGTTAAAAAAGAGGAGTCAAAGCAGCCTCAACTCAATCTCATCCATTTTAATGCTATGAAGGAGTTTAGTAAGTGATGGTTCCACCAATTTGATGGAAAACTTGTGACTGCCACAGTGAAAATACAAATTGTTTAGAGCTACCAATAATAATGATAAAGATAATAATAACAACAATAATAATTAATAATAATAATAATAGCAGTAGAGTGTAAGATCAAAAAGTAAAAGAAAAATTTTATAAATACGAACACAGTTGCCACCACCATCAAAGAACATCCCCACAAGTCAAAAGGGAATTCTATTTATTTTAAAGAACAGCATTAGGAATCAGGAAATCTGGGTCCTACTTACACCTCTTCTGGGAAATCTATGCTTGGCCTCAAGAAAGAGATTTCAGTGCCCTGTACTTCAGCTTCTCTGTAAGACTAATCAATATAATAACAGATCAACTTCCCATGCATCTTAATTCATGGGTATTGAGCAAACACTGTTTTATGTAGAAACTATTAAATGGCAGGAAAGACAAAAAGGAACGTGAAGATTGGGGGAACATCTGAAAAAGAAATCTCATAATTCTACCACCTCTTCAAATCACAGGAAGAGAACTCTAAAAGACTTTGGGAACCAATCATTTGGACTCTCTGTTCCACCAATCCACAACCTCAGGCTCCTGTTTTGCTTGTGTTTAAAATAGGCCTGGCTTTCTAAACATTTAGAGTTTTGTCATAATAGTTGATATGGTGGAATAAGCCTTGATGTAGTAAACTAGATGAAAAAAAAAAAAAAAAAAGAAAAGGAAGGAAGGAAGGAAGGA
>VWZN01009648.1:433073-469304 GCA_013396955.1 Regulus satrapa
GGAAGGAAGGAAGGAAGGAAGGAAGGAAGGAGACAAGACCACTGAAATGAAAAGAATTATAAAACCAAAACAATTATTCTGATTTGATACAACTTTCATACAACTTTTCTAAAGTCTTTGACTTAGACATAAATGACAAACAGAAAATACCTTTATGCCAAGAGTCAGACCTGCAGAAACAAACACGTTCATCAATGTCTATTGCAACTTCTGTCTCTAGTAAGAATTAAGAAAGAACTCAAGAAGCAGAACTGCCCAAATCAGTTCACTGATTAGGAATTAATCTACTGAAACCCCGAAGCAGTGAGGTGTTACCAGCCCAAAAGGACTAGCACAACCATGTCCAGTTATAGGACAGAGAGAACTCAATGAGCATTTCAACACAAATATATTTATAGCAGCTTGTTTACAGCTCATGGTGCCTTCTCCACTGTATTCTGCATATTTTTCTTATCTTGCACTATCAAAGTTAGCAGACAGTGGAGAGGTATGCATCTTTGTCTTATCTTATCCTGAACAGGCTTCACTAGCAAGGACATAAATTCTGTCTTTTCCATACCAAGCTACAATTAGCAGGGAGGTCAGGACACTGCAGTGAGCACAAAGGTCACAAGTAGTGCTGCTAGCCAGGGGGGTTTCAGAGCTAAACATGAACCCAAAGCCCTCTGGGCATATGAAAATGCAAAAGCATTTTTTTTTTTTTTTTTTCTTTTTTTTTTTTTTTTTTTTTTTTTTTTTAATTTTTTTTTTTAATCTATGTGCCTATATGCATATCAAGAGTAAATATTTAAGGAATGGACAACGTGATAATGAAAAAACACCCCCACATTTGTAAGCATAACAAGGATCAAAATATGCAACTGACTTGTGGACAATGTAGGTTTTACCTGGTGGAGAGCACTGGAGAGAAATGAAGCCTTGTCTTTTACATTTCATGCATTTTAAGAAGCTGCTCAGATTATTTGCTTACTTTAACCTGACATCCGTTCTTTTAACAGGAAGTGCCAAAGCAAAATTTGTACTGGAATATAAACACCTTCAAAAATTCCAGAGTATCTCAACATGGCATTTCTCTTTGGTTCTTTCTATCTAGTTGTACAGATAAACATTAAAAGTGAAATGTTTAGGCTCAAGTCACCCAAACACTGGGAAGTGCCCACACTGAGTGTGCATGTTACTTCAAAACCTAGTCTCATGAAGATTTATTAATGGCATGAACATCTTCAAAGAAGCCTTGGTAGACTTAGCTGGTTAAAAGTGAGTGCCAATATTTCCTACACATTTGAGCAAGTAGCCTCAAAAAATCCCGGCCCCACAGGATTGGCTCCAGAAGCAGGTGGAGCTGAACTGTTACCTGAAGGATTTGAAACACAGCAACCCTGAGAGGATTATACTGAGCTTTGTGACAGCTACACTTGAGGAAAAAGAGGGAGGAAAGGGGCTGAAAGAGCCTGAATGGAAAATGAACAATTCAGATCAATGGAACAGGCCTGGAGGCTTCTGAAGAGAATCTTTTAAAGAACCACAGACAATGGCCACAGTCTAGACTGAGCACACAGAGAAGAGTCAAGACAAATCATCACCATTAAAAGCTAAGTAATCACATCACATAACAGCCAGATACAGCAACAGCCTCTCTGTCTGTGCTCTGAGGTGAAAGCACCTGGAATGTGACATTTGTTTCTGGGCACCTCCTCGTCAGAGCGATTGGAGACAGTTCAGAGAAGAGCCTCATAAGTGACCAGCGTGGTGGAAAGACTGAGCTATTAAGGAAAGAAATTAAGAGCTACGTCTGCAATAGCCTGGTTACATGCCAGTGACTATCAGATGAGGGCAAAGGCATGAAAACAAGCTGCATGTAATTGAAAGGTGTGAATGACAAAAAAAGAAAAAAAAAAGAAAAGGAAGAAAAAAAGAAAATAGGGTAGCTAATAATATGAATTTATAGGGATGAAATAAAGATCATAAACATGAAGCTGAAATTCCAAGGAGCAAAATATTATAAATCTAAAAAGTAGTCTCCTTAGAGAAGGAACTGAAGTTTCACTATGTACTTAAAACTGACCTAGACAAAACACTAGACATGCAAGGCACGCATCCTTCATTGGCCCTGGGAGATGGACTGAGCAGGTCTTGATTGTTTTTCCAGTTTGATGGTGATGACTCCAAGGTAAACTGTGTTTTTCTGGTCTAAAAACCATCCGTAAAAATATGGAAACACATGAAATACACTTTGGTAGGTTAGAAGATAATTAACCAGAAGGAGACTTAATCCATGTTCATTGGATAAGCCTGTGAATTAGGCAGAGTTGTGTATGAAGAAAGAAGTAAAACAGCAAGGAGTAAAACCTACCAGGTTGAGGAAATGGCATTTAGCATCAAGTTCCCAAAGACGAACAGCCACACAGTGTGGACAACCCATTGCATAAAAAGAGAGCATTATATATGGATCAAGCAACAAGATATGATAATAGGGCTGGAGAAATGACTTTAAAGCATATCCTGACTTTAAAGTGAATCCTGAATCGTGAGCTGGCTACTCCATGGAAAGGTTAAATGCTTATGTCACAAATCCAGAAACCTCAGTGTGCAAAAAGGGAGCTTGTCTCTCTCTAAAAATTGTCCTAACAAACAGAATGACAAATACGCTGGGCCTTGCATTCTTCCATACTACTGAACCATGGATATGAGCCCTTAAAAGAAAAACCACTCCACTTACCTGAGTATCGAAACACTGCAAAAATCAGCACACACAGACAAAAAGGATGATGGAGACATGCAGGGGGATGGCAGTGAAGGGAGTGCAAGTGTCCGGACACAGTGAGATGAAACGTTGCTGTCACTTCCTATCTGCAACCTGCCCAGCAGCAAGGAGTGCAGACAGGAAAACCACCAGCTAAACCTGAGACATCGAAGTTACTACATAAAATAAATCAGATCTTGGCTGATTTTAGCCTGCACTGGAAATAATCCTTGGTTTTTAAAATTGAAAGTAAAGACCTTATGGGTGAGAAGCAAGGGGAAGGTAGAGACAGAGAAATAAACTTATTGACAGTTTTCAGGAAGAAGAACAAAGTCTGTCTTTACAGCAGTCGTGTTACCAAAGAGAAAATAAGGTTAGTGGTATCTTATTTGGGTGGCGTCTGGTTTTATATTTTTTGGAAGCAAGGGGAAAAAGGGACAACCTTCTCTGAACCAGAGACACTAAGTGATTTAAGTCCCCTCTGGCCTTATGTAGGAGGGGCTACTTCAGATTTTATGTAGCCCTGGCAAGGCAGCACCTTCCTGACACTGCAGCATCTTCCTGACACTTCACTCAGCCTGAGGTCTGAGGAACACAGCACTGCTGACTGTTGGTTCTTTCCACGGTGTGAAGGGAGAACATCTCACAAAGTTTTAGGTGACACTATACAAAGATCATATTGGCTACTGAGTTATACTTCTGCTAACCTTCCTCACTGCTCAAGACACCCAGAAAACTTTCCCCTTGCTCTACCTTCAGAGGCCTAACTCCAAATTCAGCGTTAAGATACATCTGTGAAGAAGTTTGGCTGGTTGTACCAGCAATGTTGCTTCCTGCACTAAATGGTAAACATAAATGCAGTGCTGATTACATTGCAAATCATGTGCAAGGCTGGAGGGCCAATAGTGATTTCAGAAGCAGTATCAGATAAGGTGTTTCATTACTCCCCAGGCCATTGCAAAAACTTACTCCCTGATCCAAGCAAAAATTCATGATTTCAAGAAAGACTGGTGGTCTCTGTTTGTAGGTTGACTCCACAAACATCTGTGCTGAGATGAGCAATACGCTGGCAAATCTGAGCAGCCAAAGAGGGAAATTTATTCAACTGCTTGGGTCTCTGAAGCCCGTGTATTGACCAACCACAGCCTCTGCTCTTTATTAGCTTTCTGCAGGTCCCTGCTAACTAATGGTACCCTGTCCATCTGCAGAGCCAAATATAGGTTCTTTTAAAGAACAGAAGGAATTCCTGCTGAGCCTGACAGAAGACAAGCCCACCATGTGTCTGCCTGCTGCAGAGGAGTCTTGTGACAAAGGTGGCTGCAGGATGGGTGGTTTTTTTCCAGCTGGTGCACTCAGATAACCTGACCTCTACATGCAGAAGATTCATGTAGTAATTCCTGGCTTACTCCAGCTTCCACAGGGCCAGCCTCCTAAAGCCCCATGTACATCACAGAGGACCTTCCAAGGGACACTTCTGACACCCATTCTAGCTGGGAAAACATTTAAATATGAGGAAGAAATACAATGTTACTCACTCCCCCAAAGTGCAAGCTAATTTTAGAGTTCATCCTGTGAGTCCTTATTGAGGGTATGTTTTAATTACCTTCAGCCTGTCCAAGCCAGCACTCCTACCCCTGTGTGTACTGCTGATATGACTGACAGCTGAGAGCTTTTCTAAACACCAAGCATAACATTGCAGTCACTAGCAACTCAAACTGCCTAAAGTGGTGTGATTTTTATCACTTTGACAATACTTATGACAACTTTCTTCAAGTGTAAAGGGATTGTTAAAATTTACTAAGATTTATAAAATAAGCCTACCTAGAACTTCCACGAGTGTATGCAAATGCTGCCTAAAATCATGTACAAAGAACAGTCCAACTTTGCCTTATACCAACATTAAAAAAAATGGCCTCTCAGCTCACAGAAACAATCTTGGCCCTCCTCTCCTCAATTTACACATCCTTCCACCCAAGCCTGGGAAAATAGTTGGGGCTCTTCCCCCCAGTAAAACAGTACTGGACTTTCCCCAAGGAAGGGTACACCACTGTAACCAGTAAGACAAGGAAGAGAATCAATGGCAGAGCTAATCAGGCTAATTCAGTTGCTAAAAAAAAACAACCAAACCCCATAAAACCCCTCAAAGGTCAAAAAGCATCCCCGAGATTATGCCTGAGAATGACCTAGAAGTTGGTGTCATCCAGAGAGTGCTAAAATATTAAATTTTATGCAAGCAAGCACTTGCTCTGTACATGAGCTGAAGTTTTCAAACCATCCCCCACAGAGATAATCATAGTAGGATCCACAGTAAGAAAGATCTTGTTACGATACCTCCCAAATACTAATGCAAACAACACCACGCTTCTATATTCAGAAAGCATCTACATCTCTGAAAAGTCTAAGATTTCTGAGACCAAAGCAATAAAAGACCGCCAAATGCAAGTAGGTCCTAATTTTAAAATACAGGTATCTTGACATCCAGAAAGTGCAAAGATTTTTTTTTTTTTTTTCTGGATCAGAATGTATTAGGTATTAGCAACCTAATCTCTATTTTATGCCTGACTCAGCTCCTGCTAAAATAAGAGCTGCTGGTGGACCCAAATGGGAGCCTGGGACATTAAAAAAAAAAAAGTTAGCCATTACTGGGCTTGGCTGGATATGACAGATAAAGATGATTTTTGAGGCAGAAGCAATGAGCATGGCTCCACCCAACACAAACTGTGGTTCTGCTGGAACAGTCCCTTCAGCAGAGATCTGCAGAGCCTCCCCTGGGTACCTGACTGTCTGCATACTGCCAGTGTAGGTGCACCTACTGCTGGTGCAACAGATGGTAAAGCAGGCAAACCTGACTCCCAGAGCAGAGGGATTAATGGGGCATTAACACCAAGGCCCCAGTAGTGGGCCCATTTAAATGCTAGCAGCTTTAAGTAAGTTATCCAAATCTTGAGTTTACTGTGTGAGCCACTAGCACTTAATCACAAAACATTTGGGGTCAAAACTTGCTCCAGGGTATGCATGAAGTCATCTCAACGATGCTAATGGAAATCCATGTGCTATATATTAGAAAAGCAACTGGTTCTAAATAGGGCTAATTTAAAGGTTGTCTTTTACTGAACATCCTTTTATTATTTACATTAACAAAAAACTAATCATATGACAGTTGCCAAGATTCATCCGCTGGGCTTCAGTTTACATTCCCACAAAATCAATTAAAGAAAAGCTTGGTTTGAAAGCCTAACAGCTTGAAATAATGTTCTGTTAAATCTGACAGATTTTGTTCTTTATTGACCCTTGTACTTCTTTTGACATCCTTGTGATGCACCTTTTCCCAACCAAAGTGTATTTCATGGTCTAGGGATGGTTTCTGATGGAGGGAAGAGTGTTTTCACCTCCTCTTCACCTCCCAGAGCAGTATTTCAGGGCTCATCAAGAGCTGTGCCATTAAAAGCAAAGCATGCTCATGGCTTCTCTCGCAGGTCTGTCAGACTTCAAATCCACTGAGCAGGAGCAGCAGCAGCAGCAGGTAAACACAGCTTTTGTTTTAGCAGCTCAGTTACAGCTAAGTGAGCATCTGCCCTGGCTGTACACAATACACCTTCTATTTCAGAAGAGTATGATTTGTCATCGTGTTCCCTTGTTCTCTGAAACTTCGAGCATGAGGCTTCAGCCTGAGGGGCCACTGCAGTCTTTGGGACATTAAAATCCCCGTATTCTTCACCCCTTACTGTAAGTGCAATTATAGAAACCCGTGTAAAATGAAAGGAAGATATCCACACTATGGAAAGCCTCAAATGATCGCTTGGCTTGGGGTTCATCTACAAGAGGCAAAGCCATGCGAGCTCAGAATGGTTACATGGTTGTGGTACTTGCTAGGTGCAATATACTGAGCAAAACTCTTTAGGGTAGCTTGAAAGATTTTCCTATTCCTGTTAACAGGTTAGGGGGCTCTAGAAAAGTGTCTTATCAGATGCTGCTTTTCAGCTCTAATGAAACTTTCTGCTAAGTGTGAGCTGTGCTGACTCCACTTGCTACTTCTCCTGTAGGAATTTCATTTGTGGAAGTTATGGGCCTGTTTTCTCTCATGCAGCCACTCACTTCCTCCAAAAAAGACTTTTATATCACAATTTCTTTATGAAATGCATCAGAAGTTCTTTCTGGTTTAAGTCCCAAGGAATGGCATAGATGCAACTCTGAAAGCAAATTTGGGGTAAAATTCAGGACGGGAATGCAGCGCGTATGTGTTCCCAATCTTTGCAAAGTATGAAAACTGTAAGGTAATTGGCAAAATCAAAAATTTTAGAATGAGTAATCTGTGGAAATTTTATCTATGTGAAGTTATCCATAACATATAGGGAACACATACATGCTTTTGAGAAAAAATACCCAAGCTCTTGCTACACAGTGACATTGCATACTACTGCATAAGAGTTTAATGAAGTGTTTGGGGCCCATAGTAGCTTTGATTTGTAGGGGTCTAAGTCGTGCAGCTCATGCTGATATTACTGTATGCTGCTATGAATACAGAGAAAAATTTTAAGACCGGTGTGTTGTGCTGCACTCACAACCCTCATTTTATTTTAATGTAAATTGTATGTTTAATCTCTTCTGAAGGTTTCAAAGATCCTATTACCTCTATTTTTTTGGGCACAGAGTCTCATGAGAGGCTGGCAGTATAAATGATAGCCATCCATTCCATTTTGTTTCTTCCTTTTCCACACTTTCCTTTCTGTCTGCCCCTTTATCTGCCTGTTTGGGTCTGTCTTTACTCATTCCTCCTCAGTCCCTTAGTCTGTCACATATTCTCCACTTTCACATACACAGTTTGCAAGACTCTGTAGTACACATCTTTTTTCTGTTTCTCCTACTTACCTCTCCTGCCACCATCAGTGCTCCATGCCATCAAAGTACCTGGGTTTTAATTTGTGTGTTTATCTTTGTCTTGCATTTAGGAGGACAACTCTCTTGTCTGACACCCCCCCCACTTCCATCAACTCTGGTTTTCTATCACCTTCAGTTCCTACCACTGCAGAAAAGCGAGAGGGGGACTGAAGTGCTTGCAGAGGCAGTGCTGGCTGTCACAGACTGACTGACAGTGAGCACGGGGCCTCCGAGTGCCCAGGTGCTGCACTTTGGGGAGTGAAGTGAGACCTCAGTGCCTGCTGCACCCTCCTCGGCTGAACAGACATTCTGAGTGCAGCTGCTGCTCACTGTTAGCCCAGTGAATCCCTGCATTCTCCTCCCTTCCTTCTCCCAACCTGTCAGACTGGCAAGGCTCAGGAGAAATCACAGGTTTCCTAATTGCATTTGTGCCTGCACAGAGAGAAAACTTAAATACAGGCTGGCCAGATCTGTACAGATGATGGAGAATGTTTCGCTCCATTCTGTGCTAGTGTGGGCTCTTCAATTTGTGCCTGGCAGCCTCCTTGTTCCTGAGGACAGAAAGATAAACTGTGGCTTTGTATGGATGGGGAATATGACAAAGCAAAAAGAGTGAAAAGGAAATTCATTACATTTATCTGTGCAAACATTTTCTCAAATGATTCCTGCAATTTCACATATCGAGCTCCCTCCGTGAGCACATCTATCCTGGATGGCTGTATCTTGGATTTATAGAAAAAAGCTTGTTCCTATATCAGCTCAGTCAGATTGGAGCTCTTTATTGGTGCTGATGAGTCTATTCAGACTCTTCTGACTGTTCCTTGCTAAGAGCCATGACATCATGTACTGTTCTCAATGGCTATCTAAGCATCAAGTGGGCTCTGGTAGCCAGGCACACCAGAAAGAAAAGCACAGCCGCAGCCAGTCTGGACCACGACTCTGACTCAAAAGTGGCCAAGTTTTCCTCTGACTGCACAGGCCAGGCTCATTTCTAAGAGGTCATTTTCTAGTCAACCCAAACTCAAAAGCTGACTAAATCAAGATGGCCCAGTGGCTCCTGGGAATTAATCCCAGTGCCTTTAGTGATGGAAGAGCAAGCAGGAGCCACAGATAGTCCTTCCCCCAGGTTAAGGGTGGCTCTGTGGGCAGCCTTAGTTTATTTGGCTCACGATTGCTGAAATAACAAGAAGCTTTCTTCTGTTTTATCGCAAAGTCTCACGGGAGGCTACATTTGCATACAGTGACTCAGAGAGCTGCCTGCAGAGCTGCACGTACTGGATGCCTGTCTGGAACAAGTCAGAGCAATTTGTCCTCTTGTTTACAGCAGCCTATTTATAACAGCACAGGAGATGACCCATGGATACACCAAGTCCACCCTCCAAACACCCAGAAAGGGGCTTTTCACACTCGTCACAAAGCCCCCAAATGCTACAGCTCCCTCAACTCCTCCTTCCACTGAAGATGATCTCCAAGGGCTCCAGGGAGCGCAATGGATTAGAGCAGGTTTGGATGAAACATATGAGCAAGAACTTGTGTTGCATCATGGTCTCAGTAAGAATACATCTGCTTCAAGATGATACAAGCCACAAAGGATGGAGGAAGGGTGTCCTTGAATACCTGGGGGCTGTGGTATCCATTATTACTGTTTTCCCAGGAAATAAGTTGTTTGCAGCCACTCCAAGGTGATCTGCAGCTTTCAGGAATTTTGTTTAATGGCTTCCAATACTCAAAACTCCTAGAATGAAATCTGTAAAGCTCTGCCTTTCTCAGTTATATAATTCCAGCTCTTAACAAGACCAAGTTTTAGAACACACCATATATCATGCATGTAAAAGAAATAGCCCTATAATAAACCATATACATGTATTCTAAATTAATTTTTTACAGGAGTAATTTGAACGCCCTTCATTAATATCTCCTGCTGGCTAAGGCTTCGCCCTAAGAATTAGATAAACAATTGTCCAACCCATGCACTTTCAGACAACTGCTTCGTACCAGACAAGGAAACAAGTTTTTCCTCTGTTACAGATATAATATTCTTCATTAGAACCACAGAAACCTAAGGTCCAGTCTTTATCCAAAACTCGGTCTCATGTTCAATTTCTATTTTGCATTAGAAGAAGGTCCATGTCAGTACTTTGGAGAGAGCAGCTTTCTTAATCAGACATGCCATGCTTATTTTTGACTCTGTTACTAGACTGAAATTAGTGACTACATGAATATATCTCACATATTTAACATATGTAACATATAAGTATATATGTCTGCACACACCCACCAAACCTCAACAGTTATACATATTCATGCATGCATACGTGCAAGCAACTATTTAATTTTTTAAATTAGAAACCTAAATTACAGGCACGTTTGTGTACATATTTACACATACACTCACATATGTAAGCATTTGACAGTCACTGAGCACTCCCTGAGCTTTGTGATGTCTCCTGTGATATCTGAAGAATTTGGTTGAAGATGAAGGGAGATAAAGTCAATTACTCCTGTACTTACAGTGAAGAGACCCACTATGCCCAAAGCTTACCTAAAACACTTTTCTGTTTTATATATATGTTTTATCTATAAACCCTTTCTGGTTTATATATTTTATGCACATATATACACTCCATTAAAGTACTCCAAAACCTCTTGCTGCATCCTCTTTTATGTGTGCTGAGCAGCACCACTTGGAAATAGAGAGGATGTGCATCCCAAGCCCATATCAGCAAAACAATCTGCATCTTATCATGAGCAGTGTCTGCCATTCCAACCACAGCACTCTTCCTAAGCAGAGCTACAGCAGGTAGTGATTTTGCCTTTGCTCACAAGTTTCTCCTCTGCAATACAATTTTCAAATATCTCAATTTTTTTAATGCTTACAGAGAAAAGAGCCTCTTCTTCTGCTCCCTAATTAATTTTTCTTCTTTCTTTCCTTATTTCTGTCTTACCAATAGCACGGGCCATAAACTAAAATGGTCCGGAGTTCATTCGTGGCAATTTTGATTCCTGGAGCAATGACAAATACAAGGTGTGAATTTTGCAATTCAGGATGAAAAGAAGTAAAAAGAATTCTGTATTGAAGCAACACAATTCCTTTGATTTTCAATGAGGATATGCAGAATGGGGTTAAAGGTGGCTTGTAAGGTCCTGAGAGATCAGCAATGCTATTTATAGCAGTACTATGTACAGAAAAGCCATATATGCAATTATTCAATTATTCTGACATACGTTTACAGCTGTTCCCTATCTCCAAGGCTGGTCAGGAAGGATTAGTAGAGTTGACTGTACAACTGATTCAGAATGGAAAAATGTACTCCCTTTTTATTTTTGGTAGCCTAGTCTTTATTTTTCAAGTGATGTTTTTGTTCAGTTGCATGAGCTGAGCAGTCTGGATAAATGGTATATATCCCTTTGGCAATATATGAAAGATTCTTTTTTTACCATTTGTTATTTATACCATGAGTCTGGTCATCTAAGACATATGCTTCCTGTTTTCAACTAAATGACAAAACTTTTCAAGCAGGAGGAGGGATTACAAATGATGCATAAGACTCATAACCACAAAAATCTTCACCGGAATATTTTGAAAATGTTCATTAGGAGAGAAATAAGGCAGAATAAAATAGAATCTGGACAAGCATGTACAGATGCCATTTCGTGGTTTCTTGCCAGGCCAAAGATTAAAGACTCAAAATATAAATAGGAGAAATAAGGAACTTTCAATATTTTTGCAAATGGTTTTACTTCATGAAGAATTGCATGTCATGAGCTAGAGAGTTAGGATGGGATTAAGGCTTTCTGACATTAATATAGGAAGATTTATATTACTAACTGACCAGAGACCTTAATTTCCAGGAGAATTTCCCTAAACATGTTATGTTTCCTTAAACATGTTATGCCAGGTGTCAAACATTCTCTAACTACATCACAGCAGTGGGAAGAGAAGCCTCCCAACTAATCAGTGAAACCTGTGGCTGCATTTTGCTGTTCTCTGGCAATCCCACTTCAGGTCCTTGAGCCTTCTCCATCCAGAAGGAATGAGAGAGAAGTGGAGATTGGTTGAAAGCATTACACAGCTCTCTCTTCCCAGAGAAAAGATGCCTGCAGCAGTATGTGACAGTAGTGTCAGCAGGGAAATACATCTTGGAGTGCAGGGAGTTTAAATGATTATTCCTTGGCCTTGTAAGAAGCAGCCTTTGGGCCCATTTGTGCTATGCTCCCCGAGCATTTCAAAGAGCTGCTTTCCCCCGAAGACCTCAGCAGGATGAGAAAGAGCAGCTCGTGGGGAAAACACTGCCCAGAGTGGGTATGGGAGGGGTGGGCAGAGGCAGCTGGCTCCGGTGCTTTGGACAGAGGAGTCAGGAGGGTTTCAGCAGGGAGGAAGGAACACCACTACATCCATCATAAATGAAACTTTTCTTTGTAGTTCTGTAGAGATCAGACCATTTCCTTGTGCCATGAAGGCATGGACGGGTATTGTCAACAGTGGCTGTCTTAGACACTATGGTTTGGAAGGAAAATTAGGGAGAAAAATACAAAACATAACATAAAGTCCAATCCGTCAACAATGACGACTTCTGATTATGAGCAGTGCTGAGATCACAGGCTGCTGACATGAGTGGAATTTTCTTGTGCCTCAATATCCATTAGATTCCAACAGTCAGTTGTGTGTTTAATGCATTCTGATACGAGTCAAACCCTTTGAAAACTATGCCAGAGACGGGGAGGAGAGCTGGACATCACCATATACACCTTATCATCATTCTCTTATGATGGAAGAGCATTTTGGACAACCAAATCTACAACCAATTCCACTGCTCTCAGTTCAGGTCTCACTTGTGAGGTGCATTCTCAATATGTCTTCCTTCTCTAGATACTTATGTGAACCATACAGCTGAAACATCATCTTTACCTTCATGAAGACCTCTTTTCAAACGTAACCTTTAAAATATTTTTTGTCATTAAGTCTTTGTAGGTACCTGAAGTGCAGACATTCCTAACTTCCAGGCTAGAAACTAAGGCTTGGAGATAATATTTCTTGCTAGGCTCATGGAAGAAAGTAATAAGCAAAAATCTGAAAATCAGGCTTTATGATTCCAAGCCAGTGCTTTAACTCTTGGAATAGTTTCACTGTCCACTTTGTGATTCAAGACCCTGAAGACCCCTTTGCTCCTGCCTTGCCACATAATTAAATTGGACCTTGAAGCTTTTTCATTTCTCATTAGATTTTGTCCTGTGCTTTTACTTGACAAATATTTTCCTTTGAATACTTTTTTTTCCTCCCAGTCTGCCTTTGCTTTTCCTTTTGCATCCACTTGCTGTAACTGAGATCAGTTGAAGCTGCTGTGTTAGAAGTCCCAGGAGCCAGAAAAACCACACATGGGATTTTTAAACTTCTGACCCTATCTTCTCCCTTTTCTTCATGGAGTAGCTTAAAATTTCATGCATCATGCAAAGCAAATCTAGTTTCTCTGTAGGCAGCATAGACCATAGTTAGTTATGGCAGCTTTTTCTGTGGCTGTTAAGGGGAGATTCATACTTCTTCCTATTGAATTGTGTATTTCTGATCTCCTTTTGAGTGCTCAGAGGGCACAGGACATTTATTGAATCTTCCATAATCCTGAATTTCTTTGTCTACATTGAGATTCAATTTCACAGACCAGTTTGGAGCATGGCAATTCCCAGTTCTGTGTCTCCTTTTCTCTCTCCTCTGCTGTTCAGTCTTCAAGAGGTCTCCCTACATCGTGTTTTCCCCTATGCTCTACTATCTTCTGCTTGGTGGCAGGCTGTCCCCTGCAGCTGAGCTCACTCTGACCCCATAACTGAGCACTCTTGTTTGTCAGCAGCAAGAGCAGACTGGGAACATCTCAGTCAGGTGCTATAAAATGTAAAGTGTGCCTGGCAGCCACAAACTTCGTGACACCCCTAGCAAAGGCCTTACACAAAAGGCCTCCTGCTGCAAGAACCTAGAATTCCCATATTTATTTACAACTCCAAGTACAATCCTAGAGCCAAATTCATAGCAAGTGAAAAGTAGGCTGAAGGCTCTTTTCCTGATGGAGAGAAAACATGAATGCTAACTACTTTCAATACCATGCACACTGTGCCTTGGCATTTAGAGACATCCTTAAGCATGGTTTTCTTGGTTTCTATTGTTTGTATGTTCTGCCCCAATGCAATTTCAGTGTATATTTTAATGAGTGAATTTATTATATAGCTCACTGCACAAAAATTTCAGTTACATTATTAAAAACTCCCTAGTACTGATTTTTGGATCAGATATTTCCTGCATGTATTTTGAATCCACTGTTGGTTATTGAGTAGGCTTTTCTGCCTTTTTATTTATTTTTTTTTTCTCCTTTTGGTCCTGGGAATAAAGCCTAATATGAGTCTGCCCTCAGTACTACTACCTTTTTTTCCTTCCCTGTATTGCAGACTACAGCATAGACTTCTCTTAAACCCAGTGAGACAAGATAAGCCTTTTCTGCCTGGCAGCATTTCAGAGACATTAAGTGTAAGGGAGAAGGTAAGTAATTCACCATGCCTCCCCATTTCTGTAATGGGGGAGGACATCTTGATACATTTACAATACTCCTCTGGGGATATTTCATCAGTTATGCCTAACTCTAATGGACAAGAATTGATTTGAACTTTCTACTTAGCACAGAGCTGTAAACAGTTTCATTCCAGGTCGCAGCAATGAACTGGTGTTTTGTAAAATTGAGAGAAATTTGGAAAACTTCAGTGTCAATCTATGAAGTAAGCTAGCAGTGAATGATCCAGGGTTTCCTAAATGGTCTTTCCGATTTTTAAAAAGCAGAAAGAGCAATTACTAACCTGGGTGATAGATTTTTTCATTCTAACATGTCTCCTCCGTTTTTGTCAGGGTATTGGCATTTGAGCTATCTCATTTACTTTCAGTTGAGATTTGTCAAATCAGAATACAGTGTGGGAAGGTATCTTATTATTCTATTTCATGTCAGATGCTTATTTTTGTAGTTCTCAGAGCAAAAAGTCCAGAGAACTTTGTCCTACTGTAATAATATCTGTTAATGTCTAAAGTCTATCTATCTATCAATCAAAAATAGCATACAAGGCTCCTGGGGTATTCCCCCCACTCTCCAGTTTTCTACTGGTGGTACCTTAGGCAGTTTTAATCCTGGCATGAAAGCAAAATTCCATCATTTAAAAAAAAATTGGCATATACAGTATTATCTCTTTGCCAAGGCTTGCAAAGTGAAAATATAGAAGTTCTTCCTAGCTCTGCTAGGGGGCAAATAAGCAGCTCCTGTTATCACATGCTGTATTTTTTAAAGCCTGTTGTATTAAAGATTATCTAGAAAGGTTGCAGCTGGGGCAAATGATCACATCAGTAATCCATACTTGAAGATCCCTATTTCCAACATTTTCCATCACGGTGAGCTATGAAAACATTTGTAAGGTGTTAACAATTCTTTACAGACAATACAAATTGTCACTGAGAACAGACGAGCGAAGGAGATATGTTTTATATTAATTCTAAAGTTAGAAATCAGACAAGCATAAGCAAGAAAAGACAAAACAATGACCTTCCCAGCTCAGCCTTTTGTTCCTCTTAACTAGAGATGTCATTCTGCAGGCCTGTGTTTCTGCACTGCTCCTCTGTGCTGAAGACAGAGAAAACTGCCTTTTTTTTTTTGTGAATCATCACAAAAAACTGGTGCTGGAACAAGAACACTAGTCCTGAAAGCTGTGCTCTGGGGCCACAGAATTGTCTCTAATACAGGCAGGGCAGAAGATGTCAGGTTTCAAAATCAAGCAGCACTAGCTGCCACCACCATCTGACATTTGAATGGGATCCCAACCTATTTCCAGCTGGTAGGAACACTGAGGGCCTAATCCTCACAAGATTTTCTTATTTTGGTGCTCTCACTGACATCAGTGAAACTGGCCTTTTGTTAACAATTTTTCTAGTTTCTAGCAAGAGACGACTTGGAAATAAATTGAAGCAAAATGGCAAAAGGCAAGACTGTCACCAGCCTGCTGTAACTTTGATACTGATTGGAATAAATAATGAAAAACAGCCTATGCGCCTTCAGGAAGTTGAGAAGCACAGTACTGTGTAACTTCTACATCTCTGGCATTTTAAGAGAGAAAAGCTTTTAATTTCCTGTTGGTTCTATGTTTCAGTAGAGTTTTTGGTGTTCATCCAGCACAAATTTAAGGAGTTAGCAGCAAAACCTAGGTGCAAGGCTGAATTTTACTCTCTGGTTTGTACTGGTGCTACAACACAGCAGTAGGGAAACTGGACTACTGCTGTTAACAGGTTGTGCTCTTGCATTCAGTTTTCAAATAACTGATTAATTTAGATATTTCTATATTCTGAGGGTCAGGTGAGCTAATGTTGAATGCCAATATGCTTCTGCTTATTACTTTGGTGCTTTTGTTCTCTTCTATTTTTTTAAGCAGTTCAGCTTAATTTGATTTTATAACAAGAGGCACAGCTGTATTTTAAGTGTTTTGAAATGGGTTGCTCTAAGAGACACATTTCTTGACCCATTACCTCAATTTAGAATCTTTCTTGAGACAAATTTGCAATTTGGGAATGGCAGAAGATGAAGAGAGAGAGAGAGAGGTGCTAGCACAAAGGATTTCATCTGAACACTTCTCATTCCAGCACATTTCAGGGAGAAACTGCTAAAAGGAACTGGCTCTTCTAATACACTCCTTATCGTGAAACCACAAAGACAGACTGGAATGAATTTTTAACTTCTGTAGCGATAACATTCGCCCCATCTCTTCCATCCTCATGGCTATCCTGGGAAATGGATGCTGGATGCAATACACAACGTTGGCTGCCAATTCCTGCTTCACAGACCAGTGTGGAGCTGGGGAACGGGAAGCGACAGAACCTCCTGGCATTTACTGCCTCAAAAAGGTGCCCATCCACAGAGACAGCACCTGGGACCACAGGATGGGCTGCTCAGCACAGGAGGCATTGGGCATTGAGGCCCTCAGGCATGGACAGATTCTTCCAGCCAAGTGGAAAGAGCCATTAAAGACTAGCCAGCCTACAAAAAAATGGTTTATGGTTTTAACGATAATGGTTAACAATTTATAAACTACCAAAATAAGGTTTGCCAAATTAATTGGTAAGACAACGGCTTGGTGTTTTAAAGTAATGGAGCAGTTTTTGAATCTCCAGCTTTCTTGGGAGATTTTTGAATCTCCAGCTAACTTTCAGAACAGATTGTGTTATTTGGTTTGTTTGTTTGAATTTTTTTAACATTTTAATTTTTTTTTTTATTAGGAGCACTATTCCCACTCATCCCAGCTCCCTGCATGCTCTAGGATTCATACACAACATGATCCTAGACAATATGCCACTACACCCTCTGTGAAAGGTCTGCAAAGGCTCTTAATTGGCTGAAAATCATGAAAGTCTTCAATACAAACAATGTTGACAAACGAAAATAAATTCTTTACAAATCCTCAGTATTCCTGTCCTTATATCCTTCTTCTTTTCTTTGATAATGTACCCATCTATTCCCCCTCAAACTCAAAGTGCAGAACCTTTTCTTTTTATGGGTTTGCTCTTTGCTTTTCCAGCCACTGTTGCAGCCTTTTCTCTGTAACTTTCATCGGAGATTTATAAACCTTTCTTATGATTCTCCTGGTCCTGGACTTGAGCTTTGTGAAAAGTGCTTTTTCCACTTGAACAGCCTCTTCCACCTCTGCCCATTTAGGCCCAATCACCTTCCTGCTTTCCTTCTTGCACTTTGCAATTCCATGTCTCTGGTATGCGTAAGAAGTCTTGGTGAACCTTTCGGGTTTGTCACCTGAATTTCATGGTCTTTCTTGTACTATCTTACTTTCCTTCCTTCCTTTTCTCTAAGCCAAAAGAAAATAGGCTACCAATATGAATCTGTTCTGGTATTCAGCAACATCAGAAGTGTTCTTGAAGCAGTTTTTAAACACTGCAGTGTGGCCTGGGCCAAAGAGCAGTTCTTTAAAGGCATATCACAAATGAAAACACTCTCCATAATAAATGCTATTTGCACAACCACTTGACTTCTTCCTTCCAGCCATTCACTAATGAAAACAATAATATTTCTAATTTAACAAAATAAATAAATAAATATAGGTGCAACTTCTAGTTTCTGGCAATATTTTCATTCTTACTAAATCATATTAAAGGAATGTACTCAACTGCAGTGTGATTAACTCGTTTTCATGAAAACACGGGTGATGACAATGTATCTGGTAAGAGAAGATGCCAGCATCTTTATACCCAATATCCTTGAAACCCTATCTCTTCTCATTCTATATCAGATACAAATTCTGCATTGAGATGGCTTAACCCAAGGTGCTATAAACTTTGGAATTCAAACTAGATTATTACATTTTCAAATAATACTTAGATATAAAAAAATCTTTACATATGGTTCCTAATCATGGACTCCAATATAACACTGCTAAAGAAAGGTGTAATTTTTATTGCTCACCCCTTCAAACCTTTCCCCAAGAGGCAGCCCACACATCTGATCCTGATATTTTTCACTTGTGATTCTTGATACATGCAACAATTGTCTGGGAAATATTGCAAGGTCCCTTTACACAGGGTGAATTGGGTAAAGACTCAAAATAAGTGGTGCCAATCCCTTATCCATCTGGTTTATGACTGTTCCAGATGGAAGGAAGCTATTAGAACACCACTCTTTACTCCCAGCAAAGGCAGAATATAGTCTCCAAATTAATGCTTTACCATATGAGCGACCTAAGCTTCGTCAAAAGGCCAAGAAAGTATTTGGCCCACTCAAAAATGTTCGGATCCATCTTGAAACAGAAAAGACCAGATTAACAGTTCTTGAAATTTAGTAGCAAAGGAAGCTAGGACGCCTTGACAATGGCTGACAAAAGCAGGACAGAAGTCAGCCCTTCCACTCTTCCACAAGCTAAATTTGTGGCTCTTCAGCCTACAACATCCTGTAGGACAACCATCCTCTCCTGTGGCAGAGTTTCCAGTCCAATAAATGCAGGTGCAACCTCTGACATCCAGCTTTGCTGGAAATGAGAAAAGCTACCAAAACGAATTTGCTTTCATTTTCATTCAACCTAATTTTGTGCAACTTTTGTGCTTGTGGACAAGCAGTGGAAGCGCCGAGCGAGGGAAGGAGACGCTGGGGGGTGACCAAGGGGAGCCCCAAGCTGCTGGGGCAGCTGAATGGCAGTGCAGGGCTCAGCACACAAAGGGACAGATGAACAGGAGGAACCCAAAGCTTCGAGTGACACCTAAAGGCAGCTGGAATAATAGAGACCTTTAAAGAGGTCTTTGAAAGTGGAATGTGGAGCCGGGATAGCAGGGGTACAGAAAAGGCATTGCTGAGGATTTTTTTCTCTTCGTTAAGTGAAGTAAAATACAGCCCTCGCTCATTATGGAGGCAGGCAGCCTCGCCAGGCTGATACATCTCATCAGCCTATTAATAAAGCTCTGCTCGAATCTAGTTTCACAAGGCAACCCATCAGAGTCTGTGCTTCCAACGCGTGCTACAGACACAGGGCTATGGAAAATCTCACCCTCCAGAGAGACCTGAGTGAGGCAGTCTTTTTCATTAATACCAAGTCTGCACAATGAATCAACAACAGATTCAATAAGGCCAGGAAGAGCAAAAATAGAGCTTCTGACCAAATAAAAGACATGTAATGAGATCAGAGTGAATTTAATGGGAACCTCTATTCCACTGAATAGGCCAGGTCCCAGACATCCTCCTTCCTGGGTCTCAGGAGCTAAGCCAATAGACTTCAAGTTGCATCATTAAGTTCAAAATCAGACGAACTGTAATTGAAATAAAAGTCTTATTTTTGGCTTGTTGATCAAAATGGAGCTCAGATGTGCCTGAGGGCATGATTTTCATCAGGACCTCAATGCAATCCTTGATTTCCCAAGCACTGCACCTGCAATGAATCATGGGCTCAACTAGTAGCATATTAATACCCAGTTACCTGGTGTGCAGGTGGAAATAGAAAATGCAATATTTAAATGCTTTAAAAGCACCTGCCATTTATAACGAACACAATTCTTTCCAGGCACAAAATTGCATCTTAACACACATATGCCATTACTGAAAATCATGCCCGGTGATTTTGAAATACTATATTCGCATTTGTGCCTACATCCTGATAGCCTTTCATTTCCCCTCCCTCCAATAATTAGTCTAAAAGACCCTCTTCCTGACTGAGGAAGTTAGTGGAGTCTCCATATAGGGCTCAGAGCAGATCCCTGAACCTTGTGGGAGAGTATCACAAAGCACACATCAACCCAGAGCCAAGCAACGATCCTACACCGCAGCTCATCGTCAAAGCCCACCAGTTAAAAACAGCATGTGGGCCCTCCTTTAATATGTGATACAGCAGCTGATGGAGGACGGAGAGAAATTAAAAATCTCATCCTCTGGGGTGAAGGGACAGGCTTGTCATCTGCCCAATTTTCCCCACACGTGAGTAGGTAATAAATACCAATTAGCATCTATTGTTCTAATGTCTCGAAGCTTGGCCTCCAACTTGGTGTCACACTCAGATTCAGCAAATCCTGTGGGATATTTTGGTGCCTAGGCAGAAGAGAAGGTAATTCAGGAGCTTGGAGATCTGGGGCAGACAAATGAAAGAAATAAATGGCTTCTACGTTTCACTTGTTTCCTGCAGAAGAAAGCATCTGCATCAAAACGAGTTTGAACATAAGGGAATACATTCTCAATGTGTCGCACAGGGATTTAGCCACATGACTCCCGTTGATGTTTGAGGGAAATGAGTGGCTAAATCCCCATGTAATAGGTTGAAATTTTAGCCCAAGGAGACTGACTGTGGAGGAACTCATCAAGGTCTCTTGCTTACAAAAATTGTGAGCGTATCAACCATTCTCAAATACCATCTCTTTTTACTGGTATATAATGAAGTGGACCCCTTGAAAGGGACCAGTTTAATTTAATAACTCTGTAAAAGGTTACTGAGAAACATATAAAACTGCTCTATGAGCAAGTGCATGAACATGATCTGTGGGTGCAAGGGCATGTCAGAGGATGACTTTTGTGTTGATCATGTCACTTTTTACAAGCTGATACTCTCCTGGAAGACAACAAGGGGTTATTGAATAATTTAATGCTTCAGACTTCTGCAACAAAAGGTATCTAGCAGCATGGACATCCTGCTACAAAATGCATCAAGAAGAGCTTCTAACCATAGTTAATCTCAGTAGGTTGCAAGAAAACAAGGAAGATGCAAAATCCCTTGGCTTTTCTCCTGCCTTAAGGAGGATGGAGATAAGCATCAGATTAAAGTGAGAGAATCTCTTCTGTCTTCCAATTACACAGATACAGGCCTACCGCAAGCTAGAAAATTTTTTTTAGCCAAAATTTACAACCAAATTGGCTATATAAATATCAGATTAGAGGTTTAACCAGGAAATAAATATCTAATTCTTTCCTCAACAGCACGACAGCTATGGCTCAGGATAAATTAGCAGAGGACTAGCCCATTTCTGACTAAAATATGAAGTCTTGGTAAGAGTACTCTGTGAGACCCGCATCCTTTCTGCAGCAATGCCAATGGAATTCTGCAGACATTTCCCCTGTCCTCCTGTCTGCCCCTACCCAACAGGGTTTTTTGGAGATACTATGGACAAAATTGAAATGCTTTAACATAGCAGACCAGTAGATTTTCTTCTATCATCCAAGTGCAAGTTTAAAGGAAATCTAGTTCAAGCACAGTTGCTATAGAAAACAGGCTCTTCACAGATGTGCAGCCAGCAAAATTATTGTTGCATGTCCTTAATTTTTGTTATATAGCTACTAAAAACCCCTTCCTACAGAGGCAAGTGTTCATGATTATTACAGAGACTTGAGAAATCTTTGAAGGTTGTGATTACAGAAATAGATTTTTTTTAACAATTATAAGCCATCAGTCAGTGTCATTCCATGAAGTTTGAGCAACGCATACCTATTCTTCTCTGGCCATCACACTACAGTTTCAAAAGATAAACTGCATTCCTCTGTGTATTTCAACTCTGAAATACTCTCTACGTGAAAATTAATCTGGCAGACTCTTCTGAAATCACAGGCTTCTGAGATGAGCAAACGGGTACAGTTTTCTTTTAACTGTTTTTTTTTTGTTTTTTTTTTTTTTTTTTGAACCCCCATGTGTTGAGAGAAAACAACAGAATGGAAATTGCTCATCAAAATGTTAACTTGTGGCACGGCAGAGCCCCAAGCAGGTGTGTGGCACGCCGTTCCCTCCGCTGACACGCCTACCACATGGCACCCCAGCTCTGCCACCTCCGTCCCTTCCCTCCCGCTGGAAATTCCTCCTCCCGCCAGCGCTGAAACTCGTGGCTCCACTCCGAGTGGCACGGAAGCGCCGCTGACCTTTCAGAAAGCAGGAGGGGGTTTGGGAAAGCCTTCGTCCGGGGATAATCTGCCGCGGAATAATCCTCGGGATTAACCGAGGCGGCCGCGGTTCTTCCAGCCCAAACGAAACTGTCCCTGCTAGGGCGTTTGCTGCTGGGCAGCAGAGCTACTCAGGAAAAGAATATGATCTCTCTAATTCAAGGGCAACAGCGAGGATGCTGACCCATCACAAGTAACTGAACTTTTCCAACTTAACGATCAGCTCAACAGACAATACAAAAATATAAATAAATGAAGGATAAAGCGTCACAGAGCGTGCGCTGCTCATTTATTTCGACAGCTCCTTAGGTTTAAATTGTGAAAATACTTTGCAGTGTGCAAGTAAATGTGCTGTGATGAACTTTCTAAAAATAATGGAAGTTTCAACATCTTTGAATGAATTTCTATCCCTGTAGCTTGTAGCTGGAACTGAAAGCTAATGGGGAAATTACTGTACAAAGGTGGCTTTTTCAGAGAAATTATGGGAGCAGAAATGTTCTTTTTGACTTGTTCTTCATTCTTTACAGTGTTGTGTGTATTTCAACATCACAGACCCCAAGAAAGCCAAAAGCTATTCTGTGTTGTCTGGATTCTTTAGCTCTCTGCGAAATCTTGGGGAAGGCTCACTCAGATTTCCCCAAAATCTCTAATAAAGAACACAGTATTCTGTCCTGGTCTCTGGTATCCACCCCTATTTGCCTTGTGTAGAGCCTTGCCAGACTTTCACAATCTGATATGCTAAATTTCAGATACTTGCTCTCAACCAGGTTTTGGATAGATGGATTTGAAATAAAACTCCCCCATGGGCCTAGAATAAAATTTCACTTGTTCCAGAAATATAAGCTTAAGGGTATAAAGTGTTTACCTTCACACTTTATTTTCATCCCTCTTAAAATGAAAGAAGATATTCTATTTTTTTAAGGCATAAAGACAATGTAGCTCCATAAACTAAAGAGCACTACTCTTCTTCCAGCCACATCTTTGCCTTTTTCGCCCACAAAATACAATGGAAGCATAGGATACCTTATTAATGTTATTTGAAAAAAAACGCTATAAACCCTGTGCTATGTGAGTCATTGTCTCAAGGGTTAAACTATCCAGGAAGTTTAAGAAAATCCTGGTAATGTCAACAGGCTGCAAAGAAAGTCTGTGGGCTACAGCAGCCCTTCTTTGGTGGCCCTGGTATATTTGCTGAATTCATGTTTTCTCTTAGAAATGTCAGTATGTACAACTACTGCTTCAGGTGGCAGAAAAGAGTTACCATGCCAGGGCACACGTGTGGCACTCTTTCCAAATCTTCAAGAGGAAAAAAAAGAAAAAAAAAGAAAAGATTGGAGCAAAAATCCTCACATTCTGTCCCTAAAGAAATATGAACTCTCAACTGTTTCAGCCACTGCGTTCCAGCAGCTGCTGTTTATTCCTTTCACCCACAGAGTGATAAGCGCAGAATAAAAAGTTAAGAGACAAGAGTTTTGTGAGTGAGATGGTTTGAGTCAAAGAATTACACTGAATGTGAATAGACTAGAGATGAAGAGGGGACTTGGTATGGGCACCTTATGCTGACAGCACTTTTATTAACCACAGCACAGGGCTGACTGAGCAGGGAAAGCATCCATTGATGGGGCTGGGCTGGAGAACGGTAGAGGGCCTGATCCAAATTTACTAGGAAAAGCATTCCCAGTAAAATATAACGCAGCAGTAACCATTGTTATAATATTTATTGCAGACTTAGTGTAGTTTGCTACTCAGGATAAAGAGGTGAAAAAGGGGCAGCTCTTACTACATGGACAGCACTGATGGCATTTTCAGGTTTGCCTTTTTCCTGTGGCCAAAGAGGTAAATAACTCAGAGACATAATGTGATTTCAGCCATGGGATGGCAAAGGGAAAACCAACTCATACTCAGTTGCTCCACTGGCGGCCTCAGCCTTTCCTTTCTTCTCAGGATGGAATTTTTTATGATAGCTCTGAGCTTTGACTTCATTCTTAGTGGCTGAATTTGTGTCCAAATGCCTCTTTGCTGCCTGCTTAGACTAGGTGGGGGGGTATTGCCCTAGAGGATCATGCTGTTTGAAGACAATAAACAGCTCTAAAAATTCATTGCTTTCTTTAACCCCCACCTTCTCATTATCATTTTGCCGTGATAAATACACAGTACAGATAAGCAGGGAAAATAGAAGATGTGAAATACCCATGGCAAAATACAGCAGCATTAAAATGACACTTCCTCTGCCTTTTCTTGGAACAGTAGTTAGCTGACATGATAGAAATCATAAAACTGAAGAGCAAAATTATTTTCAGCTAAAAAAAGGTGATTTGATAGTTTAAAAATATTACTCATAGCCCGTATTTCACTGGAGAACCGAAGTCCCAAGGATTTGTTGGGATACATCCTGTGTGGCTTTCAGGATGGGTACCAGCATCCTCCTGTCAGCTGAGCTGCATTAGGAGCCATATGATGCCCCGTGGTCTAACAGCAGGGTATGCAGTGCAGACCAACCATTCCTGAATTTGGTGGGCATGATCATCTCAGGGCAAAGCTCACTCACACCCACAGCATTATCCAAGACAAAGCTTGAGAGCCTTTTCCTTCTATGACTTTTTAAAGAGAGATGTGTCCTTAGAGGAAATGTTGGGATGAAAATGTTTAAGTATTATTCAGTGCGTTCCTGAAATTTTCCAGTGCTGCTCTTATTCAGGATTAAGTTCTACTTTATTGTGTTGTACCAACAAACAAACAACAAATCCAACCCCAAGGCAGTTAGTCTAAATCCAGTGGATTTTTATTGCACTACTGCTTAAGTGGGAACAGACCTCAAATGCTGCTACTCCTTTTCTGAAGGCAGAAGACCGTGGCACTTGAGCTCAGAAGCTTGACCATTAATTGTTTGTATTGCAGAGCCTATGACATACTTAAGTAGCTGAGCACAACAATAAACACAATAGCCAGTTCATTAAATCATTCTTTGTTAAGACTTTCCAAAGCTTTGGGCTTAAGCCTCTTAAAATTGAAATCATTATGCCTTTTTTTTTTTTTAAACAAACGAGCAAAGATAACTCATATAAAAAAGGGAAAACACAACAGAGTCTCTGATGTATGCATCATCGCTGTGATGTCTTACTGAGACTAAACTATATGTCTAACACAGCTAAGAGGTTTCAACAGCTCTTTCCAAGGAGAAACTGAAATCAGGAAGGGCTATAAAGTGCTGCCGTTGCTGTCACCTCTCCTGCAACAGCTTTCCTTGGCCTGTCACATCATGAGAGAGGCTATCAATAAACTTTGTAGAGTGGTGTTTGTGGTCCCTCTTGTGTCTGTAAGTTCCTGTCAAAACCCTGACTTGTTGATGCACCCTGACAGGCTCTGAGAATGACTAGAAATGACAAAAGGTGGAAGCAGGAATGGAGGTTTGCTGCCTTGGGCGAGTTTGTTCTTTTAACATTGTGTACTAATATTCCAGCTTAGAAAAACCAGCCAAACTATTCACAGCCGTGAGTTATTAGGCAGGCATTTTACACAAGGCTTTTTAGATAGGGATAAAATACCATTAATAAAATGCTACTGTGATGAGTGCACCAAGTTATGGTCCTTTTAAAATAAAATCACAAACCTCACCTTTTCTTTTGCTACACAGCTCTGGCTGCCTACAGCTTGTGTCTTCTCTCTGTGCAACATTGCAGCCACACTGCAAAATAACTCAGTTTCTCCTTCTCCATAAAACAATGGTACACCTTTACTCACATCATATGCCATGGGCAGAATCTCTGCCTTTCCTGTCCTGTCAACACTGTTGGTATGTGAAATCACACACTATTTGCATGAGAACATATTCCAAGAAAAGCAGAAGAAATATGCAGAGCTAAGCAAAGACTTAAAAGAAGAAATTACCATCTTTTCCCCCCGCTGTTGCTACTATCTGCTTTTCCTCTTCCCTCACTTGTTATGGTTGTGACCTTGGCTGTTAGGACTATGTTGGACTAAGGGCCAGCCTCTGATGGGTGCTGAGTGCTCCCTGGTTTTGATGGATTACTCAAAGCTGCTAGGACCCAGTTTCCTTTCCTTTCCTTTCCTTTCCTTTCCTTTCCTTTCCTTTCCTTTCCTTTCCTTTCCTTTCCTTCCCTTTCCTTTCCTTTCCTTTCCTTTCTCCTTTCCTTTCCTTTCCTTTCCTTTCACAGGTACACCTAAGCAGTTTAGGGCTGGGGAGTGTTGCTTACAGGCTTGAGAAGTGACATGTTCCTCTCTGGGAAGAAGAAATACAAACAATAATGGGTGCGTTGAACATCCTACTCTATCAGACCATTTAAATGCTTCTTCACACTTTTCATAGTTTATTAAAATTGCTGCTAATACAAATTTCAAGACAGAGCTTACCCTGATATGGAAGTTACAGAGTCATAGCCAAAGATTCTTTCTCTATGAACTACCAGCCTCCAAGGCAGTTCTTCCTGACAAGAGGAGAGTGAAGAAAAAAGGTGGGAGGGGGGAAAAGGAGGTAAAGCCTAGCCTCTTCTTGCCCATGTAAGGTACCTCAGCCTGAGCACAGGGCTGCAAACTACCTGCCTAGTACAATTGTGGCCTCTGATCTAAGAGTAGGCTTTCCTTTCTGTGCAGAGACAAAGCACTTACAGCTTTAAAATACACGTATAAATGAATTGAGAGTTAAAAACTACTAGAGAATACTCCACGGGATTATCTGTACTATCAAGACAGGAAAACTTTGCAGATGCTACTGTCTCTCTAGAGGAATAAATGCTTGCATTTTAATATTCTCAGCAGCTGGTTCCTGTTGAATGCCATCAGGATGATTCAGCCACCCACCAGGAACACCAGTAGCAAGTGCACACACACACAGACAAATCTGCAAAACTTTCTGCTCCTGATGCCACTGTTGTTACTTTGGCAGAGTCTGATCTGTATTAGCTATTCTTCATTACTACCAGTAGCAGGTTTAACTTCACCCCAGGACGGTGAAAGAAAAACAACTAGTCCCTGGGGCTGCCCTAATCAATCCAACTGTCTGCTTCCTCTCAGCAGTGCTTCCCACAATCCACATCATTAGCAGCTTACTCTGTGGTTACCTCACTCACTTTCAGCCCTGCCACGAGTAGCATATGCCCTGTGAGCTCCAAGTGATGGCCCAGGCAGTCTGATGTCCCTCCCCCTACCGTGGTCATCACCTGATGAAAGGGACATCACCTTACAGCACGCCTGGTTTCTTCAGGAGACATAACTGCAATGGATTGCTTCCTCATTCCAGCTGATGAACAATTTATGTCTAAAAATACAAGGTCTGCTATCTTCTCTCCACAATAAAAAAAAAAACAAACAAACAAAATCAAATCAACCTCAGTGACGTTCTGTCTGTGGTCTGTGGACCACTTCCAGGTGTTTTATGGAGGTGCATCTGTCTAGCAGCAATAATGAGGCATTTACTTTTCCTCAAGCGGCAATGCTTCCTGACAGTTGTTGACTGGGTCAAATCACTCAAGGCTTCCTCTAATCCTACTGGGACAAATTTCTGCCTCACTTTTTTCTGGCACTTCTTGGAAGTAGAGTAAACTGTGATGCCAATCTGCAGAACCCTAACTGGAGAGGCGAAACACGAGAGAAGACAGAACTAAACAACACAGTCCTCCTGCAGACTGGTGGACTCATGACTATAGATTCTGCACTAAGGAAAAAGCCTTTCAGTGGTAATTCGTGTGATGACTGACAGCCAGAGAGTGAAAATAAACAGCTCAGATGCAAAATGGTGGGAATTTAACAGAACAGCTGCATCCATCTGGTCAATAGCACCTGCTTAAGTTCTCATCCTTAACAGAACTGCCATTTCACACAGCTGAATAGGAAAGATGCTACAGGTGGACAACAATGCCATATCAACATCTATTCTAAAATTAAGGGGTTTAATCCATCATTACAGAGCATCCTAATTTCGGCATTATTCAATGTTTTGAAAAAAAAAAAATCATTATTTCGACATGGAGATAAATGTTAGCACTGACTGAATTAGTGGTGTTGGCCTTCCAACAGGAACGACCTCAAGTACTGTTGCCATACATATAGATAACTCCTCAAATAGCCTGTCAGAAAAATGTAAGAAATTCAGGTTTATCACCTGTGCCAAGTTATCCTGATGCGGAAAACAAGCCAAAACAGATAAACCAGAAACAGTGCATTGGGTTAGTGACAGAAAACATTATGAACACAAGTGTTCTCATGTCAGATCCCTGGTGTACCTATACAGCTTGTGACACCTACTGCTGACTGCAGTGATATTCATCCTGCTTAGAAGAGATGTTATTATATTCCTCACTTGCTTTACGAAGAGTATCTTCAAGAATCTGCGTCAGATTTCCAGAATCTAGAGTTGGCCCTACCATGATCTCAACTTAAATCAACGAAGTTATGGAACCACCACTTGCTCTCTCTAACGAGTGAACAGTTAAGTGCCATTCAGAGTCAGCCAGGAGTGTGCATGAATATGGAAAAGAGAGACAGGAGGGCAGCAGAAACAGAGAGAATAATCTTTTATACCAAATTAAAAACAACAAGAAAATTCATGAAAATATTAAGTGCATGCCCGGTTTCCTGGCATTTCATCTCAAGTAAAAACAAGAATTAAAATTCACAGAAAGAAAAAAATCACTGAAAAATGGGGATTTAATGTAATTAAACAATAAAAACCAGTGTTTTGCTTTCTTTCCCCTCTCCTTTGAAAAAAGAGAGCAAGAGAACATTTAAATTCCTTTTCTTTCTCCCCCCCCAATCAATATTGAGGTATTTTTGATGAGTTCTTCCAGTAAGCTATCTCACTGGATGCGATGTGGCAACAAGGATCTGTAACCGATTGTGGTTTCGGGGCTGAGAATGCATTGGATTGTCTTCTCTGTTATTTTACCCCCAAAGTATATTTTAAATGGCCTTAAAGAGAATGAAAATTCTTCTCATACTAGTGACAGAGAGACATGGCTTTAGAAGGGACTTTCATGTTTCTAACAGTTTTTGGTTTTTTGTCCTTTTGAATATTTTTTTACTTGCTTGCACAGATGCAACAGGATAGCCTTTAAAAAAAAAGAATTTGGAATACAACACTCAGTAATCCATCCATCATCAAGAATATCCAAATATGTGTTTCTTGCAAGCAGTGAGTATCATGGTGTTGCCTTCCATGCACTTTGTTCACATCAGAGACAAGTCAACCACACAAAACCAGTTTGAAGGGATGTTTGTTTTTTTTAAATCTTTCAAAATCCATTTTATTGTCCTAATAGTGAGTCTGAATGATCCAGACTGGCCCCATTTCAGTGCTTGGCCTACAATGACAACTTTGAAATGATCGTTTCTCTTACTCCATTCTGCCAGATTGGTTAGGTCCAGTCATGTATTTTCACAAGCAAACCAATGTCCTTCAGAAAAATATTTTTTCTTTCCTAATAAAAGCTAACCAGACTTTTACCTTGGCCAGAGGATTTTATCAAGATTTAAGAGGAAAACACTACTATCTTCCAAGCATGAAACCCTCATTTCACTCACACTCAATAATGAGCATTACCAGAGATATTTCACGGGTGAAGTGGGACAGGAGAGAAAAGCTACAATATTAGAAGATGCAAGAATTCTTCAAACTGAACTGTGTCAAATCCAGAGGCAACCTTGCCAATCGCACCTAATTATTCTGTAAGCATTGCCCAGGCCACGCTGATGCCCTCTGAGACAGGAAACCACCAGCTGGTTTTAGAGTTGGTTGGAGCCACGTGAAGCCAGGGGCTGAGTGACCTGTTCCAGGCTGCACCGTGAGCGGGCAGCGGGTGAGGAACGAGTCCATTTCGTGACGTGCCAGCCAGCAGAGCAAAGAGAGGCATTGCTCTGGAGAGGGCTGGAAGAGAAACAACTGGAGAAAACTAACAGTACACTTACCGTAATAAAGTTTTACCCTATTCTTTGCTCCTTTGTTGGTAGGGGGAAAAAAGAGAAAAAAAAGAAAAAGAAAAAGAAGCCAGTTCTATGTGTGTCAGAAGAGCTTTCTCTCCCTAATTAGGCCTCCCTTTCGTCATGCCCTGAACATTGGAGTTTTAATCCTGAGCACAGAGAGGCCTTGGGTAGAAAATTTGGCCAGTCTTTTTCACAAAGTTTGAATGTGTTCAGACCTTTCAAAACTGTACCAATCCCTCTCTAACCTTCAGATTAAGTAGTGCATTTTGAATGCCACAATGAGCTAAACCCGCCGGCCTCCTGTGAGATGGGAAAGTAACCACTGGTTGAGAAGCCCTAATCCAAGGTGAATTATTGCTACTTTTTGCTACATTCTTAACATACTCTGATATTTCATGATTTGTCGACCACTGAAGACTAAATTTGTTTCTTTTTCCTGTCTCTAATAGCTTTAGGATGCTTCTCTTTTCACATTACTTTATGTCTATTCTCAAGACCTTTTGCCTTTTGTTCCCATCTCTTTCCCTCTTTATAACTAGATCTTCGACTTTAGCCACAGATTTCTTTCATTTTTGCCTTACATATTCAAGTAGAAAAAGAAACCCACTCTCTCTGCATACCATCTCTCTTATCTATTCACCCACTTCTGCCACCAGTAACTCCTCACCTCTCACTTCAAATTTCATTGCCCACCTCCCCATTCCCTCTATTCTGTGTCCAAAATTCTCCACCAGTTAGCCAGACCAGCAAAGTTTATTAATCCAAGCATGGGGAGAAGATTTCTGACAGTAGAGGGCTCCTTAATACATCAGACAAAGGCATAGCTGAAGTTAAGTCAAATTCAGACTCCAAACAAGTAGATCAGACTTTAAAATCTTCAGAATAATTGTCTTAAATATGTGGTCATTTCTGATGACCGCATATCTTGATTACTTTAAGACTTTAGGACTGTCTGTTTTTCTGAAAGATATGTTCTAGCTCAGCAGAACAAAAGTGCTTTCAGAAATTCAGCAGGCTTTATCTCGTTAAAGCAACTAGTTAGGACTTTTGAAGTGCCCTTACTGCTTGACCATCTTGAGAGATGAAAAGGCATCAGTTTCCAGTCTGTCTCTGACTCTTCTCGGCAGTGTCCCTGTTGTTCCACCTGCTGGCAGATATTGGATACCTTGGGATAACTCTTTCCCTCTTCAGCTACAAGGCCATTTCCTCCTGTTTGCAGGGACTACCCTTTCCCAAGCCTGGGCTTCACAGCTCCTTTCAAAAGGGTGACTGCGAGGATCTAAATGGAAGTATTCCCCTAGCACCCACTGGTACGCCGAAAGAAAACCAGAGCAACTTGTACTTTTCAAAAGCCTTTTCCCATTTTACAACTCCAGTCCCCAGCCCAGCTCCTGCTCAGGGCTTTTCCAGACTGCCTCCAGAACACCTGCCCAGTTCTCCTTTGCTCACAGAGGTCCCCAGGAGCATCACTAAGAGCCCAAGATTAATACATTTTTCTGACTACATGTTCAAAGGACAGTAGCAGCCACAGAGCTGTTAGGCCCAAGACACATGAAGTTATCAATGACTCAATTTACATTAAACTGCCATTTAGATATTTATGTTCTTAATCGTATCTATGAGAATATAGAGTCACGTCTTAACTGAAGTACAACTGACAGATATGGAACCAATCTGCATGGAATACATGGATTTTTCAAGGTCTGTTTAAATTCAGTCTAAACTGTGGGTTTATGGCATTGCAAAAATTTACTGAAAAAACATGAGTTAGTATTTGTCCAGTTCTTTCACATGAGAAGCGCTGTTACTGTTGTCAAAAAGTCTACTGTGGGCTTAAGTAGCTGTGAGAATGCAAAACAGTTTAAAATTTGAATAGCTTTCGTAACTAATAGCATGTAGGCAATATAACAGATGGCAACTCACATGAAAGATAAACCACATCTTAATAACAATAACTTACATTCAGAGGGGTAGTGTTTCCTGGTGCTTTGAGCATGAGAATGAGAACCAGGATTCCCAAGTTATTCTCCTGACTCTGCTATTGATTGTGCATTTAGTAAAGTCACTTAAAAATTTCTGTGCCTCAGTTTCCTCATGCGCAAAAGAGAGATAATTCTTACAAACATCACCAGACTGTTGAGGGGAAGAGACCCAAGCTGTCAGATTTCATAAGAAGTATTTTAGACAAATGAAGGTATGGAAGAGAGATGTTATCTGTTGCCATTGTTGAGTCAGTCATTGATCAAATTGCAAAATGGTTACTTTGAGCTGAGCTAATACAGCCATCCCAAGAGTGGGAGGTGGCAGCTGCTGAACTGTGCTCCATACCCTGTGTGGTTCATGTCTGGAACTGAATATTGCCCTGCATAACTGACACTTCAGAGGGAATTCAAGGAGGCCAAACACAATTGCCTCCATTGAAATTTAGCCAGGACATTATGCAATCTTTAGCAGCAGTCTGAATCTCTATTTTTAAAGCTCTGATAAAAAGAAGCACCTAGAGCTCTCCAGGTTTCTGTCATCATTAGCTGGCACATTGCTTCATTTTGATCAGAAACAAGATTGTTTCTCACTCGCTGACTTTGCTTGGTACACAGTTCTACACAGTTCCTCCAAAGCAAGAACCAGAAAGGTCTTACAGCGTCTGACACGAGCATAATACAAAATGAATAGGCTGAAAATCAATGTTCCCCATAACTTCCTACTATGTATGTTCTTTTGATGTTGTTGTTGTTGTTATTTTTGTTATTTATGAGGGATATAAATTTCAACTGTACGAGAAGAAGAGACTACTTAGAGAGGGTCCATTTTTGCCATGCTTGTCAGACAGAGATGACTTTGCTGAGAATTTAATGAAAGCAGAAGTTAGAGAATTGGATCAGGATGTTAAAAATTATTACAGAGAGGAGGGTTCCCTGTAGGGTACACCCTGGTGCTTCAGCAGTGTGCAGGCAATGGCACAAACTAAAGCCTGAAACCAACTTGGTGGTTTCTCTCATTAGCAGGAATGTCTGCCTCAGATCCCCTCTGCTTAGCACTCTGCAGCTCTGCAAGGTTATTGTGGCACTGATAATTTTCTGTGGCTTCTGAAAATTGTGGAGATATAGTGCAACAAGAAAAAAAAAAAAAAACCAAAATTATTTGTCTGTCTATCTAAATATTTGATCTCACTGAAGAAGACTCTAGCATCTTTGTTTCGAAGAGCTTTCACTGGCATTTCCTGATTCTCCAGCCAAAGAAATTATCACTAAGCCCTTTTCTCTGGGAGGATGGAACAAAAATTATTTCTCATGCCGGCTTGATGGGATATGTAGTTGAGATTAACAGGTCAAAGAGTTTTAGGAGTCGTATTTAGAGGACTGCCTGGAGAATATTCTATATAGCTTACTTAACTGCTCTCCAGATGGTCAAAACTGAAAAGGCCATCTGAGCAAAAATCAAGTTTTGGAAAGTGCCATGAGAAATTTTAGCCAGAGGATGTGGATTCTGCTTGTGCTGGCTTCAGTGGAAACAGACTCACTCTAAATATTAATTTTTTTTAAACCCTTAATTTCTTACAAAGGAATGTCTGGAAATTCCATGTTGTTATTTTCAAAAGTGATGAGCTCAAATCACAAAATCTGGATCTGGATGCCTACCAGTGCCAGAAGTTCAGGAGAGTTTGGACCAAGAAGGCTGGCTCAGGCAAGTGTTGAGTGTTTTCCCAGGATTTTTTGAAGGCCAAGACAAGGGTTTCAAAGAGGAAAGAGGCATGTGCAACATGGCAGAGTTACAAAAAAACATCGCTTGGAATTTCCTGGGTTTTGCGAGATTAAAATTGTAAGTCTAATTAGTTTAAGGAAATTAGCTCTTTATAATTTTCATTTTGTATTGAAGAAGTAAGAAAAAATTAAAAATAGAATGAGAATGGAAAAATTAATGGGTTTCACTAATTAGTTAATCAGAAAATGCTCCTTAGTGTGGCTGCCCAACACATTAAAAAAGAAAAAAGAGAAAAAAAGTAACCATGACTTTCCTCAAACTTTCCAAAACAATATAAGCTTCACCTCTGAGCTTGGAACAACTACTTGACATTTCAACTCAGCTCATTTTTTAGCGGTAAGCCGCTGAAATTGGTGTTTAGGTTGAAACACCATCTCACCATAACATTAATACAGACGTAGAATAAATACATATATCCTTGCAAAAATGAAACCAGAATTCGTTGCTCCTACTGGCCACATCACATTTACATGACTTGCATGCACTAATGAAATGTTAAATGGAAAGGAAACCTCTTCTGAGAGCAGACCTTTTCACCAAGTGCTGAACTGGGGATCTCTGACATCTGAAAGCAGCAGGACAACTTATTACGCTGTAGGAAAACACATTTCTCTTGACAGTGGTGATCCAGTCGGAGGCCTCACAAGCCACACACTGGTGCACTAAAGAGACATGTGTTAGACAAGCTGTTTTGTCCCTTGGCTATCACCCTCCCGAGCAATGAAGAGATCTGGATTGGGCTGGCTTCGAAAAAAAGTCAGATGAAAGCAGTGAAGTTAAGCCAAGTCAAAACACAACTTTGGTGCAATTCCACAAAGTGCAAGTTATGCTAACAAAACTTGGGCAGGGGCGAGCCCGTCCTCTGCCCAGCCCAGAGCACCACTTTCAGGCATCAGCTGCAGCACTTGGCTTTCAGCTCCCTGCACCTCTTTGCTATATTTATTTTGTGAGGTAGCTAAAGACGTCTTTTATAATTATTTGAGCTTGTAGCATCTTTGAAATGAAAGAATCTACTCTGCAGAGATGACTTTGAAGAAGTCTGAAGAGCATGGGGTTTTTTTTTTTTCCCCTATAAATAAAGATGCCGTGCAACAATCCACTGAAATGGCCAAAAACTTGAAAGAAGCCTTTTAATTCCCACTTACATTGCTCTCAAACTTCAGCCTTATCGTGGAGCTGTTTACTGATTGTCAAGTCAACTAAATTCACGGGCGGCTACCAGAATGAGCTGACAAATAAATACAATACCCACAGCTAGGACTGCTCAGAGCACTGGAGCACGCCTGGAGTACCAGGGAACATCACGTACCGTGCATGCAGAGCACGCAGTTCTTAAACATTCGTAACACTTACTCCAAAACCAGATTTCTTCCAACAAAGCCTGTAATTGCTTCCTCAGGAGCATGCATGTGGGTTAAGCATGAAAGGTTAAAGTAAAGCTGGCTTGAAGTTGGTCAAGGAAGAGAGAAAAGGAAAGAAGCCTGAAAATATTGTCTCTGGTCCCAGAGCCTCTTACTTCTCATTGGGACAACTGGCAAAAACTAAATAAAAAGAAACGCGTGCTCTTGAGAGCGAAGCAGACACTGGCATTTATCTGGAGGGAGTGGAGGCAGATACAAATGAAGTTTCAGACTGCAGGAGTCATCTCAAGCTCCAGCACCTCCACTACAGTGAGTACACCCTGAAGGCTTCAGAGGGATGCAAACACACACTGGGGGCGTCTGGTTTCCAACACTGATTCAAGGGGATCACCCGAAATCCTGATCTTCTAGCTGTGTCTTTCATTACCTTTTCTCAGGAAAACCTGCACTGACTTCAGCGGGAAGGGGTCGTAGATGAGAAGTAAGAAACACTACCAGCTAGCAATTTACACACCTACAGTACGGCCGAGCTGCAGTTGTTTCTGGATTCTTAACAAAAAAACCTCTGGTCTGTATTTGCCTCACTTACAAGATTGCTTTTGTACACTGGCCTAAGTATACACTGGAGAGGAAAAGCTAAAACTTACAGTTCTTCAGCTGTGTTAATAGGAATATCAGCCCAAAATGTATCTTAAGGACCAAAACCTGTCCGTATTTTTTTTCCCCGGAGCGTGGCGATCGGCCCGCACACGGTCACTGCTGAAAGGCACAACTTGGTACAAGGACTGGCTGGCCAAAGCACCCACCTCTGACAGAAAGTATCAGTGACTCCTTTGTGTCCCTACGGTGCAAACAGGATTTCGGCTTTGCTGATCTTACCAAATTCGGACAAGTAAAACACCGAGTTCCAGAAAAACACAGCAATAATTACAGAGGGAGCAAAGTTGTGTAAAAAGCTCATTTACTGTTTTTGCTTGACAAAGTATATTACGATTCAGGTTGCAAAAAAACTGAAAGGAACAAAAACCCAAACACTTTAAATTTCTCCGATAAAACTTAAATCTCCTCCCTTCAAAACCTCTCATTTTGGAATGTTTTAAGGATTTTCCTTCCCCCCCCCCCCAACTTTAAAATGCAA
>VWZN01009648.1:492994-542098 GCA_013396955.1 Regulus satrapa
TATATATATATATATATATATATATGGGTATTCAATAATGCAGGTATTTGAATGCCTAAAATCGCTAGCTTTCCATTAAAGTTCACTGGAAGAGTTTTGTTTCTGTGACAGGATTTAAGTATTTGATGTCATGACTGGACCATGTTAAGCATGCACAGGCATTCACACAAGAAATCTGCCCTAAACCCCAAAACGGAAAAGATTTTTGAAATGCAAAAATTGAAAAACAGCGCCTTGAAAACCTTAATTCTTCAGAGCTGGCTATATGCTGATCACACATAGTAGTTCTCCTTCACAACCTTCAGTGCATATTCCAGAGCATCCAGAATGTTACACATTATTTTTTGTCTTTTATGTAGTAGTGGATTTACTACAACGATTGAAAAGCAATTAATCTCTTTACAGACATCCAGGATAAGTGAACATGGAGAAATATGAAATTTAAATACACACCCAGATCCAACTGTTGCAACTGATCCTTGCTTTGGTGACTGGGTGAAGCACGAACACTTCTAAATTGCATGCTATTTGAAGTTGGGATTTCAATTTCGTCCTTGAAAATTCAAGCTGTTTAGAGTATGCTTAAGAAGCTAAAACATTAGAAAACATCATTCTGAAAACTGATACAGCTATTCTATTAAACTTAAAACTCAGTACAATGGAATGGAAGAGAGCAAACTCTATTCAGATCCAAGAGCATTTGCTTTCGGTGGTGCGCAAAAAAATCCAATATTTTGTGCATGCAAACACATGCAATGAAAATATTAGCTGGGGGGCTGGATTTGTGAACCATATGCAGCACGATATTATCCAAAATGATGGAATGCTTCAGCAGTCAACAAGAACTTCAGAGGAAAGAATCATTACTTCTCAATACACTGTGATCTTTTATGTCTAAGAGTTGCCATTCCCACCAAGAAGCAAAAAAGCCTTCATGAAGCAGAGCCTGGAGACCACTCAGGTGTGTTTTGACATGTGCACCTGTGCAGTGGCACACAAATGAGCTGCATGGCAGATGATTCGCTCCTTTTCTGAGTGGGAGTGGCGGAGAGGAAAAGGAGATGGAGGAGGAAATAAATCCTCTTACAAGCTCATTTTCCATGGTGGTGTCTCACACATAGGACATTCAGCACGTGGGCAGGCATTTGGACCTCCTTGAGAATTCATATCTTGGTGCCAGCTTCAACAGACAAAAATCTATGATGGCTTGATCAAAAGGTGACTTTTGGGAAACATCCTATTTCTGGATTTCCGTTCTGCAACGAGCACTCCTCCAGCACAACTTGTTCTTGGGACCATTTTTACCCTATATCTGGTGTAAACATTTGATGGAGGCAGACACACAAAGTGATACTGAAGCAGGGTGCATCAAAGAGGATTTCTACACTAAGAGAAGGACTCACAATAAAGCTCAGAAAACAAGAAGACATTTGGTGATACAGCTGTAGAATAGCAACGCGCTTGCCAAAGTTGGAAGATAATTTGCCATAACTACAAAGGGAATATTCTGAAAAACTCTGCCACACTCTGTAGTTGTTACCATTTTTCACAGTGATTTCGACCTAACAAACTAGTCTGTCTTAATATTTTGATGGTTGGCATTCAAACTGCTGTAGGATATGCTGCTGCTGCTTTGGAAAGGTGGTCTTTTCCATCCAAATATATTCAATTATGCCAGTGTGGGGTAAAAGGGCACTGAACAGCTCCATTTTCTCTCTGTCTCCTTCTTTTTTCTAGTTAAACCTAAAATATTATGTTCCTACAACTGTCTAGTTAAAGTCCTTTTTTTTTTTTCCTGTTGTACTCAGAAATATTTCAAAAAAACCCTAACACTCAATACATTATATTACACTAAGTAAACGAAAAATAACTCAGAACAAAGCGATTACTAGTGTGCATAACTGCAGAAAGGTGTGACATTTTCAGCTGTCATGCTGGCCAATCTTGAGCTCAATCTCATCCAGCACCAGTGGATAAATTGTAGGCACTGCAATTAGAAGGCAGGTTGCACACATGCCTCTATTGTAAACCACACATCAACTTCACAGCTATGTGCAGCCTTTATTACTTGCTAAACAATTTGAATGTCAACACTTAAAACTAATGCTTGAATGAAAAACTGGGACCAAATTTTGCCCCTTTTTGTAGATCTGGCTACATCTTGAGTTTTCTGGATATTTGGTCTATTTTTGTGACCATATGACAGATGTTTTAAAACAAACCTGTGAACTTTGACAGATTTGTTTCAAATAATGAAGGTTTTTATCCACGCACCTCCATTGTTTAAGTTTATTTGACGGCTACATCTTCAGATAAAGAATAAAGCTTGAAATTGTGGCACTGCTCAAGAACATTCATTCCAAGGTGTACTCTCAGTTATATGGTTTCATTTCTATAAATACACCAGAGCTGCCATTTTGAGGCTGTTTTACCATTTCTCTCATTCACCTCTGCCCATGTTTTCTTTTTTGGAACATTCCCTTCCTTCAGGAGACACATAATAGCTGGGAAAAAAACGATTTCTTTCCTGCCTCAGACTGCTGTTTAGGTGACCATTCCCTTCCTCATCCTCCTTATTTTTAGAAGCAGATCCACTGATTCTTCTGGATAATTTGCATGCCTATTTATTACATTAATTATGATAATTCTTGAAAAAACGCTAACTCTTGAAAGCTGTTGTAAACATAAGGCTTATTACATGTAGACTTTTTTGGCATTTTGCAAATGTTCATTTCTGATTCATGAATAAGCTTAACCTGGAGGTTATTATCCTCTTCTCAAGTAAGGGAGAGCTTCTTAAGAAACCTGAGAAGAGATGCCTCCTCCCTGTTCCTGATGTAGCATTCGCTGCTGTTGCTCTTCATCTGCAAAACAACACTAAGCACAGAACCAGATAAAGGGATTCAGGGGGGTAATTACTCAGGGGGGTAATTAGTCGCTATTTCATGGTAATGGTTCAGAGTGGTAACAGATGACAGCTTGGTGGCCAACAAGTACCAAAGCAGGGACATTTACACAGACATCAAAGCCTGTTTGAGCATCATCACGTCTGATAAAGAGGATGAGGATTCTCAGAAACTGGCTCCTGGCAGGCTGGAATACTGCTGGGTGTCTTTTGACATACAAATCACTGACCATATGATAGATGGTTCTCATAACTATGATGAGATCAGTAAGATGCCTCTCAGCTTCCCTTAGGTCATCATTACTTGACCAAATACGGCTTCATGGAGCTGGGGAATAAATGGAACTTTTTTGCACTTTTTTCCTTATTTTCTTTTCCCTCTTTTTCTCCCCCCCCTTTCTCTTTTTTAAACTAGGATGTCAAGTAACAAGAATTAGAATCAGTGCTCGGTCTGATAGAAATGGTGCTGGAGCTCAGTACAAGCTGATTACATCAGAAATCTATTTAAACAAGACGGACAGATATCCATGGAATTACGTTAACATGCCCTGCAACTTCCTTGTATCTGGATAACTTTGGTGCACTTCTGATTTGCACTTACCAACGCTAACAGCAGGTAACTTTTCAATACTGTATGGGTTCCATGTGAACAGGTAGTGCTCTGGAAGTTCAAGAAGTGCCCTGCTGTAGCTATTTATCCTAGTGTAGCTCTCTCTCTTACTGTAAAGCCACCTTAGTGACACCGATACTGCTGCAGGCTGGCTGGAAGATCATTTCATGAGAAGAATGATTTTGGCAAAGAATACTCTCAAAGTCCTAAGGACATTCAAGGGGAGCAGAGATCAGCTGTATTCTTCTTAAGTGGGAATGCACTTTGGAGGAGAGTTCTATGAAATCCCTCTGCCTCCAAAACCCTGATGCCCTATAATTAGGCAGATGTGTGTGTAACACCTGGGAGAAGGATGAAGACTGAATCATCATCAAGTTGTGGGAAGGGATATGAAAAGAGAGCCCAGTGCTGGACACTGAGACAGAGGGCAGAACAAAGTTTATCCTTTTATTTAGATCAGAAACATGCTTGTCAGGTACCATTAACAGCTTCTAATGTAAAAATGTCCCACTGACACCTTTTCTGTAACCAAAAAGAACCCAAACTAGCAATGGCTTGAAGGACCTGCCTTCCAGAGGGAAAGGGGAGAGCCAGTACAGAACAAGACGTGCCTGAAACATAGTAGGGCTCCCATGGAGCTCGCTAATTTAGAAATGGAGGAGCACCAAGAAGCCCTTCTTGGCTGTGGAATAAACCTGACTTAAAGAAGCACGAGAACATGAGATTCTATTCCCACATATCGAGAAACAAAGGCAGACAGATGGAAAACAACAAATGCATCGTCACACAGCAAAGCACTGCTGAAAAGGGATTTCAGCTTCACGTTTCCACATGCCTACTTATCATGAAGCCAGCTTGCTGCTTCCACCTAACTGCCTTGCCCTGCAGAGGCAGAACAATGTTAAACTGGTGCCTTTGTGCAAATGTTGAAGGCACCGGCCAAGGACAAATGGTTTTGCCACTGCTGTGGGAAGTGTTAACACAAGTGGTGTTAACGCTTCCCATGGCTGAGTATCATTAATGCTCTTTACTGATACTATGAAGTTCTGCAACAAAAGTAATAGGATTTGTCAGGGGCCGTTATGAACTGCCCCTGCTGGATAAATACATAATACATGATGGCAAAGGTCCGATGGGCCTTTAATCAATTGCCTTTCTGAGTCAAATAAATGTCACATTAGACACAAGCCAGGTTGCGTTCTGTGGGCGCCTCTGCTCCCCTCATCTCGCCGGCCTGACACCGCCACGGGCAGCTATGGACACGCACAGGCTCCTTCTTATTTGCAGCAAATATATCAGAGCAAAACCGGAGCAGCACGTTGTAAATTACAGATTTGGGACACCTTATAATGAAAGGCAAAGGAGAAGGGAAAGAAATATGGGGACGTCATAGGCATGATAGGTCAGCTCAAATACATCTCCTTGGGAGCTGGCATTGTCATACCACCTTTTGCAGCCACTGCAGCAAATTTCATCTTTTTGCCCACGGGGTGGGGGGAGAAGGCACTGTGCAATTTCTCTCAGCACCGCAGAAGTAATGGGTCAACTTTAAATGTTAAAGCCACATATTTCAGGTATCGGGAAAAGAAAGCTCTTTTGTGGTTTCAGCAAGCACCTTGAAAATATTATGAATGTCCTTTTGCACTTTTGCATCCCTTTAAAGAAATTCCAACAATGAGAACACAACTTGAACGTAAATTTACAGATTAGCGGGTTTACTTCCTCTCCCAAATATGAAAGAGCTATTTCTCTTACTGTGCTGTTCTAGCTTTTTTTTTAAATTCCAGGCAGCACTTTAACAGTCACCTACTTTTCTTTCTGAACAGGTAGGAGACATGAATTTAAATTGTAAAGTGGAGATGTGAAGTAACACAAAGTCCAGGTATATTTGGACGTGGAGTTCTAAACCTAAATTTAAAAGACCTCATTATTTTTGGCATTGAATAAATAGCTTGGACATCCCAAAACAGTGGCTTAAAATGCTGGTGGACATTTGGAAAACTTTGGTCTGGCTTTACTTAACTATAGTAAATATTATGAAGCGGTAGTGCTATATTTCCCTTTATATTCCAACAAGAAGAGTCATTGTTTCAAAAGCATTACATTTCACTGCCAATATGTATGAAGGAATCCCAGAAAAATGTGAGTTTCTGTTCCAAATGCGCAAAACCATCGTGTGTCAGAACCTGACAAAATTAAAACTCAAACGACAACAAACAAACATTCCCAAAGGCTCCATCCCTTATTTCCCCCAAAAGGGGAAAAAAAAACCTTAAACCATGAAAAAATTAATTCTTCCTGTTCTGGGTCTTGAAAACACAATTATCTGGATAAACATAGTATTTTCTTCAGTTAAAAAGGTCAGCGAATCACCAACCTTCATAGCAGCTCAAGCGAGTGTGACTAGGTGAGAAAAGAACCCTGCATAACACCTTCCAAAGAGATCGCTGACAGATTTTTAATCCTGATATTGTTGGATGTCAATAGGAGCACAGCACGTTTAATTTACTCAGGTAAGAAGAGCAGCTCAGAGAGCAGCCAGGACTGGGTAAGGAAGGGTCCCACCCCACAGGGTCAAACTTCAGCATGGACAGGCTTGCAATGCTAGTTGACTGCTTTCTGTACTTTTTTTGCACTTGCTCAGCATGGAGTACTTTATATTTAATTTCAAACTAGAAGACAACAGTATAATATCCATCAGAACATGTGTATCCCCACATATAAACAGAAATCTTCCATATTGTCATCCAGAAATGCACACATAAATTCCAAATCAATCAATCAATCAATCAATCAATCACACAATGCCACTGAACTAAAATCTGAGTCCCATAAGGTGACACTGAATTAAAATCTCCGAGTGCATTAGAATAAAAATTCAGCATTGAGTTCTGTGGCCATGGAAAGCAACAGAGGCCCTGGGCTGACTTTGATGGAACTTGAAAAAAAGGCACAACTTATATCAATGAAGAGTATAAAATATTATAGATACTTACACAAGGAAAAGTTCCTCCAGAGAAAGGCCACAAACTGATTGTGAGTGATCTGAGAAGAAAAGAGAGAAAGAAAAAAAAGAAATCAATTGTTAATAAACACACTAAATGATACCAATGTAACAATATAAAACAGGGATCAAGGAGACTTACAGATGGTGGCAACTCCCACAGGAGAGGAAGAAAATGTTTTTAATTCACAAACAACATAGATCTTGAGAGTTTTGAAACTACTGGACCCCAGAACTATATAGCCGAGAAAAGTGGCAATGGCTGAGGAGCTTTTCAGTCCTGGGATAATTCCAGGCCAGCAGAGACTAAATATCCTCTGGTGGCTGTTCAACAGTCTCCGTGAAATAGGCTTGTGGCTCCTATGGACAAATGCTCTTATCACAAAAACACTGCCAGATTTGAACGGCATCCTTCTTAGCAGTCATGCCAGATGATACAGGACTCTGAAACAGAACTCGCCTTCTTGATCCTGACCTTCACAGAAGAGGGGTTAGGCTTATTATTAGGGCTGAGAATGCTTACATTACAGCTGATAGCTGCACAGAAAAATTGTGTTGTCTTAGTTCCTTCTGTCAACACAGTATCTTTTGGACTTGATTGATTTGTTACCCTGAGACCCCCCCCTAAGAAAAAAATGACTGCATAAAAGTGGAATGGCTAAAGGTTTGCAAACTTCTGGTAGACTACAGGTCTACTATGGAGTATCTAAGCTTTATTGCCAACATATTTATTTCCATATTTATTTCCAAAACATAATAACCTGGGATGAAGCAATAAACAAAATTAATCAAAGCCTGATGCTCTGAATTGTAACAAGACGACACACTCCTGTTGGACACAGAAAACAAAGGCAGATGCTCCCCAAATGTTCAAAGCTACAAATCAGTCCTGTCTCCCCTTCCCTTTGCCAAGCTGAGAAAAAAATTGGGTAGTCAGGCCAGACAGTTCTCTCCAGAAGATTGTTATCAGGGGACCAGGAGCACAGTGGAAAACGACCATGGGATCCATGTGGTATACTCCAGTACTTAAGACATAGCCCTCAGCTTCTGCTTCCTGTCTAGTTACAGGGAGAGATTAGCTCTGTCATTCCTCAAAGCAACTAAAAAATCTCAGAGAAATATAAACCTGAGTTAAGGGAGTGAAGGGAAAGAGAGGAGCTGTCACGAGAGAGAGAGAGAGAGAGAAAGAGGGAAGGCAGGCAGAAAATCTGTTCAGAGTTGTAGCTACTATTTGTGGGAATTATGGTCCTGGTAGAGGAGAGTGTGAGAGAAAGCATGTGTACAAATCCAGTGCTTGGTTCGAAGGGAGGTGGAGGAAATGCAGTGAAGAGCAGAGACAATCCTAAAAAACCTGCGGGGCAAGAAACAAGATGCTTTTAACAGCAAATTGCTGTTTAAAGGAGCTGACTGCTCCCACATGTAAGGAAGATTTGCATGAGACAGAAGACAGGATGGGTTCTGCCCAGTCTGAAAAGCTGAAATGACATAAAATTAAAATAAGGGCAAGATCAAGCTGGTGGAGGGAAGGTCACTATGTTGCTTTCAAGAATCCATTATTCTAATGAACTGTAAAAGAAGAACTTTTGGTGGAGAAAAAGCTGCTGTCCTAAGCATGAACCTCTTCTATTTCTTTTACATTTCTCCTGAAGACTTAACCATGGAAGTCTGTGGACTCATCTGTAATAGATGATAGTAAAGCACTGACAGAGGCTGGTAGCTGGGTAGTATTTCTTTCAGAGTTGTGGGCAGATGGGACAGTGAGCTGCAAACCAGGGAAGAACCTGAGACAAGAGGCCTGAACCAAAAGAATGTGCCTTGGAGTCCCAGAGTTTAAAAAAAAAAAAAAAAAAACAAAAAAAAAAGAGAGAAGGTGAGGCCTCCCTGATCTAGGAAACTGCTGGNCTAAAGAGGCAAAAAAGCAGAATGCATCTAGTATGGGGAAAAAAAACCCAAAACAACACAGAATGGAAAATTTTAGGCTGAGGTTAGAGTTTGGCTCTGTTATAAGCAACATAGAACAAGGTCTCTTAAGGGAAAGCATCAAGCAATTTTGACAACATGGATGCCAAAGAATTCTACAAATTATGGCACGAGATTCCGGAGATGCTGAGTAATGACTTACACCAACATTACCAAAAAATTTGCTCTAAGAAGCGAACAAGATTGTCCTGCCTAATTAAAACTGTAGGGTAATTATAGACAGGCACAATATACTAGAAGCTGCAAACTGGAATGCGGCAAAATCACCAGAACTGAAAACACTGTGCTTTTATAAATTTTTGGAATTGGTCTGAGCACTAGATTAGCAGTTTTGTTCAGAAGAAAGTATACAGAACTTCGAAAACAAAACTTTCCCTGTAAAGTACTGGAAAAACAAGATGTGTCTTGTGTGAGGAAGCTATGATTCATTCCAGGTTAGATAACTGCAGAACACGTATGCGGGAGAGAAATGGGCCAAATTCTGTTCTCACTGCCCTGTGCAATTATGCTGACTTAATTGAAACCATGAGCAGAACCTGAACCATTAAAATGCTGGGGTGAAATTTCTTATCATATGGCACGGTTGGTCACTAGAGACATTTAACCTAATTACATTAGATTAACACAGTAGATTTCTTCAAGATATATTATTATATAACAACATAAGAAAAAGAAGTTGAAGAAAGCTGACCATTTTCCCCATGTCTCTATATTATGAACAGAATAGTTACCTGTCTCTATTTATGTCATTTGTTTTCAACCCACTGTGGCTCTGTTTGGTGGAATGGACAAATGAAATCCACTGACCTTTTTTAAAATATTGAATTCCTAGTGCTAATGAATCATTATTACTTGGAAGATGTTTTGGCCATTGAACAGAATAGCCAAGGGCTAATCTCAAACCCGTCCTTGCTTCATTGCAGTCAGAGTCTTCTGCTTTTCTCATCCTTTGCTACATCAATAAATTCCATTTAAATCACCAAGATTAAGAGACAAGCAAGGTCTACATGTTAAGGCTATTTAGGAATCTAGTCCCCCCAACTTTAATGATAATAAAGTTCCTAAACACTGAAGAATTTCTATTTATGGGAAGTTAAGACGGTGAAAACCAGTGGTATGAGTTACATTATATAGGCAGACGATAGCTTTATGAGGCTAAGTAACATTTTCAAAAGTGACTAAGGCATTCATTTCCAAGTCCATTGAAAGTCAGTAAAATTTTAAAATATATTACCTTTGTAAGCTTAAGCATTACTCCCTTTCACCAACACTAACATCTTAGGTGCCAAAGTAATTTCTGCAATTGGCATTCAGTTGCTTCTTACACTTTATTCACTAAGTGGCTTGAGTTAACCTGTTTCAAGCACCTTCTTAGCAGTAAATTGGGACAGTGATTCTGCTCCATTTTTGCAAAGTGATTTAGAATCTCTCTGATGTAATGCACTCCACCGAGGTGAGCAGTGTTACTCCTTTAGCCCCGGACTGGGAAGGAGCAGGCTTGAAGGACTGAGACCAAATTTAGATAATCCTAAAATGACTGTTCTTGCCTCAAAGCATTTTCACCCTTTACTGATATAGAGCCAGTGAGGGGCACAGCTTTATCATGTGTAATATACTCAGTGAATTGGATCTAAGATCCAGAGTTTTGCCTCTCCTCCCCTTCTGGGTGCACGACACCTGCTCAGTATGAAAACTAAAATCTAATCCCAGTGGAAGATAAAGAAAATAATTTACTAGAGAATTCCTCAGTTCAGAGGGGGGCAAATGGAGCCACGTGCCATGCTGGGGGGAAAGAGCAGACTGGGCTGAAATTCAGTGGAGCCCTTCAAATGATCTGAGGGGGCAAAAAGACTGCACTGCATCTCTGACACAGCAGAGACAGATTACAGCAAAATTAAATTGAGGATTTTAGTGGATATAATTGTTGTTTTTATATATTAATGAATAACAATAATACGTGATTCTAAACTGAATACCAGGTTTGACATTTAATCTGAGTGCTTATACCATCCATAAATGTTCATAAACGTCACATGACCCCTACCCTTTGATTGAATTACAATCTAGTATGCAATTTAGGAAACACGGATTAATCTACATAGATTTATATTTCTGCAGGTTACACAGTTATTTGTTGATTTATACCCTTTTCCCTTAAGTGTCCTTTCCATGGAGAATCCAGGAACATACATGCAAATCTTTAATAGGAGAACAGCTCAAAATCAAAAAAGAAAAAGTGACTAGCAGCAGATGGAAACTTGGTTCAGTGAAATCTATACTAATTATCATCTTCTTTTTGAAGTCACCTCTGCTAATGGCCAGCAGAATCTTAGCCCCTGTGATATCTTCTATTACCTTCACATTACTTGTTACTACAGCCAGCAATCACCTAACATGTTCCTTGGCAATGCTGTGCAATTAATTCGCCTTTCAATCAGCTTGCTGAAGAATCCAGAGCTGGAAACTGCTTTAATATTAGGAGTTAATTACAAGAATGCAGAGGAAGGCAGTCAAATGTTATGTTAGCACACCAGAAATGTGACAACACCTTAGCCACAGATGTCACACATGAGGTAAGGGGCCACATCGGGAAAAGTAATGTGGCAACCTAGAGAGGAAAATGACCTTCAAGTTCTCCTTTTTTCTTTTTCTCCCCGAGGTCACGCTACTTGAAGTGACCACCTCCTTTAGCAGTCAAAAGACCTGGAATTTCAGTGACCTTTATTAACAGGCTTGCTGCACAAAGGTGTCTGCTTGGGCACTGCTAATGACAAGCAGCGTGTCACAGCACAGACACGGTCCAAAAGGCACATCAGGGAAAAGCAGTCCAGCAGAAACCCGTGCACAGGCCCCATCCTGCTCCTTTTGAAATCAAACAAGTCTTTGGCTAACAGGGCGCATTCCTTTTCTTCCTCCATGTCCGTCCCCCCCCCCGAGAAGAGGCAGCTCCAGAGCCCAGCCCTTGTCCTCATGGACTCCTTCACTCACACGAGACTGAGGAGAAGGGACAGCTCCTCTGGTTAATGAGACAGCAAATGAACATCACTCAGTCCAGCTAGTGCCTGGAAAGGGATGAGCTGAGGAGATGGTTCTACATCTGGCAGCTTAATGCAGGGAGGGAGAAAGCTCATATTGGAGAGGACGCTGCAAATACAGCTTGAGAGCCAGTTGTATGGCCCTGTATAAACCCTTCATCTGCAACAGTGGAGAATCTGTGCAAAATGATCTAGAGGAAAGAAGTTTGTCATGTACATTCGAATTCACATCTGTATGCATTGCCACATGTATTTTTGTTATGTATCAGGAAAGAATTTGAAAAAAAATCTACTCAAGTACAGCGGCATATGCTCTTTTTAACAAAATAAACAGCCAAACTGTGGTTCTGTAAAGAATGCGGTGGAGACTTGACAACAATTTCGAATCAAAATGTATTGATAATATTTTCATCACTCGTTTTCCAAAGACAGAGTTTGTTTAGAAGCTATAGTCCACCAAAGATAATAGAAAAGGTAACTGACAGTTTTCTCTCTGGAATTAGAAGACAGAATACCTTGCAGTCTACCTTAACACATACTGTAAAAGAATTATGACACAGCTCAAGCTCGCATTTTCTTTCACTAGTATATTTAATGTCAGTAGTGTATTTAAAATAATTGTTAAATTTGGGTGGTTAAGTATAGTAAAAGAAGACTTTAAAATTTTCTTTTGTAATTAATAATGGTTAAAAATTTAGCCTTGTCTTTTTCACATTGAGAAATACATACTGGAAAAAGCAGCCTTTAAATGAGCAATACAAATGCACACACACAAAAATGCTTTTATAAACCAGAAAACTTCACAGACACACAACTAGAAAATACAAAAGAAAAATCTTGATGGAATAGATTTTTCAGCATACTCTGCTTGCCAGGAAAGCTGGATAATATGTTTTGATAAGACAAAAGAAATCAATCCAATCCAAATTTGGACTTTCATGTATATGTACGCTATTTCAAAAAGACCTCAAGCTGACTCATTCCACAGGTAACAGCTCAAAATAAGTCCCAACAGCTGTTCTCAATGAAAACAATGAGACAGATGAAATAAGAACAGTAATCTCTTACATCTGCAAAGTGAACTCTAATTAAGATCCATTGGAGGTCTCCTGCTCCCTAAGAAGAACTTCAGGCAACAAAAGTCTCTCTACAAAGCACCTTGGAGGAAAACATCTTTAAAAGAAGAGCAGGAGAGTTCTCTGGAAGCAAGAGCACATCACAGCTTCAGCAGCAGTTTGCTTTAAGGGGCTCAGGGTGAGGGCAAAGCTAGCAAAAAGTGAGGAAGGAGAAAGGTTAAATATATTGTTGTTTTATAATGTAAATGTATCATGCATGCATCTTAAAGATAGCCTGGAATAGTACCACTTTTTTCTTTCTATAACTCTAACCACTGACTACATCTTTGAGGGATCTTTTATGACAAGGGCATTTTGTTGGCAGGTGCTTTGCCAGCACAACCTCCAGCTCAGCCCTGGCTGAAGGAGGCTCCCCTGCAGCACCTCCCAGAGCCACAGCACTGCCCTGCTCCTGCTGCCCACCGCCACCCTGAACGAGGAGAGCACTGCTAGGGGACTAAATCTGGGAACAGAACACCTGGGAAGGGGTGGCCACTGCCAAATCAGCTCCAAATGCCCAGTTCTGACTGCCCAAGGGGGCTGTCCGGTGAGGCAGCCTGCTCCTGCCAGTAATCCTTCCCTCCCAGGCTCCTGATCCCCTGCTCCCTCACCGTGTGGCTGCGTGTGCTCCCACCACGAAGGAGCAAAGATGGCACTGGAAGAATAATGGTTACCGAGAGAGGGGCTGTTCCCACCCAGCATACAGCCTGTTCCCTCTTGCAAAAGAGAAAAGATAAGTCAGTGGTTGACCAGATGACTTCTCTTTATGGTACAGAAGGAATTTGGGCACTGCCATTTTATAAAATTCTTTTTGTGTTGGACTCTCTTGGCACTTAGAACTCAGCTTTGAAATATTAAACAGAAGAAAACAGAAAACATCTCTACCGAACTATACAAGGATATATACCTAAAAGTTCTGGCTGCCTTTCAGGATCAGACCTACAAAATTGTGTCTTGGCTCTGATTATACCTGTAGGTGAATTTTCTGCTCTGAGGGAGTGTGGTTGAAGTGGCAGCTCACAAGTTGGATCTGCTGTGTTATGCTGTAACCACATCAAATGATGCACTGCTTATTGCAAGGTGGAAAAGCAATCAAGCATCTTTGCTTCCCTGCTTGGAGGTTTGCAGTCCTAGTGCAAGCTCCCTGGTCCCTACACACCCTCTCAAGTACCTGGTCCTGAACTCTGCAGTTCCAAAACTGGACTGCACAGAATGAGAAAATACAATCAAATAATACGAAATTATTTAGGCAGACGACACTCGAGCAGCCAAAATGTTAAACTGAGAAAGTAAGGTACTAGGAACCAAATGCATCTTTATTAATAATAGCAATTAGTGAAGTTACTATTAATAAGGAGATAATTGCTATAAAATCTAGTGATACATACAAATAGGCTACTAATGTGAGGAAGTGACCCTGAAAAATGAGTTTAAGTTACTGGTTGGGAGCTTTCTATTGCTAATTATTATTTGCTTTCTGGGTATTAATGTTTCTCCATCATGAACTGATAAATCCAGTGGTGTTGTGATCACTTCTCTAAATGGTGTCTTTGGATCATGTGTGGTCCCAAGAGCCATGACACTCCACTGTACATAATTTATTTCCACAGTGAGATGCGCTGACTCTACATAATATTTCTTTCATTTTAACATCTGACTAACATTCAATTTGGGACATAAGTACCCTGATAGATCATTTTCCCCTGATGGCACTGCAGAGCAGAACTAAAGGGCACTGGCTGAGCGTAGGAGTACTGCAGGGTCTGGAGAACAGCTCGGGCTGGAGTGGGGAACACTGCGGAGCCTGAGCTGCAGGGCCGTGCAGGGATGGGAGGCTCTGCATCATCCACGGCTGCTGGGGCACAAAGGGTAGGGGCAGGGAGCTCTGGCAAGCCCCAGGCTGGGGTTACACTGGGCTTCAAAAATCCAGCTTGCTCTGTTTGGTGAGAGCTGCCTGGTTTGGGGCTTGACTGTGGGGGTGGTTTGATAAATCGGGAGCAAAGTGGCAGCGAGATCATTATGGGAAAGTGTGAGCATGTCAGATCCATTGCCAGAATCATTTAAAGAAACGGTCTGGATGTTTTCTTGACTGCCTATCTATGAAGAAATCACAACCTGACTCTATGAAGACCTATAGGAATATCTTAACTTGACAGATACCATGGACAAGAGCAGCAAAATCCTTGAAAGACAAGAGAGCATATGGCTTTTGCTCAGTTTTTAAAAATTTGTCCTGCTTCGAACATGAGCTGTATTCTTGGGACAGTACACAACACTTGGAACAAGACTAAAAGCATTGCAGAAGGATTTCACTCGTCTTTAAACCCCTGCAGACACACTGAGGGCACCAGGGTCATGCAGCTGTACCTCGGGATGCAGTGTTAAGATGTTAAGTGTTAAGCATATACAAAGACAGGTTAAATATTTGTTTATTCTGAGTTTTCCAGAAGGAGAACCAACTGTTTCTTCCAAGAAGGCCATAATCAATACTTTGGAACTTACCTTTCACCTGTTTCTTCTCACCTTCTGCCTATTAAAAATAAGTCAAAACTACCTTATAAAGCTCCACTAAAATGGTTTCTGGGAACAATACTCTCTCCATTTCAGATCTGGTATGAGCACAGCACATTCTGTAGCATGCTGTTACTTTTGTGACGCATGCCCTGAAAACTGAGTTTCAGAGTAACCAAACTTTTCATTGCTCTTTTATATGGGGATGAGTGGCTGAAGTGTCAGGAATACAGTCACTTACCACAAAATCTGATCTCTCTTACACCAAACATGATGCTGCTTTATAGGAACCTGTTCCTAATTCTAAATTTTACTGCCAATATATTCAAACCACCCCCCCTCTTGAATCCTTGTTATATCAGTTTAAATTTTATATACCTCTCTTTTTTACCCTCACTACCCAGATGATGCTGCAGGGAGTTGAAGCTGAGCAACAGCAGAGCAGCTTAGATGGAATTTTTCAGCAGCTCTTCTATCTTAACTGGAGTATCCATTTGAAAACATAGATAAAGGATGAGACACAATAGTCAACTGAATCAAATTACTGCAAGACATAACTGAAGGGAAAAGTCAGACATAGTATGAAAGAAACCACACTGCAAGTACCTAGCATCTTCCCTAGTAGGACCTAGCTTAGAAATGACACTCTTGTTTCACTCCTGAACTTCCTCTCCTGAACAACCAAAACATCTTGGGCTAGCTCAGCCTGGTAATTTCACTTGCTGACCCAGTCAACAAGTAGAAATAATACTTATAACTGAATTGTGGGATATATTTAGTGAAAGTCTGAATTATTTCTCGGATTTTCCAAGCTTCCCGGTTTTCCCTAACACAGTACAGCTTATTCATATTAATATTCATGTTCATATTCATCCAGAGAGCAACTCTGGATGTTGTGGAGTTCAATATACATAATCTCAGAAGCTTTATTTGTAAAAAACTCAAATGAACCCCCAGTGAGCTGAGCCTTTTGCTTTATAGGGGTAATTCTCCTTATTCCTAATTTACAGAATGTAAAAAGGAAAGAAGAGAAAGCTAAACTGATCTTGAAGCTGATCAATACTAAGGCAGAACTATGAAATGAACTCCTGTCTTTTGACGTCCAGTTTAGAACCTGTATCACATCAAATGAGAAGAAAAATCCTCAGGAACCTGAAAAGCAGCCTGCATGCTCCTCTCTGAGAAGAAAATCCCTTTGATTGCTGAAGCCCAAACCAAACAGAAGATTTTACCAAGTCTCTTAGTGGTGAGACATAGTTTATGCTATCAGCTTTCCTGCAAAGCTGCGTCCATTTCACCAAGACAAAACCAAACCCAAACAACTGCCAGAACTCATCCAAACTCAGTTTACACAGTTCACTGCATCCATTCGGTCCAGAAATGTAAACCCCTCTTTAAGGGCTGGATTTGAATATAATCATGATACCACTTTCCCAGTTATCTAAAAAGGCAACATGACCAAACAGAGGTTTATAGGTGAGCCAGTTTAAGAAGCAGCACAATGAACTGGCTTTATAATCTAAGAATTTATCACTTCTAGAGATGGACCCTGTCTCCTAAGTGACTGGAGTTATACTCAGGGTTAGTTTGGGAGATGTGCTGGTGAGGGAAAAAAGACTTGGATCCAATGAATACTGCAGAGCATGAGAGCAATGCTACCTCTATTTTGCAACCCATTATTTTCATATACATAACATGAATCAGAGAGATAAACTACGCCAATTTAGCTGACTTGTTACAGGATATTGTTGGAGTCTTCACTAATGACTCCTTGAGGTTGGATATTACTGTGATTAGGACTTATGAGGATAGAGGTCTGAGACCTTTCAAAGGAAACGTTTTGTTCAGAACTGTTACAAGAAAATAAAGTCAGCATTACAGGAACTTTAACAATCCAACCAGGATAATGGTCTGTTCACGTAGACAGTGCTTTTGCTATTTTAAGTGAGGGAGATAAAGTTCATGTAAGATGGGAAGCTGAGATATACAGCTATTCAGTCTGGGGGATCAGAAATCTGTCAGCTTGAGAAATATGAGTGTCTGTGGAAATGCCCTGGACAAGGAAGGAAAGCAAAGTTGCAGCAGCAGCAGCAAAAAAACCAAAAAAAAACCCCCCCAAAAAAACAAAAAAAAAAAACAACAAAAAAACCCCTCCTAAAACTTTCCTTTTTGTTTGTCTATCTGCTTTAGGAATTAATGAATCTGAGATGCTTCAATGCCCTTGGAAGCCTACTGAGATAGATTTTGGGTTTATACTAGAGCAGGCCGTAGGCAATGCTATTCTGGACTGACAATTATCCCAGAAGTCTGGTGGCTGTGCCCATCACCAAGGCTGGCATAAAATGTTCTACTGGCTTTACTGAGAGTGAAATAAAGAAGTAGCTCTACACCATACTAATTTTTAGCAAAGGCAGATAAAAAGCATTCCTTGAAGACAAACACAGGTTTTGTGGGTTCTGATTCCCCTCCAGGCTTCTATCTGCTTTAGCCACAAAAGTTTCCTTATTGCCAAAAAACTGATATTAAAATAACTCACTTAGAAAGTATGCTGTGATAGAATGCATTTTAAAATAAAGCATCCTATTCTTTCATTATCAGCTCAATGATTTCTCAGCTCCAGCTTTAATCACCGGCTTTTAGCACTTGTCAGCATGGCAGGATCAGAACTGTCAGTGTTTGTCCAGACCCCTGTAAAACCTCCAGCAGTGCAAGGTATCCAGCAGAGGTATCACCAGACTGTGGTAAACCTTCTCTGGAGGGTTTTGAGTAAACCATGTATTTCAGGAAAAACTACAGAGTTTTGTTATTCAAAGCACTCAACTATTTCCATTTCAGTGGAAGTGGAGTGGCAAAAAATACTGAGAAATATCTTATGTGTTCAGAGCTTTTTCATGCAAACATACCAACAATCTACACACTTCCAGAGCTAAGACCATGTCTCTATCCTAAAAGAGCCTAAAAGAATAAGTTAAGGACTACACCACAGAAAAGACTCATTTACTACGAGAGCTACACAGAAAACTTGTGTGTTCCCTCGAAATCCATTTTTCTCAGGACAGGTCAGTGATAAGATATAACACATAACCTGAGAGATGATGACTGTTTCCTAGCTTCAAGGAAGGGAAAACCATCTGAGCAAACAGCCTCGCCCATGTGCACCACACAGAAGTGATCACTGGGAAGGGTTTAATGGGATCAGCTTGTCAAAATGAAGCTGAAAAAGCTTTTACAGATTGCGTCCATGACAAAAACTTTAGCATAATGTATATAGTGCAAAGTGGGTTTTGTCACAGCAAAAAGGAAGGAATATCATTAATTCAGACACTAAGTGTAAGGTTCTGCTGAAAATCTCCATGGGATAAATTGCAGAAACGCAGCCTTGACCAGACAAATGGAGCCAGGCAAGTCCCAGTTCTTGTTAGAAGTTATCGAAAGTGCCATTGAGTTTTTAAAGTCTGTCATCTCCGGCAGATGATAAGAAAAGGGTTGGGCTGTTTTCTTCAGATCTACAAGCATCTGGCTACAGTCTTGCTGGGGCATATACATGATTGGAATCGAAAATGAGCTCTTTTAAAAGTGCTTCTTAAAGGGACCCTATTCATACACAGTACTTTCTCCCCAAATCTTTTATGGGAAAAAAGCTCATTACGGTCACACAGACAAATGCTGTATAATCTTTCACCCTGTCCACTAGCAATGTGTTCAATCCAATTTACAGCACTTCCCGCTATTCTACCTCTGGACTCCCCACACAGCTCTCCTAAATGCATACCCATCCTGACCCACTGCTCCCCACCTGCTGCTCTTTCAATTTCAGGCTTCCCTGGAGCACTGACTGCCATTCATGCCTAATAGCAAGGTGGAGCAACTTGATTATACAACTCTGAAAAGTGAAATTTCTGAGCCTTTTTTAGACACAGAAATGCCATAATTAAGACACATATTACTGTACGTTGGAATGCACTGGATAGGGATGAGAATGGCCTTCACTTCAGGAAATGTCATTTTGTACTCATGACAATATATATTCATCTGAAAAACAAAACTTTCTGATTGAAGTTCCTTTAAACTCTTTCTCAGCCTGCTGACAGATCTGTCCTTTCTCTTTGCATCCATGTCAGCACTAAGGGAAGTAAGGGCTGGCAATTAGCAGAGAGAAATTTTCAAGGATTCATTTACCTGGCAAATTCATACCTTTATCTGCCTTTGGAAGGTCCACCTGTAGACTGCAATTTTTTTTCCAATAAAACCTATTTTTTTATCTACCTTGGGCAATGCTGCTCAGTAAGCACACCCAATCTGCTTCAAGGACTGGACATTTGAAGCAGGGGTGCATGGGTGGCATCAAGCAGTGCCATGGACCACATCACACAGCTGTATGTCCAGTGTTGTTTTGAATCCTGACAGCAATAATGTTAAACCTTGAGCCCTCAAACCATGTACTCAAGCTCACGCTTAAATTCAAATGTGTGAATGAAATAGGATTCGAGGATATGATTAAAATTCAACCTTTACTTCAGGATCCATTTAATAGAAATGGATTTATGCATGTGTTTAAATGGTCTGCCTTGTAAAGACATTTATTGAGCTGAGGTAAGAATTGGGAAGAAGAGATGAAGACATTGCTGTTAGGTACATTGCTCAGGATTAGAGAGGAAAAAAATGCTACTACGAAATGATAAAAGATGGTGACTTAGAAAACAAAAAGCATTTTTGATGCAATTCTAGGTTTACTGATACTCTACAGCTTCTTGGTTAGGGATGCAGTTCGACTTTCTCTCACTATTTTTCCTTAAGCTAGTCCATCAGTACTTGGAGAAGGTCAATCCAGCTCCTGGGCTGATTCCTTTACCTGCACAAGGGAGGTGAGAAGCATGTGCAAAAAGCCATTCCCACAGCACTTACCACTTACACCATGGGTATGAGAGTGAGCTGATGGTTCCCTACTTGAAAGTGTAGGAACACCTGATTTTTTCAAGCTTGCCTGCTTGAATGTTTGGCCAAAGCAAACACAAAAAGGGTGTGACTGGAGCAGGAGCAAACTCATTTGGAAAAGTAAGCGAATACTCCTGGACATTTTGCCTGTGCATGCATTAATGTCCACACAGTTGTCCTTTTATTAGGCATTAAGTGGCCTTTCTGGTTGACACGGAGAAGCAGAGTATCAGTCTCATCCCAAGGAAATATGCACATCTGCCAGCTTCCCTCATCTGTCAATGTGCCCGTGCACAGAGCAGGGGTCAATCAGAAGGACTGAGGGGCCTGACAATAGGGCTCGCATCAAAGGTAATATTTCCCTGTCTCTCTGAAATGCAGACATTTTACAAGCCTTTCTCCCTGAAGGAATTAGGATTAGACTTCAAAGCTGCAGAACAAAACAGAGTCATACAGGCACACAATTATTGGACTAAGTCCATGGACAGTGATACCAAGGGGTTTAACGTTCAGGAGATCTTTTCAGGCTATTGTCGTATCCTTTCTGCTCTGAGAGCTCTCTTGCCAGAGAAAGCCTCCAAGCCCTCTGGTAGCCACTGCACTGGCTGGCACGATAGCGCCGTGTGTCCCCAGCCTCACCGGTGGTATCATATTCCCACTAGAAAGATTCAGTATGCATCTTTCATGTTTCTTAATAAAGGAAAGGATTACAAGGTACTAAGACTATCAGACTTAACCCCACCAGTTCCTCTTTCACCCCAATTCTCTTCTTCCGAGCTGCTCATTACATCAACTCTAAATTAATTTATCTTAGGTAAACAGCAGAGAAATATTATAAACAGAATCAACTCTTCTTTAACTTGCACAATTTTTTTTTCTTTTACATTCTTTTCAAATAGAAGTGGGAGAAAATAATATATGTACGTAACAGCAAATGTTCTCTCACTATTTTTCTTTTTTCTCGTTTTTAAACTGTTTTTATCTTATATAAACAGTGGTGATGGAACTATAAACACCATTATTCCACCTCCATGTTAATACTCTTATTATCTTGCATAAACAGAAGTGAACGAATATGTACATGACACCAATCAATCCTTAGGAAAAAAAAAAGGAGCGAGAAGTTTTTATCTTTTATAAACAGCGGAGGAAGAACTTAATGAATTCAGAATGTAGTTTTCCTGTTTATATTATTATGATCCGAAAGTAGAAACCAAATGATGTATATTCAACATCATGCAAGCAGCCAGTTATGAAATACTTTCTGCTGACTTCAAGAGTAAACGCAGCACCAGTGAAATTTGCAGGTCCAAGGGCTTTGAAAATTGGTGGTCTGACTTGAACCACAGAGCAGGGAATGTGCTGTCTTCTCCTATGATACTTTTCCAAAGTTCTTCAGCCCCTTCCCTGAAGGGCCACCCAAGATAAAACAGCTCAGTCTCTATGATGAACCCTTAGTACTTGGTCTTCCTGGTGAGATTGCCAGATAGAGGGAGGTGATTAATACAGATGGGTTTTGTGTAGTGTGGACACCTGCCACTAGAAACTGGGCTCAAACCCCTAAGTCATTTCACAGAGGCCACCCAACAGCTGTTCGACAGTAATGACTTTGGGGTATGATTGACCTAGGTCAGATTGAAAATGTAACTTCAAGCTGATAGGCTCCATATGTCAGTACTAATCCCCATAACCACCCACGCCTTCTGCTTTCTTATTTTTGTGTGTGCTTTTTTCTGGCTGGTCTTCTAAAGCCCATCTCCGAGCCTGAAAGATTCTTCCTTCTATACATCATATACCAGCCTTAACCAGGATGAAGTGTAGTTGCAAATTTTTCCCCTTTACCACAGTTTTCTGTAGTGGATCCTCCCTTTCTTTTCTTTAGTCATGTAGACTCTACCTCTTTCTCATCCTAAATTGTCAGCCATGGCAGCTGGGTTTCTCACAAAGAAAGAGATATTTTTTTTTTTCCTAGGTCCTGTCCCTTTTCAAAAAAGGGTTTTCCCTTTGGGTGGATGATGCTCTTCTCTGCTGCTGTCCTTTGCAAAGGCAATGTGCAGTTTGTTTCAGCCAGTCTGGCCATAAACACAAGCTGGGGTCTCCTACATAGCTAGGTGCAACTGGCAGACCAGGTGGTCAGCCTTGCATTTCTTTCAGAAGGATTTATTCTGAGGTCCCAGGACTGAACATAACTTTAACTTGTATCCTGCTTTCCCATCCCTAGCAAAGTCGGGATCAGTGCACACCGAGACACGATCACTTGAAAAAATTAGGATTTTAACAGGATGCATGGTCTGAACCACCTGCTAAAGGGCAAAAATCTCTTCTAGGGGTTACTGTATGTACTAAGAAGATCATAAAGAAAAACTTCTGTAAGAAAATACAGAAAATTTGGGAAATTTGTGCCTATAAGAGAACACAGAACCCCCTTGTTCTAGGAACTGGAAGAAAGAATTTTGCTTGGTGGCAGTATGCTTTGCTGTACCTCAGACTGTGAAAAAATAAATCCTTAAAATTATAATTGCTCAGATAATGATGATGCACTGATCATGAATATAGAAACAGTGTTGTCCCACCTTGTTTCCCTCCTTTCTTTTCCTTGTATTGCACTTATTTTCTATATTTGTACATGCTCTGAGACTCACTTAGTGACCCTTCTGCTGGCTACTAGAGGAGATCCCTGATGATCCACGGTTCCAGTCTGCAGGATTTGTGCCTGAATTTTCCCTCCTCACAGGCATGTTAAGCCTACATTTTTTAGCCTCTGTCTAAAAAGGCTTTTTCAAGCACCAAATTAAACACACAGAGAGAAGTAAGGCCTTTCAAAGGAGGGTAGCCAGAAATAGAAGAAAAAATCCCATATTTCACCATTTGTTTTGAAAACACCAAAAATGATTAAAACATATTATAAATGAAACCAAACTAAGAAAAAAACATATCTTACCATATGAACAAATTCCCTGCCAAGTTCCATTTTTAAATCAAAGCCATTTTAGGCTCATATGTCGAAGAAGAGAGTCTTAAACTAACAAACTTATGTAATGGATTTTAAAAATCTGCACAGACGTGCTTAACTGAAATTGCCAAATCTGTTCGGACTACATGAGGAGAGAGGAGGAGGAAAGAAAGAAAAGGACGTAAAAAGGTTTGGGATTCATCTGTGCAACTGCCCCCAAGTTGAGACTCCTTTTGAAGTTGGTTCCAGCTTTTAAGGAGCCAAGAACTATGACTCACTCCGATTTAGTTTCCCCCCTGCCCCCTTTCAAGTAGACCTCAACATTTGGGACAAATACAAACAGGCTTCCTTACCCATAAAAAAATTATCAACCTTTGTTAGTTAGCAAAAGGAGAGAAAAGGCAAAGCGGTGAGTGAGTGAGAAGTAAAATACAAATCCACAAAGACACCCAAACAAGAACTAACCAAGGTTAGGGAGCTTTTGGGGTTGGCAGAAAGATGTAGACTGTAAACCAGGACAGAGATGAATTGATTGGTAAGCAAAACACTGTTAAGTAGCATCAACAGAAAAATGTGAATGGCAATTAAATACTTGTATATAACCCATCTTTTGGATAGTTCTATTCACCTGAGAAATACCAGGTTTTGCTGTAATGAAGAGGCTATCGTTGCATTCTTCTAGGCAAGTATAAGAAAATATAAATGGTAAGAGAAAGGATTACTCAGTCTCTTGTGTAGCAACTGAAAAGCCAAAACTGGAGTTCTCATCCTGTCAAGCAAGGACTCCCTGCTTCAAGCACTAAATATTTTCTTTCCCCCTGAAAACCATCCTGGTACTCCAACTCCACGCAACAACAGTTACACAACTTCTGCGAAGAACGGAGATGTGAGACCTGCCTTGTACCTGTCCCTTTGCAATTCTCCAAAGGCCAATTGGAACACCCTCTGGTCTACTCAGAGGTGCACCTGCTTCTCTCTTCATGCCAAATTTTGGGTGGCCAGGAAGGCCTGCTTACCCTCTCTCGGACTGCCCAAGTGACCTTCCACCTCCTAAGAGCCATTTGCATTCCTTCATCTGACATCTGCCAAGGTCAACTACTAGCAGGCCTCTTTTTTTCCCCTTCAACAGATTCCCCCACTGAATCTTGTTCCTTTAGGATTTCAGCGTCAGCAATAACAACAAAATTACATCTGCATCGATGGCTGCACAGCCTTGCTTCCCTAGTGCTTTTACTTTTCTGCACTTGCTTTCTGGTGTTACGACAAGATTGTGTCTGGATCCAGGCTTAAAAAGCCTTTCAAAGCCCACAGCTCGTGAGGGGTTCAGGGGCAGAGTCCTGATTTAAACCTCTCTCTGTACTAATCTGACAAGAATGCTGGGAAGACCAAAGGGTAAAGAGTTATAATTGCTTAGTATCATAATCATAGGAGAGCAAAGGGAGTTCTGCTGCTTTTTAAAAATTAAAAATGTGTTCAAGTTCAAGAATGCTTCTCTGTTAAATTTACACAGAAAAATAATCTCAGCTCATAATGATGAACAATGACTTAACAGGAAAAATAAATCATAGCCAGAAGGCAAGTCCCAGGATTGTGCAGTCACTAGAAGATATAAAATATATGGAAAGTTACAATAGGACCACAATAAAATATCCACATTTGGTGGCATAAATCACTCTCTCTGTTAACTCCTGTACAACCCAGTCATCAGCAGATGCTTCTTCCAGTCACACTTCTGCAAGGCCTAAGAAACACAGGATCAGTGATGCGTTCTCTACTCCACTGCGTTCCATGAAGAGCATGGGTGTGACTGAGGGAGAATTCACCTGACTGGGATGAAGCAGCTCAGAAATCACCACAGGAATGTCTCATTACAATGGGATTTGCACTCTGTTTATACAGGCACATGCAGCACTCTTCTTAGGCTCCTTGTTTGGATTAAGGTCCTTTCCTGGGTTCCAGGGAGTTCCTCTCTCCCAGTGGCACAGAACCACTGCCACTTGCTGCCAAGTGCATGTAAAGGACATGATGATTTCCCTCTCATTTTCCCAAAACAAAAGGCTGGATTGAGAGTTTCCTTGAAGGTTCCAACAGTAAGTGGCCATTAGCTCAGACTGAGGAAGGTCTAAATTTCAGTATGGCTTTGTGCCCATTGATTTAACCTAGGAATTACCAAGTGATATTAAGATTGGACTTGTTTGAGGATCTTGGAGGTCTTTTTCAACCTTAGTGATCCTGTAACGTGCCTTCATCATCATCCCCAAGTGAGTCTGATCCTGACCAAACCTTTAAAACAGCCCAGCAATCCCTAGGCAAGTGGCAGTGAAACCAAACACCCATGCTAAAAATCAACCTGTTCTCACGGTCTTCCACAGCAGGAAACACATGCTTTGCTAAGTTGTTATTTACTTCCCTAACCTATAAAAACACTGTGCTCCAGATTAAGCGCCCCTGGGATTTGTACAACACCAAAAAAAGAGATCTGAGCTATACTATACAACAAAATATCAGCAAGACAAGAGACTGAAACACACCTTCATTTACACTTCCAGTTGTATAGCTGTATGAAATCTTCTATGCTGTGTAAGCAGAGGATGACTTTTGTTTAAAAGGTCTTAGATGACTGATTTTAGAAAGTTCCAATGCTCTTGGTTTTTACCAACTTCCAAGAAAGTTGTGAGTGCTCAGCAGCTTATAATCATATTGAAAGCATCATGCATATTCAGATCTTCAAAATTTTAGTTAAAAAAAATAAAAATTATAAATTGACAATTTTGTTTAATAAAATGAAATAATAACAATAAACATGAAGTACAGCTCCCTCACCTTTTCTGCATGTGAAGAAGTGTCTTTCTGGGCAGAAGACCAAGGCTGTGTTAGGAAAATGAGTAATTTCCAGCTGGGGTAGTGTAAAAATTAAAAATAAAAAAAAATTGATCAAGGGAGTGATATCTTTTCCTGTCTCATATTGGTATTTGCTGCCAGATATGGGAAAGCTGTGACTCAAATCTGTAAATGCTTCTGAAAACAGGATGGCTTTCAATAGAATGTGCAAGCCCTCACTTACAACCACATCTTTAAAAAGAAGTAGAGAAGAAAGGATGGTCTAGGGGCTAGTGAGGCTTTGCAATTCCACCAGTCCTGTGGGGAGTAGCTACTCCAGAGCAGTGAGCATGCCACAGCTACCTGGCACCACTTGCCTGATAGGTCAGTGATGAGCAACAGCAGAAAGAGAAGATCTTTGAAGCCTTCCATCCTGCCAACAACTGGCTTAACCCCAAACTCCCCACATTCCTGAACCCTAGAGAAAACCGAGATTATGCGAGAGCTGTTTAAAACAAACTGCTAAGAAACACGAACACTATTCTCTGAAATCTGGGTGACTCATAACGAATCTTAGGGCAAGTAAGTTTGTGTGAGCACTTCTGACCAGTTGGAGGAGAACTTGGCTTTCCCACAGGGCTGAAAAAGCATGAAAAAGTATAGCAGGAGACAATTAAAATGCACCACCACACTACAGCAACACTGTGTTCTTTTAATGGGCCCATTCCTTCAACAGATGTTTGAGCAGTGGGCTGCAGCCTGCTATAGCTGAACCCACAGAAAATGGACATGTGCATTGTTCAGTTTTTGGAAAGTACTCTGTGGCCTTTTAGAGTTGTGGTACAAATGCAAGCCATACCTGATCCCAGCTCCCAGGAATGATTAAGAGCCGGTGCCAACAGCTATTCCAATTCTGATTTACAGCTCTTGTCAATATAAATACAACTGTCCTTTTCTGTCATGGGGAAGGGTGAACTGCCTTACAAAAAATGCAAACCAGCCTGATCTTTTACCCAGAACACTGCTGAGTAACTAATCCTTTAATCATGCCAGTTTGGGAGGGAACAACAAAAGCAACAGGCATTTTCTTCTGGGAAGTGTTGCATATTTGGACTCTGAATCTTCTTCAAACTTTAAAAAATGCTGATGGAATTTCTGAGCTCTTTATTACTAAATACATATAATGAACTTTTGAAACGTCTTTGTTTAGACATACAATGCATTTTGCTAGACCTATGATGCTAAGGGACAAAAAATATCCTGTTCAACACAGTTTTAAAATAACTTACAGTCCATTTTTGAAAATATAAATATTGAAAGGAATTCCTACCATTTTGGATACTTAGCTAAACTGAACTTCCTGAATTTAAGCCATAGGTACTCAGACAAAGGTGAAATGGGACAGAAAACAGACGAAGAGTCAGGAGCTATCTTCAGAAAAGCTGGTCCCACTTACCTTGAATTTCAAGAAGCCAGTATTAAATGTGGGATTTCATTCTCTGCTTTGATATTCACTCCATTGTATGATTTAGTCTGCTCCTGCCTCAGTTTCCCCTTGGCATTAGGGAATAAATTCAGTTGTTAAATAAACCGTTGTTTTAAAATGACAATATGTGACTGTCACAAGAAAAAGACCCGGATCCCTGCAACACAGTTCAAAAAGGGTAGAAGACCCAAGTTCCATCAATCCTAAGACTGTCAATATCTGAGCTTCTGAGTGCCCTAGCATAAAGGCTGTGCTTCGAGTGAGCCTTCTTCTAACTTCTGTTCGTATTTCTGAGAACCAGGAATCCTTTGGAAAAGGAAAACCAGAGAAAAGAAGGGCTCCAAAGGGAGCTTAAAGAAATCCTGTTTGCTGCAGCTCTCCTGCTGGCCACTGAAGTTTAAATGTTTTCAGCCAAACCTTTAAAAATACTTAAACATTGTGGATGTCCTCAGGGCCTTTTGTCCTTTTTATGTCTGATAGCAAGACAGATATACTGCAGTAGGTACAGAACACCAGATCAGCATTCTTGCTGAGCAGATGGAGCACAGATGGAGGATGCACCTGACCTCAATGCTAGAGTAAAAAGAATTGGTATGACTTAGAATCAGTCCTAGGCACTGAGATGTCAAATGTTGCTGCCACCCAGCTCTCTATCCACCACTGCTGCCTGAAATGCTCACAAAGCAGATTTTTGAAGTGCTATGGCTCAAAATTCAAGGTAATAAAACAAATTTATGGTTTTCTTGAAAAAGTTTGGAAATAAACAGGTACATTTCAGGGGTTATGGCTTCAAAAGAATGTTTGTAGAGCTAGGATAGAGCTTGGGCAGCTTGGGCAGGTAAGTTTGCCTACCACACCACTGCAAGCTGGCTGTCTGCACTCATGAGTCAAAATATACTTGGCTTTTCTGTCCACCTGAACCCAATCTCTCCCCTGTTAACCCTAGTGCCATAGCAGAAACTGTGCAGCCAGAGAAATCTGGGCTTTCTTACCTCTCTCTCCTCCCTGCCACCCCTGCAAATGGCCCAAGACTCTGGGCTCATTCTCTTTGTCTTTTTAGGTACTCGCATATTATTATTAAATTATTATTAAAGTACGTTTTATAAAGTAGAGAGATGTATGTACAGGTGGGAAATGGTGGCACAGAAAAACTAAGCCTGAAGTTTGCAATGGTATTGTGATTCCTGTTTCCTAGGAATTCAGAGCAACTTTATCATTCGCTTTATCTGCTAAGAAGAGTGGAAGCTCAGTCACCTGAATATTTTGCAAAAAACACTAATAAGTATCTGGCCAGTAAAAGGCTCAGATTTTGTAAGCATATTTCATGGGAATAAAGAGGCTATAAAGGAAACAACCCAACTGGAGATAAATGGAAATTATTCTGTATCCTAAACCAAAACAAAAATTACTGAACTTGAAGCTTTAAGCGGTGCTTGGACTCCAATCTGCTTATTCTGAAGTGCAAGCACAGGCCTCAGTGTCATTTCCACTATCACTTTCTTGTTTTCCCTCTCCCTGCACCGCATACCATACGACAGAACATAGCATGAAACTGAGTATCATCTGGGTGCATACAACTAGGACGACTTGAGATTTTTCCAATAGAACATATGGCCATTGGAAGATGCCGATTTATCAAAAGTGAGGCACTGAAAATACAACAGTTTCAATGAAATTTCGTTTAGGGGAAAAAAAAATTAAAAATTGAATGATCTGCTGCAATCAAGTCAATATTGCATCTCAATATTGCACCTTCTAGAGGGTTTTTTACTCAGATGGAATTGCACTATAGAAATTAAAAATAAAAGTAGAAGTCAGAACAAATGTAGGAAGTTTGTAATGGACTATCAATTAATTTTTTGGAGCAAAACCAGGGGCACTTATGCCAGAAAAGGAAGAAAACACACACCAACCCTCCCTCCCCCCTGAACCAACCCACAGAATCCTACAGTGCTCTGAAAACCTGAAAATGAATTCTCTCTGTTCACCTCTCATTCTGTGCACATGCTAAAAGAAATAAAAAAATCCCTTCAGCTTTGTTATGCAAATGAGAGCGGGATATTTGGAGACAGGTCTGTATTTCCTAAATGTCGTGGAGCTGCAATGTTTCAGACCATCTCGGGAGTGGCAAGTGGAGGAAATAACAGGGAGGAAATACCGTGGCTTACAGGATCTGCTGCCTAAATGCTGCCTATATCGACTGAAGCACTGTCAGCGAAGTCTGTCGAAGCCACAGGGCTACAGTGATTTCTGCAGTGGCATCAGTGTGCCTGTGGGCTGGGACAACAAGGTCCCTTGCAGCAGGTGACAAACGGACAGAGGCCGCACAGTCCCCCTGACCTTCTGCCTGACACTACAAGACTGGGTCTGCAGAAAAGTCTTGTCTGAAGCGCAGAGGAGGAGACTTTTTGCCTCCTGGTGCAGATCTCAGCCAGGCCCAGGGTGCGATGGGCTGCTGAGGGTCGGGGCCAGCCGGGGCTGCGCTTCCCAAAGCACTGCAGCCGAGCCCGCGGCTCTGAGCAGAGTTAGCACAGGGATCAAGGTAAGCGTTTCCAAGCACGGAAACACGGCAAATCCCATGCAGCAACAGAACCTGAGGTTAAACTCCCCTAACTAGCTCTCAAATCTCCGTCCTGATAACGTGCTAAGCCTCCAGCCCTGCATTTGTCTAAGCAGTCTGGCTCTCAGAGAAGAAACATTGCGTTCTGCTCTGACTCCATGGGGGACAGAAGCACCATTCCCACAGCAATCAGAAAATGAGAGACATATGAGGACATAGTTCAGGCCTGAGAAAACCTTACCCTAATTGCTGATTACTAAAGTACCATAATGTGCTAGAGAAGAAAGGATTCCTGAGAACATCAGGACAGGACATTAGCAGATTAATATTAATCTCTAGAGTTCCAGATTCATTTCCTGTCCATGCTAATGTCCTTTTGATTACTGCAGAAAACAATCACACAAAAAAGTTCAATTACAAACATGAGAAGAGACTTAAAATATTAACATTTTTGAAGCTTTCAACCAAATATGTGTAATTAAATGAAAACCTAGTCTAATGCAGTGTTAAAGTTGAGATTTTAATTGTGCAAAGGTCACGGAGTTTAGCATCAAAGTTCATGAGTACATTTAATCACATTGGGCCAAATTCTGCTCTCAGTTGCACTGGCACAAGCTTACGATATCTTTACTTTAGTAAGTAAAGGTTGCTGTATTTTCATGCTGCCATCAGTGTGCATAAACATTAGAACTTCAACACACAAAGCATTACACGTACATGTACTAAAAGGCACATTGTAGACATGAGACAAAGCATAGCTGAATTTAATTACATTGTCTATGCAGAAGTTCAATGAAAAAAAAAGATAATAAGAAAAAAAAAAGCACTGCCTTTTCAATTGCACAATACTTTATCACTTGTCAAATTATTGCACATTGTCCAGGACAGCATGATGAAAAAATTGCATCCCACGCCTGCAAGACAGCAGAAGTATATTCCGTGTACTGTTGCACAAGTAATATCTGAATCTTCACACTGAGTTACCATCACTGCACAACTAAAGACCTATATTCAAAAGACGGCCTCATTTTGTCTGTCTACCCTTGCACTGTGCAGTCAGACTTGCATATGCAGTGCCAGCTATCCACCAGAACCACAAGGGACTGAGCTGTTGTTTTCCTGCAGAGAACAATGTGCTGAACTCCAAATGCTTTTGCACCCATAAATAGTCCTGTTTGTGAACTCAGTGCTGCAAACAAGTGTGCTTGCCTGCACAAAACTCCATGTGAACAAACCTTGCTTGCAGCCCGTCTAAAAAATCTGGTATAAAATGTCCTCATTCTCTTTTAAAAGACAACATAATTTAAAACAGGAGAAAACAGAATAATAATGTACTTTATTGGAATAAGTAGGTCATCAAAAAATAAATGCGCCTACGTTTATTGGAACGTCTAGTCCTCATAAATGGCTTAATGGATTTATTTAACCTTACTGAAACATTATTCACCTCTGAGCTTAGAACAAGCTTGAGAAATTTCAGCCAAAAAGGTAATTGTTTCAGAAAGTTATAAACCACCAAAGATAGGGGGCTTGCAATAAAAGTGCTGTCTCAACCATAACTACAATAAATACAGCTAATGAATAAATGTGGTCTGGCAAGAACAAATAAAATATGAAAAGCCTAATGTGGCCTGCACAAAATGCAGGAAGGTAACTGAGTGAGTAAATGCCAGATGAAGGATGATCCTGTCTTCTGAGGAATTCATCTCAGTGCAAGATTTGGTGAAGGACCTCAGCCCCCAAAAGCAAGACAGCCACATTTTGAAGCGAAGGAAAACCTCTCATTTATCAGCAGCAGTTGTCTCCAAAGCCTGCAAGCAATAATGAAGCATCCAAGACCACATATTAGAACTGTAAGCTAAAGATCACGTATTAGAACTCCCTGCACTGGTCGTGTCTGGCTGAAACACTGGCTACACCCTACCTGCTTTCTCTTCCTGTGCTCGAACAGTACCAGTCTGCACAAATACCCAGCTGCCCTTTCCAGATGCAGCTCCTTCCGTGGCAGCCCTCAAACCCTACTCCTTAATCATCTTGGGTATCTGCAGGAGGATATGTGCACATATCGCATCCTAGTGCTCTAGAGCTGGACAGACAGACAGACAGACAAGCACAGGCACTGCTTTCCAACTGCATCATCTTACAACACAGTCACAAGTGCCTGTTTGTACACATGCATGTCTCGACACCCCATACAAAAGGGTACAATTATTTCAAACTGGATTTCAATGCCCACTGTAAACAACCAGAAGGTGTGCATTCCCTAGTGCCATTTATATACCACCAAAACTTTCCTCCACCAATACTTCCTGAAAAATACAGTATAGAAATGGTAATCTTAGATCACTTGGATCCAAGATATGCAGACAGAGAATTACAAGAAGAGCTTTAAAATCACTATTGATTCTGCCTTGAAATCCAGCCACATCCATACTTCAGCGTGACCTTTTTTGGTTCAGCTGTGGAATGTGGTACTTCAATTAAAACGTCGTTCTCCCCGTCCTAAGGCGTCATTTGAGGATGATTTGGCAACTGAGAGAGGTGTTGTTTATTCCTCAGCTGCCTGGATGTTATAAACTCCTCCACAAAAATAAACTAACAAAATCAAACAAATTCCCAACTGTGATAAACTATAACAAGTTGCTCAACTTGTGAAATTTTGAGTAAAAAAAAGAATTAGAACTCCATTTCACAGCTGATTATTTATACCTTCCAGGTAGGGAGGTCACTGGAGAATTGGAATGAGGAGAAGACAGGGGAGTCTTTGTACTATCTCAACCTTTACAAGAAAGATGCTGTTGAGGATGCTGGACCACCATTTCTTTAGACAATTCTGCTGAACTTGCGATATTGCAGAAAAATGAAAGTACATAACAATATAACCCACAACTGCCTTAATGAGTGCTGCACTAGCAAAGGGTGCCACAGTTATTTAGCTATTAAAGCTTTAGTTCAGCCAAGGTCTTCTTCAAATCCTACATGTAAGCAGCCTTTTGCAGCTGTTCTACCAGCTAAAATCCCACAAATGTCTCATTCTGAAATTCACTCTGCCATACACTTTGTATAGAACACCACCTTCATCTCTGAAAAATGTGCACTGGCAGTTGTCAGAGAACTAAACTAACTCTGTCAAACAAAGTCTAGGAAGAAATGTAATTCAATGCTTGTGTTGCAAATGTACTTTTTATGAAAAGTAAATTAAAAGGCTCCCAAAACCTGTTTCTTGCTATTTTCTTATTTATTTTTGTTTGAAATTGCCGTTAATCTGATTTAAGGCACGTGAACTTGGTGGGAATTTCTCTATTAACCTAACATTTTTTTATGTGGTCCTTCTGGAAAATACCAGTAAATAAAAAAAATGTATGAAATCATGGTAAGTTATTTAACCTTTTAACTATTTCTTATAGCATGCCATCTAAAGCACTTCCAAAACCCTTCTCAAATTAAAAAGACCCCCAAATTCTTGCAAAATGTCGTGTGTTGAATTTCTCCTTGTTTAACTGCTATTGCTATTTGACAGAGCTAATTTGCTGAAAAATCTTTGTATTTTTGCTTCAGTCACTAGAGTAAGGTTTGTCTCAAGGTTTATTTTTTTAGATATTTTGCAATTCAAAAACCTCAAAGAATGAGACCTGTTAGAAGGAGTGACATTTCCATTTGATTTGGTTTTAAAACCTGTGTTTGAAACTTTAGAACATCAACACTCCTATAGAAATAGTTCACCACACACAGGGATAAAGCTCTTACTTTCATGAATTATCACAAACAAAGGGGCTGGATATTTTGCAAGTCTAACTTAGCATGTTTCGAGTAGGATCTAAATAATCATACTGATTTTACAACATCTAAAAATGTGGCCAGACATTCTTTTGGCTGGTCGATACGCTATTTCAACAGCTTGGTGTTCTATCATTTCCTTCTTGCTCGATACTTAGAGCCATCTTTTCCCTATCAGTGTCACGAAATGTACCATTTGGAAGCACGTAGCAGTCAAAACACAGCATAAAGGAGAGCTTTTCTCTCTGCCTGGACTGGTGACGTAGGTAGATCTTCTTCTGAGAGGCTGCTCGTCAAGCCAAGCCACGCTGACTGTTGAATGGCTCGAGCTGACACCGCAGCTGATTCGTCTGCTCAGTATTTCAGTGTGAACGTGAAGCCCAGAGCAAGCCTGCCATCCTTCAGAGCCATCTCACCCCTGCTCAGCAAGCACAGCACGGTGACAAGGCCGTGGCTTTCGGGGCGATGCTGGTTGCACGGGCTTTGCAAAGTCGGTTCAAACTTGTTTAATTTTTCTAGCTCCCTCTTGTTTGTGCCTTCTTCTCAGTACTTTGGTGCTTCTCGGTGGTTTGAAAGAAGCAGGCCACATCACATCCTCACATGCTTCATACAGGAGGAGCCTAGAGGGCACCCACAACTCGAGTGGGAGAGCTGGCGAGCCTTGGAGGTGGCAGCGAAGATCTTGAGAGAAATTTTTATAATCAAACATAACAGCAGGCAGCAACCAGAATTTTAAAAGGCACCCAGTGCCAAAGGAAAGACCCCAACCTGCCAATGTACTCTTGAAAGTACCTTCAGGCAATTAATTACATCTTTAAATATCCAAATGCTTTTGATAATCCGGCATCCAACAATTAGATCCCTCCATTGCAGAGTTCCTGGAGATGGGAGAAGTGACAACAGCATGCATGTGTTGCCAGACGCAACACACAAAACCCTGCTGTAAGGGCTGACATTTATCTCTCATCCTGAATATCAAGGTATGATCCAGAGAGGCTACACTGTCCATCATGCAATCCACTGTCTGGTTCTAGGTACCAGATCACCCCTGCATGCTACAGAAATAACTGCAATCTATTTCTTTGTATGAAGGAGGGTGTTTGTGAAGCTCCAGACATTATTTGCCCAAGGCAAAATTTCCATTTACTTCACGGGTTCAGAAAGTATTGTTCGTTTAATATTGTTCATTCGCTTTATTATAAGCATTTATTCCAGTTTCAAAATAAGCAAATCTAAGAATTAAGGAATGTGCCTCATCAGTCAGATGTCTGGGTGTCACCAAAAATCAGGATGGCAGACGATTTTAAATCCCTGTTTTACAGGAAAAATCACTGTTAGGAAATTGTCTCCTCTAGCAAATGATGTTTCCAATTCAAAGGATCAAGCAAGAAATAAAACAAAAAAAGGAACAAAGCCTAAAAACAATGATTAGTTCAGGTAAGCAAATGGTTAAACGCAGTCAGAAATTGGGGTTGATCTCCAGTTTGATTTTTGCTCTCTTAAAAAAAGAGCACCAGGCTCTTTTCCAGAGAGCTAAACACCAGCTATTCCTGAAGCACTATGAGAGTGAAGAAAGGCTTCAGAAGAGCTTTCTTCTCTCAACCTCTTTATTTATCTGACCGAGATCAGGTATAACACTGCCACCAGCACTTGCTCAGCTCAAAAGCCCCGGGTGCATCGTGCCCACTGGCATCTCCAGACTCCCAAGGGGGATGGCTGTCTGTTGAAGAGCAGTGCCAGCCTCCTCCTATTCCCCCATTCCTGCTGGCACCCTGAGGCAAGCATCTGGGAGTGTACGCTGCCCCTCTCTGAAGCAGGTGCAAAGAATGGTAGTCAGCGTGTTTGCTCCCCATGAGCCTGCTGCAGGCAGACAGCAAAGCCTGGAAATCCCTCCAGTAACCCTCCCGGGGGAGAAGGAGAATTTAGCCAAGTGCACTTAAGACCAAAATTGTTGCAGAAAGGAGACACATACACTTGTTAAAATCCGTCTGTAACGTTCCCTCCTGTCCTCCCCTGACTGTGGACCGATCTGGATTTCTAAAGAGTATAATTATGTCTTGCACAATGATTATGAGCTTTGGGAGCTCTCAGAGAAAATTTCCTCACTGCACATGTGGCCATTGGCTGACATACCAAACACATATCACTCTATTTTTTTTTTTTAACTCTGCATCTTGCTGAGAGAAAGAGGCCAAAGAAAAAGGACAGACAGCCAAACCCAGGGCCAGGTTCTGCACTAACCTGATGTGTCCTAAAAGCCAAAGGGAAGAGCCATTAGAATGGCTTTTGTTTCCCAACACTCCTGTTCATCTGTCTGCCTTCCTACTACCAACAGCAGGACATCTAGTCTATCTGAACATTACCAACAGACCCTATACAACAAGGATTGTTGACAGATTCCTGATCTACCCCACTTATTTAATGTTTTCCTTTAACAGCCATATGAAATAGATTCTGTCTTCCCTAAGACAAATGCTTAGAATTCACTGTAAGCCCATGCAGTGACATCAAGGTTTACCATCACTGTCAAGCTACCTGCAAGCTTTAAAAAAACCCCATTGACAGACAAAATGCTAGCAGAAAAAATTACTATAATACACTATGCTCCTCTCTGAATGCCTCACTGATGGGCTGGACATGAACTTTGTCAATAGGAGATGTCTTTGTACTGAGTACAATTAATGTTTTTATTAAAAAAAAGCCCTCCCTGAATGAGAGAACACATTGTCCACTCATGTGAAAATGGCACCACTATTTATCACAAATGATACAGCCAGTCAAGAATAAAAGAAATTATTTCACCTGCAAGCTGTGAAAATTTCAAGGCATGTAAAGAATAGCATCAGTCAGCTTGCACAGCTGAGGGTAATGGACATCATCTTTTTCCCATCCCAGTCACCATCCTTCCCATTTCCAAAGGGCTTCCAAAGATGAAAATGAACTTGACAATCATTCTGCAAGGCAAACTGATCCTGATTCTTCCAGTCACTTTGTAATTCACTGCAGATGGCAAGAGTGAGATGTTTACTGGCTGGCAGGTAATGAGCCTCGTTGTAGATAATAGTGATGGACGGGCAATCTCGCCTGCTGACAAGGAGGCAACTCAACATGGGCACATGGCATTCATCCATGACTTCATGGAAAAGGATAGCTGTGACAACGTACGCAGGTTGTGAACTACCCTCCTCTGTTAATGTCAGCATGCAGCTACACTTAAGCCTTTCCAGTTCACATTTAAGTTGCACGGAATTGATCCTGGCTGTCCATAAAAGTAGAACAGTCAGATTTGTGACCTAATGTTTACTCTTCTATAAGAAGAAACTTGATCTGTTTAAACATCTAGATATTCCTTCTTCCCAGGTAATGCCATTCATCACAGCTGTCAGTGCCTCTTTAAAAGAGAAATGACCCTCAGGCGTAGTATAAAACTCTGTGGAAGAACTACACACACCTTTGCCAAAAGAACAAATAGCTCATTTTTTTTTTTTTCCACTGGGCTTGTACACACTCTGTGAAAGGCCTACATACACTGAATTACAAATCAGTATTTCCATTTCCCCACCCCCATATAAAGCAACTCTTATTAAGACCCACACACTGCCCTGGTTTTTCTAAAATCTCAGACATAAGGGTAGTGGATTTGGACAAGCTCAGCCATTTGATGAGATATACTTAAGCAGCTGGTTCCAAGGGAAAATCAGAGTAATTCAGAAATGCAACAAAAGATAACAGAAAAGCTCTAACTCTGTTTCTCTTCTCCTTGTAACTTTATGAAGTAAAAATAAAACATACACTCAACCAAATACCACTGATGTCTTTTGTTCCACCAGAATATATTCCTCCTGAAGAAAGTGGGTATGGCTAATATTCATAAAATGTAAGTTTTAAAAATGCATTTGTTTACATACATTTAAACATGGATGTTATTATTTCACAGATAGAAACTTGGTCGGAGTTTTCCTTTTCTGAACTGAATATCCTTTCCCTCCTTCCCCGGTGAAATCTGATCATCCGTACTGTAGCCGGGCTTCAAGATGCGATAAATGATCCCAGTGCTATGCAAGTTTCATCCAAAACCTGTCTCTTCATAGATTCACTCCACATATTCTTTCTACTTTAAAGACTCATGTGATCATCGCTTTGATCCGTTCTCCCTCAGCTCTATTAGGGGCACCATCTCTTCAGGGCTTGCAGCTTATAAAAAGACCACCATATTTTGATATGCCTTTGATGTTGTCTTCCAAAGTATCTTTGATTTTTAAGTTCTGTTCAACTCTTTCACCATTAACCTTGATTTCACTTAGGAATTAATAGATCCATAGTTTTATTGGAAGGCTTATTTAGAAATTCTGTTTTCTCTCGTAATATTTTTCCCCCTCTTAGATGGAAAGGTAGGTGAAACAGTACAAAGAAACTGACCAGTGCTTTTAAAACAACAAAACAAAACAAAACAAACCCAAAAAAGATAAACTATAGATAAGTTAATACCTTTCTTGAGTTTTGAGTTGTGCTTTTCGAGCAATTCTCTTACTGAATCATTAAGCTTCCAGCAAATGAAGTGGTTCTGCAGGATGATAATGAGCCACACAGACCCTCCACTCGGCCACTGGTGACTGAGAGCTGTTACTACTGATGACTACTCATTAGGACTGTGGTCTCAGTCCCGTGCTTGAAGACTATCTCCTCCACACAGGACACTTGCATTTCTTCTTTTGACACTCAGCAAAGATGCTGAAACTGTAGGGGCCAAAGGACCCATATAATTTGAAGCAAACTAAAACAATAGAGCAGCAGAAACACATTCTCAAGAGGAGAAACTGGCAATGTCTCTCAAGTCTCTTTAGTAAGTATTTTCAGGTTTTAGCTCATGATATTTGAGATTTATTCCCCCTCCTCAGGCACCACTAACTGTGACTGAAGATTCATCTTTGCTGGTATAAAGAGACAGATGAAGGGTAAAACCAGGTCAGCCATATACCCGTGCACACTCCCCCCACCCCCAGATTTATTTATACACCCTAACTACGTTCAGGTGACATTCAGATACATATCAGGTTCTTGAAAAAAAAAACAACCCCAGCCTCTGTAGATGGAGCTTTCTATCTCCGTGTGCTTTCCCTTCATTTGAAATAATCCTGCTTTTCCTCCAGGACAACGTTCATTTCCTATTTTTCCGAGGAACAACCCGGTAAACTTTATCCCCCCTCCTCAGTTAAACAGAATTGCTTCTGATGGAGACAAACACACCAAGTCCTCGCAGCAGCTGGCATGGGCAAACCCATCCTTCTCAGTAACTGCACAGGGCCATCAGTGCAGCCTGCTGCCTTTGCTAAAGGCACCACCACGCAGCGGAAGGGTTCCTTCCCGGGAGCACTCGTAACGCTGCCACAATTATCATCCTGGGCTAACGCTCTAACACCCAACCCTTGGGACACGCGGATGGGAGATGAGAGAATCCAAACGCCGCTCGTCAGATCCGCGCCCTCTCCGGCGATCCCTCCTATCACTCGTCGCCCTTGCTATCTCCAACATCTTTGGCACAGAAGCTCAGGCTGGGCGCTCCACGACCCCTTCCCAGCGCTCCTCGCCCTCCGCCGCCCAAGTGCGCAGTCTCAGGGTGCAGCAAGAGAGCCCCAGAACGGGCTCCCCACGGCCCGGCACAGCTCCGACTCTGTCACGCCTTTCCCAGAATCTTAGCCCCGCTGGAAAGCATTCAGCATTGAGAGGACCCATCTTTATGCTGATAACACTAAAATATAAAATAATGCCAACAGCTGGTGCTACAAATGGCTTTTAAAAACGATGTTCATTCACTAAAAATTCCTCTTGCTACTTTTGACATGAAACACGCAGTCTCTAATTATTCTGATCAAGACGGTGAAATACAAAAACAAACTTTAATTGTGTTTAACAGATATTTAATCAGGACTCACTGAACTACAGATTAAAGCTGAAATTCATAAACCATAATTACCCAATTGTCGCAAGCTTTTTGGTCCACATTCTGCTTCCGTCTGGGCGTCTGGCACTTTGCCCCGAATTTCTTTTAGTGTCTTCTCAGTTTCATTGCTGTTCATGTTTTCCAGCAGAGATTTAGCACAGATTATAAAATATCTGTTCTTGGCAACTTTATTAGTTGTTTTTTCCTTAAAAAGATTATACCCCCACCTATCCCCATTCCAGGGGCTGAATGAACAGGCATATACCATGGGTTATTTCTGGTCATGAGCAGCCCCTTCCCAACTGCCGGGGTAATCACCTGTCCTACTCTGGTCCTGACTTCCCTGACCATGGCCCTGCCACCAGAGCATCCTCCAGACATTGCTTGGTGTGCCATGCAACATAGCTACTATCAATTACTCTTTCCCTTCTCCAGAGACAGAACTGGGTGCAATACTGTTTCCTCTTTCGGTAGGGGCTTTGCTTTATGTGCTTGATGCTCTTTATTTATATTTAAGAAGACATGATAAAAGAAATGCACTTCCCATGGGAAGCAGGGGGTGGTAAGGTATACATTAACCACCTCAGGGATGCAACTGGATGGGTTCAGACTGCCTCCCAAGCAGGGACAGATTGTCCTTTAGCACGGGGAGAAGGATTGTGCCAGAGAAGCTTGGCTGTTGACTGCAGCTTTCTGGGGGCCTCCACACATTGTGTGCAGGTTACATTGGTATCCCAAAGGAAAGGATTCCCTCCCCAGAAAGCATTCTCAGGACCTTGCAAGGGAAGGTTATGTGGCCTTCTAGACACAGGAAAAACAGTTTAAGAAACTGGGGTCAAGGTGGTGAAAACAAAGACAATTCACCTCATCAGAATGGGGAAGGGGGTCCCACACAGCCAGCCTGCTCTGTTGTGGGGAAACATAGAACTCCTGTCAGCCTTAATGCCTCACAAATTTGTGCCATGAGACAGAATGGAGTGAGATATGAAAAAGATGACAATGTGGAAACTCTGTTAAGATTTAAAAAAAAGAGTGAGCTTGATTAAAAACCAGGGTGGCCTTCAATGCTACCTACTATTGCTTTTTCTACTAATAGCTGGAGTGCTCTTGAACAATTCCTAGTCTGGGTAAAGATACATGGAACCACACACTTAATCCCTAGCAGAGGTGTTAGGCCTTCATGGCCATTCATAAAGTTTAAACAATTTCCTGACAATAAGAAGTATGAGAACACACGCTAAACCTTCACCTATTCCCTTGGACCTGTTCTTAGCTAGTGTAGAAAACATACTTTTTGGTTTTTTTTTCCTTCTTTTGCATCTTCCAGAAATTTTTCCTCACCAAAAAGAGCATTTCATAGATTTATTTCTATCATGGTCATTATGCCCTATCTCTAGTCTCACTTCTTTTGAAGAGCCAGGCAGTGAACCAGTCACTTCAGCAGCTCCTCCAGAGCAAGTCCTAAACAAGAAGCAGTGTATCACCTTAGAAGCCACTGCTGCATGTATATCAAACTGGTTTTCTTTCTTTGTTTGCTTCTGAAAGCTCCTCTAAGCTTCCAAGACTTGACAATCTCTGCAAGAACCCATATCTCATATTTCACAGCAGTCAGATACCAGCATGTGAACACAGAGAGACAAGGAGAAATATGCTATTTCTTTTGTTTCTTTTCCTACAGAAGAAAGATTTGATTCTTTCTGTCAGCCACACATCTGAAGTCCAGTCACAGTTCAAATCTTTCCAGCCTATACAGAAGTCTGACAAGAACACAGGACAGCTGATGACTTGCCATACATTGCAAACCTTGATTTTTCACAGGAAAATTATTTTCCAGTTTGGCACAGTTGTTTGTCCATGGGTATCAAGCTCCGTATCTACACAGTGATAAAGGAACTGCTATCCAGTGTTAGTGTCATTCATTCAGACTGTTGCTCTGAAAACAGCCTACAGCCTTTGAGAGGCAAAATGTATTGTTTTAATGTAGTCAAGGTCCCTGCCTGCTACATTGCTAAATCTATTTAGCAGATTCTTCCTGCTATAATCTGTCCCCAGACCTCGAGAAGCTCAGTGATTTCAAGTGTTTTAAGCTAATGATAATGGTTAGTGCTGAGAACAGATGTACCTGACTGTGGTGTGATCTATTCTATTAGACTGTTAGGAGCTGTGTATTCATATTGACTTAACATTTTATGTCTATTTTCATGATGGCTGCATGGGGTGTAGTCTGGTTTTTTTGTCCTCATGTATCATATATTGTCTGTCTGTGGTTTCGATACATGGTGACTGCATGGAGAGATGAAGAACAGGGGTCTGTTTGTTCTGATGCCATCCCAAGATTTTCTCCCATGCCTATTCTTGTTGCCCTCTGGCACGGGAAGCAATAGTGTACACCTGTATTCACACTAGAGCTGGACCCAGGAGAGGGTTGCACAGATGAGATGTGCATGCAGGGAGTGGATGCCTATCCTGTGTATTACAGAAGTTTGCTTTCCCTGGTGTGCAGGCACTGTGCTTGACTGAATTCCCTATAACTGGTGGTTGCACTGGTAACATGCCAAGTAGAAGCTGTTTTACTGTTCTCCTCTATCCATAACACAACAGAGTGCAAAACTCCTCAGTTGTGTCAATAAATGGTGCTTCACTTCCCTTCAACACCACGAAGCGAAAATTCCAGTGAGAATGATTTTTCTGATCATATTGGAGGCTTGTTCTTGCCATTCACAAGCATCTGCCATTGCCACCCTCTAGGGACAATGCACCATTTTGGGCTGTGATGTGGAAGGAGGTTTTGTATCTTAAGACTTCAACACAATCTTCCAACAAATAAGCAAACCCTTCCTACTTACATGGACCTTCATCTTCTGCTGGGGAGGGGGGTTACACTTCAGCTCTTGCAGAATAAATGCAACTTTAACTGCTCCACATTATCACTGTGCAACTGGAGATATGGCTACTGAAAATAAATGCAGCCTTTTTGAACAAATCTCCTGCCACCTCTTCCCTGTGAGAATCCAGAAAGCAGACACAAATGGAAACCCACGTGGGGCTCTGGCAGAGGCACCATCTCCACACTGAATAAATGAATGGAACTTTTAAAGGAAGATCCAGCAAGTTTAAAATCCAAAACCATTCAAACAACCATAATCATGGACAGGTTGAGAGATATGCAAACACATGACACATGATCTCAAGAGATTTAAATTCCTATCCTGGTTTGGAAAAATTAACTGAAGGTGCCAAAGGGCATCCCTGGACCAGCACACCACCAGTTCAAGTTCTGAACAATACTTTGAGCAGTTCTTGTGCTACAAGGCAGTGCAGAGATGTGCTGCAGTGCTAGAAAGCAGAGGTTAAAAGGTTAAATTCAGAAGCCAGATTTTCTCTGATAGCTTGACCAACTTGACTAAAGCAGAGCCCAGTGCAATGACAAGCACTATAAGCTTAATTCTACAGCTTCATGTCTCTCAGTCAAAGAATGACAGTAGTATCAAAAATTTAATTTTCATTTCAGTACAAGGAACAGTTACTCATATGTAACTGATATACATTCTCTCCAATCCTTAAACCATGTTCTGGGATCTTTTCCTCTTTGAAAATAGGAATGCATTCTTATGAAAATATTACAGGCTAAATACCTAGGACACTGCTTCATAAAGCAGGTAACTGTACTATGAAAAGAATGTAATCTAATTCTGACCTTTGAGGTTCTACCTATAAATTAATTTTTCACCTTTTTTCTCTTGTTACCCCATTTCCCTCCTAAGTCCATGTACCACAGAAGTCAATTTTGCCCTACATAGCCCCTCAGAACATGTTCTATAAATACCTTCCCCTATCCCAAACCCCTCTTTCCCCTGACAGGACTTTATAGAGATGTATAGGGAAAAAAGGTGTAGCATCTGACATTTAATAAGAATCTCAAAGAGAATACACACAAAGTGCATTAAGATTTCCACTCTGGTACTCAAAAGGAGGTGGATGCTGTTAGCCCACTGCCGGGGATTGGTCTGTACCTGAAACTGGGATCTCTGTTTCTGCAGCCAGTACAGCCACTTCTGTCTTACGTTTTACAATCCAGCTAATAAGGTTCGTATTTTTGGTCTGGGAAGAAAACATCTTTGCTGGAAGTCACGGTTGTGGAATTGGGTATTCCTCAATAAAATAAACAAAACGGCTTAAGTGGCAGTAATCTGGGATCCTACACACTGGGACATGATACTGTACCAGCTATGCTTGGCTCACATTTTTAAGGCATGTTTCTCAGTTATGATGTTGAGAAATTTCTGTGGCTTAGGTTTTCAGTGCAAATTGCTGTTGATAGAATTTAAACTGAAGTTCGTGATGCCAAATACCGTATGAGAGGCTCTAAAAATGCTTCCTTACCTTGTGTCACTCTAGTGATCCTGCCCATCTCCTGTTTGTGCAGATTACCTGCATTACCTGCGTGCAACCTGGACTCAGCCAACAGCACCTTTTAAACTTCAAGCAATAACAGTGACTAGGAGCATCGCCTGGAAACTGCAAAATTCATGCCTATAAATCTCTCAGGCAAAGAGAAGAGCCCTGCAGGACCATCCCAGGCAAGGGGTGGCATGGGGGCATTTTGGGTAGGCCAGAAGCTAAAGGGACATGTGGGGACAGTGGGAGGGGAGCAAGGAGCTGAGGGATGCTGCTGAGTGCCAAAAGATGCCTCAAGGCAAAACCAGAAGACACACAAAGACACCCTGCTGCACCTCCCAGCACAGAGCCCCTGCAAGGAAGTGATTTCACCAGCACACGCAGGCAAAGGACTGAACTTCTTCTCTCCAGAACCGCAGCCCACAGAGCAGGAGCGAGGAGCACGAGCTGCCACAAGGGCAACAGAAGAGACATGAGACAGACAACTGTTTTCTACCCCAAAGTCTAACATGGGAGGGAAAATACTCAGCTTCTTTAAACATCACTAGGCACGGGTTCTCTCCAGCAGGCAGCGAGGCCAGAGCTCCTCACACACTGACGGGGCAAGTGGCACTGCTGGCACTGCAGCCAGCTGAGCCAGCACCTGGTCCCAAACAGCACCTGCGTGCTGTGGGGCAGGGAAGGTGTGCCAGGGCTTGAAAGATACCTGAACATCTGCATCTCCCACTTTGGGAAGTCATGGCCCAGAACTAAACCAAACCTGCCTGACTCCAGGGAAAGGAGCCGGGGCCTGGGAAAGATGGTGCCACACCCACAGAGTAGGACAGGGAGGATGATGCTGTTCTGTTAAGCAAACAGGAATTGCTTATGTAACCCAAAAGGAAAAACGTGAAAATGTCAAAAGCCTGTTTTGACATGAGGGAGAAAGGAAAGCATTCATTAATTTCTAATATCAGTCTTTATTCTTCTAACAAATTTTATAAACTGACCAGAGTTCACTTGTAATCTGTTTGTCAACCCAACACCGAAGAAACTTCTTATAAGGGAGGAGAAAATCCAAAATTATTAAAAATAACCCTAGGCTGTGCTTTCAGGTTTTGGTTTGAATCCAGTACCCGCAAGAGAAACCTTTCAACAGAAGGCACCAAGGAATTCTCATGGAATAGCTACAGGATCAGGACACACATTTCCAGTAAAAGCTGGCCTTTCTCTCCCCTCCTCCCAATCTCCTTATTCCCAAAAGACACCAAGAAAACACAAGATTGTTGGGATTTCTATAAGAAGATTTGGCAGGTTTTTCATATTTGTTTAGACTGTAAGATATAATTTGAATTTGGGTCTTGCCTCTCTCTCTCTCTCTGAGAAGAAGAATGAGTTATTTGTTCTCTGAATAAGTATTTGTTATTAGTGGATCAGACATGGATAAGGTATATTATTACAACCACGTTTGTTAGGTATGATTTACATTGTTTTCTGCATATCATCTTAGGCTGTCTTTAATTTTGTTATACTTTAGGGGGTTTTTGTTTGGGTTTATGCATTTAGTCACAGTTGGTTGTGTTTTGAACTTTGAAAAAAATTAATACAAAGGAAATTAAAAAAAGAAAAAGAAAATATTTTCAAAATGATGTGGAAATCAAATCTATCCCTGAGTAATTTGATTTGTAGGAAATGGAGAGCAAAGCATTACAAAGCATTACAAACAGAATGCCTTGAAGTGCATCATAATTACTTACATGTGCAAATACATTGTCTAGGTTTAGGAATTCAGTTCCTAATATGCCCTTACACCAGGTCTTTCATCCAAGCTTCTCCAGGTTTGTGTAAGCAAGCATTAACTAATGCCTGGGTACCTGTAAATACTCCACTGCCCTTACGGATGGAGGAAAGAGAAACAGGGGCAAAAGCTCTCCAGGAGTCAAGGACAAACTATGAGTTGCTCTACAGGTGAGAGACAAATGCAGATGATCACCTTCTAACTACAGGTGGATCAGAAGTGCAGCAGTTTGTAGCTGATCTGACATCACAACTTTGTGGCTCTCTAACCATGAAGGACTGTAACAAATGTGAGTCTAACACCTTCTGTTCCCCAAAGTTTAAAGGGTGAAAATTGACACAAATCAGATCCACGTTCCATCTTTGGTGGAACACTGGTATATACAAAAACATACCAATGTTTTGTATCAAAGCACAAAGATTAACAAATGTGTCTGGTTTGGAGCTGTTTACCAGTGCAAATAGTTTTCATCTGAGGCTCCACAAATGGTTTTCAGACTAGGCATCCTCTGTGGACATCTGGGTTGAATGTGGAAGGAATCTGGAAGAGTGTAGCCTATAAACTTCAGTTATTATGTGAAGTCCCAAACACCAATTTAATGCTTGTAGACTATTCTCACATTGATCTCTCAACTTTTAAGAGATCGGAAACTCTTGACAAAAATCTGAGCATGCCATGTTACCCAAAAGCTTTTCCACAATTCCAGGCTATAAAGAAAACCTGGATTTTACTCTCTTCTGCTGCTTAATTCCATGCCACTTCCTATGTGAAACACCTTTGTTGCTTTCTCTCACAACTTATGAGAGGAACCCACGGTTCCTGCAGCCCAGGCCCTTAAAACTCCATCCTTCTTTCACAAGAATATGTTTGCATGCTTCTCTAGATGACAAAAATCCAAGACTGCTGAATTTTTCTGCGGTTTCATTTAGCCATGCAATAATTCTAATGCTCTGAACTAGTACCTGCTGAAATAGCAGTAAGTTACTGACCCACACAGACACTTGACTGCCTGTTTGAGGGATTTGAGATTCACACATTCATTTCCTCTTAGCCTACATTTCTGTGCTCCCCATAGCTGCAACAAGAAAGTGTCTCTCCATACATTTTTATTACCTGTTATGCCTTACACTAATAAAAACACTGGATATTATTTATTTGTCTGGCTGACTGACAAAGCCAGGCATCAAAGCATCATTCCAGTGTCACATACTTCAACGCTCTAATCTTTCAGAACTTGTAAAGCAATCTCTTACGGCGCTTTGTGGGCTGTGAGATCACCCTGACAAACTGTGATAATGTTGGCAATCTCCAAATGGGTGTTCATTTGCAATCTTACTACAGAGGAATTGCTATGTTTCCAAATTTGAGGGCTTGACATAATCTGTCTTCACAAAGCTATCAGGGTCTGTCATAAGGCTGTCTGTGACCCAGGGATTTTATGGGGTCAATATCTATCCCCAGTGAAACTTCATTGCAAGCAGTGGAATTACCTAGAGTATGACTTTCCCTATTTGCTTTCTTTCTCTTTATTTAAAATACCTCTTCTTCCTATTCTATTTTTTTTGAAGTGCAAACAGCACCTACTAATAACATCTGAGCCAGGCAGGGGAAACTACTGCTCCTCCAAATCATGGCCAGGTTCTTACAGTTCATGCCAAACCCTCTGCTCCCCTCCTCACACGGAGCGATGGAGAAACAATGCAAATGTCAGGTCAAGCTACAGAGCTATTGCCATCATCTCTTCCCTTCCGTATGCTCCCAGCACTGGCAGTCTCTGGGCTGCAGTCCACAGGATATCCACAATTATGGCCCAGATTGAGGGAGGGGTAGAAAAACGATGGTACTCTGCCAATTATGTCAGAACCTAAACTTGATCCATTTTAAAACTGAAGCTGGGGACTGTGGGATAGCACTGTGTTTGCTATGATTTGTGTAAGGAAAATTATTTAGCATCTCAAAAATATTGAAAAAAAAAAAAGAAAAAGAAAAAAGGCAGAGTTAGTGCAGACCTATAATAAATGTTTTATATTTGCCTCTGAACCTTATTTAGGTAAAGACAGTGCTTTCTGGACATAGAAAGAAGATTTTTAAAATGCCGTAAGACTGCTAAGCACCTCCAGAAAAAGCGAGACAGGGAGTGTCAGGCTTGGCTATATTCATGAGGGCCACACAACTGCTAGTGAAGTAATTCTGTTTTGAAATGACTTAGGATTCCTTTAGAAAAGCTGGGAACACGGGATGGAAATAGCAAACTAAAAAAAGTGCATCCAGTGTTTCAAAATACGCTCCCTGCACGACACCCTTTCCCTGCTATCATCTCCTGAGGCAAATTCCCCAGGCAGTTCCTCACCCACACCGAAAGATGCTCCCCAAATCCTGCTCAGGGTGGGGTGAGCAGCTGGCACCTGGCTGTGGTGGGGTCAGAAAGCTCGTGCAGCACGAGCTGAGATTTACACACTGGCTCGGCTACTCTGCTGAATTTATGTTGGGACGTTTTGCTGTGTTTACTATGGTTTTACAAACTAAGTTCTCTGCTTTGGATTATTCCATCTAATCAAAACAGAAGTTGCTAAAGATGTACCATACTTTGTTTTATGCCCATTTAAGCTCTTTTGTGCTTTTCATTCTCTGTGGAAAGGAAAGTCAGTATCACTATCCAACCTCAGGAATAAGAAGCTAGCTGCAATGCTACTGGAAAATTTTGGAATCCAAATAAATTCCTGACTTGTATTTTGGCCTGAATTTACAGCAAACTTGCTCCTGCTCTCAAAACGCCTACTGCTTTTACCAGGAGCAGCAATTATCCCTCGTGTCTCCTTAATCTTTCAGAAAAGAATGCCCAGCCCTGGGGGCCCAAGGTAAATATTTTAATGTGTTTACTATCTTGCTGAAGTCAGTAGGTTGCATGGGTATTAAAAAAAGCCTGAACAAAAAATACTACAAGGATTCACGGGCTTCAAAAGGTTAAGCAGCTTCACCAATAGAAACACTACAATTGGGACAGTCCTGAACAGAGCAATGCAACTGGTATGTGCTTTTCCTTCCTAAAAATTCTTTCTCGAGGGTGAATGTTTTTATTTTACAGTAAGAAGAAAACTGTTGACTTGTATGCTAGTTATGATTCTTTTCTACAAAAAACTATTTTTAAAGACAAAACAGGTCAAAGCAAAGGGCCATACCTACTTCTCTGCTAGTGCCACTTCAGGGGTTTTTTTCTAGCCACAGCTGAATTACAACAATGTTTCTCCTTTTTAATTTTTATGTTTTTACTGTTTTCAACACTGACAATATCATTTT
>VWZN01009648.1:542135-562846 GCA_013396955.1 Regulus satrapa
AAAAAAAAAAAAAAAGAAAACAGACTGTCACTGGCAGATCAGTATTTATAGATGGAAGGAACATAGAAACAAATTTTCCCTAAATAAGGGGGCTTATACCGTGACAGCAACTTCTAATGTAATTCATTTGTCTTATAAATTACATCCCTGGGGACATCCCTAAAAATTAATTAGGTTAGAGAGGAAAGGAAAACAAATTGAAAACTTCTCAGAACTCCAGGAAACAATAAGTTTTAAACACAACAGCATAAAAAAAAATCTCACTATGAAGTCCTCCCCTCCTCTTCCCCTATTCTTCTTTCCAGGAGATCAAGATCCTCAGATTGAGCATCATTTTAGCACACCAAGGTCAAGAATCCATATACATTCAAATACAAAACATTTCTGAAATTGAAGATTTTGCAAGCAGCTTTGCCTTTCCAAACTGCAGACTCCGTGGAAGAATTCTGAATTCTAATTTAGCAAAGACATTCATTATGCTAATGTGGCTCTAAACACAAAGCTACAGTCACAAGATGTGGACATGATACATTCATCACACAACAGAGGAAAAATCAAAGGGGAGGAGGGCAGAAGAAAACAATAAGAATTTTAGACAAATTTTAATACTGGCCAAACTCATCCTCCAACCAAAACTCCAAAGGTTTGCCTGTTCATTAGTTTCTCTAGAGTTTAGGCAAAAAAGAATTTGGCCATGTACTTCTCCTGTAGTGACCTGGCGTCATTTTGTGCAAGAAACAGCACTTAGGTTTTTACACTCCTCTCAGCACTCTTCACTGGATGGGAAGTGTTGGCACACAAATACAAAATCCAAGAGATTCCATTTGTAACATAGGTCAAATTTTGTACTTCCTGATGCCTGTGCCTCTTTCCAAGACTAAAGGAAAAACAGAAAGACAACAAAATGCAGGGAAGTAACTGAGCTGATGGTGCTTTATCACTGAAACTTTAACAGACTGCACTAATGGGTAACTCCCCAGTACAGACTGCACCTGGATCATGTGAGGGCACGAGATGCCATTTCTGCCAGCCCTTGTATGTGTTAACGCTTGCAGCAAGGAACAAAAGGCATCAGATAAGGCACAGAGGTTGCTGGTAGAAGTCAACACATGAAAATATATTTTTAAAACTGCATCAGAGAATTTATAATGGATCCGTGCTTTGCATTTTGAGGTGACAGAGTTCTCGATCTGGTAGAAAGTTCCCAAAGCTCAGTTTACTACATTGTCAAAATATAGCCTGAGGGGACAATCTGACTTACAGCATCTTTATGACTGGTGATGAAAGAACCTCGCTTGGCTTTTGGATCCCAAGTTTGGCTCGAGATAGTGCAGTAGAGAACAGAACATCTTCTATTTTATGCTGGGTGTTCACAGTGTTCCACTTCAGCACAGAATTAGGTTTTACTCTATAGAACTCTCACACAGTTCGCTGATGGGTTAGAATTCACACCTTCAGATTTTGGGGATATACTTCACACCCTGCATTGTTACAGCTACTAAAGATACAGATTACACTGTCCTCATGTCATTGTAGCATCTGTAACGGAAATCTTTAGAAAATTCAGGGAAAAACTGCATCTTTTACAAGACCACAGCATGTCTTATTCAGCCTTGGAGAGACTTCAGAGCACAGTAACTGCATTAATTGGACATTATATGGACAGCCAACTAAAGCTCAGTCACTGTGCAGATTTTACTGCTCTTTGTCATGTTGCTTCAAAACACATTTCATGTTTAAACCAGTCATATATACATATGAAAGGATTTCACAACACTGGACAATGCTACAGATCCACAGGAAATAATTGTTTCCCAAACATGAAGCAATCTGCACAAATATAAATAGTGTGGCCCAAATCTGTTCTAAATTATGCTTGTGCAAACCCATGGAAGTCAACTAGTACCACTAACAGAAGAGAACACACAAGAGCATGTAAAGTATAAAACATGGCTCTACTGTTCAGCTGTTCATGGCCCAAACCCTGCCAGCCTGCCATCACTTACATTCTACTACTTTATCAGCAGGGCTTTACAGGAAATAAGAAAAATTCTGGGATTTCTAGTTCTCTCATGCACTGAAGGACACAAGTCCAAGAACATATGGGCTTAAATGTGTCAGCATCCTACATCACTCTTATTTGAAGAATGTTATTAATTTTTGTGGGTGGAGTCCAAAATTGTAATGCCATATTAACACACGGTGGCTGTTTCTGTAATGCGTATGTCACAGGGAGCATATGTGTAGCAGTCCAAGGACAGCATTTTAACTTGATTTCAAGTGATTTTCTGCATTGTAATACCCTCAAAAGATGAAGTACTGATGCTGCCGGCAGGGTATTTCACAACTTTTGTCTTCACAGTTTCATCCAGTCACCTCAATTCTGACCTCTAGGATATCATGCTACTGCAGATCTGGACTCCACACAAAGCTGTTTCAATAAATCTCATTTTTCTCTCTAATACACAGCGTGTGACTTCAGCATTGGTATTTTCAATGCTGAACTGAGTTACGCGAGTGATGTACGCTACTCCAGGCAAAAAGCAAGACTAATAGCAGAAGATTCTTTGCCACGCTAACTCTAACTGAATTTCAATCCCAATCTTCTCCAACGAATTAGCCTCTTTACCAAACTCGCAGGTACAGACAGACACTGTGGGAATCAGCCACGTAACCCTTCCAACTGGATACAGTGAGGAAAAGTATTGCCAAAAGCTTTTCGGCTGCGACTCAACAGGTGGTTTGGCACGGAGGCGTCTACCTGTTTGTGGTTTTCATCTCTGGTTTCAAGACAGAAAATGAGATTATACCTTTCAGTGCTGCATCTCAAGCAGGCTGTACGCAGAGCAAGGTTTCATTCCAACCAAATCTCTCTCTCTCTCGCAAAGTTGAGGAAAACTGCCAACCACTGCTGCTCTTGACATCAACATGCGATGCAGATGTCAGGAAAGGGAGAAAGAAAAAGGGAGAGAAGAAAAAAGGAAAATAAAACTGTAAGTTTTGCATAAACAAGAAACTGTACTTAATGACTACATCTGAGGAAAACAAAATAAAAAGTACTGGCTTTAGTATAAGGAAACAAACAAAATCTTGGAACAGCTTAATGTAAGAGGTTGAGGGTGGGGTTTTGTGGTTTTTCTTTTTTTGTTTTGTTTTGTTTTTTAATTTATTAGGATTTTTATTTACATTTACATTATCCATTATTTTATTACTTTATTTAAATTATCCAGGAGATAATATACCTAAAATAACTTCACATGATAAAAGGGACAACATAAAAGAAACAAATCTATCACAGCATCAAAATTAACTACTGCATTACTCAGAGAAGAGTCTAAGCACCTTTAACAAACACCGTGAAAAGCAGCAGAAGCACTTATAACATATGTTCTTGCCTGCAAATAGCCCAGGGTGCAAGAGGTGGGCTTCATTTTTCAGTTTTTAAAGCCTTCTGCACAGGCCTAGCTCTGCCTTTGTTGAAGGTAGTGTTAACACACACTGAATGCAGAAGGAACCGAATGTGGGTAACTGCATACTTCGAAAAATCACACCCAATATGTTCAACTGATGCCATCGTTTCCCGAGGACAAGAGTAGGCTATGAAATACTACAAATAATAGAGAGCAGTAGTCTGAAGCAAGCTTCCCAGAACCAAGAAAGCATATCTCAATACTTTTTCACAGATAATTGGGAATGTGCATCTTCAAAATAGCAGTCAAGAGTAGGTAAAGACTGTCAGGAGATGCTTACTGTAGATAGAAGTCTCAGTTCTCAGTGCCTTTTCGTAGAATAAAAGTAATTCAAAGCAACTCTCAACAACCATTAAGAGAACAGTCAATGAATCTATGCTTTGGATTAAAGCAAGAAAATTAAAGTCAGTGCTTCTCCACAGACAAAGAGGTAATGAGAATTACTTTTAATACATCAACAATTAAGTCATCAAAAAGGGCCCACATTCACCAATGCACAGAAAAGCAGAATGACCAGCAAGAACTTTGCCTTGCCCCAATAAAACTATTTCAGGAAGTTGTATATACTAATTTGCCTATGGAAGATGAGAACCTCGTAATTAAACTGTATTGAATCATTTATACTATGAAACACTGAGCTGAAAATGGAACTATGTTACCATGATGAAATAACCACTTGAGGGAAAGCGACCCCAAAATGTTCTACTCTTGAGTTAGAAGAATCTGCAAAGTGGGTCTTTTTTCCTCATGAGAAGGTCCTTCCACAAAAATGCACCTCTCAGATAACCAAAACAGAATTTTTTTTTTCAACTACCTGGAAAAAGGAGGTGTGGGGGGGTGGGGAAGAGCAACGAGTCTTTCAGAACCACCAGTTGTTAAGTATTTATTTGACTTCTCTTGGGCAAGACAGTTACTCCCAAAGAAAATTTTCATTTCAAGAAAAAGAATTTCCACTGAAAAAAATCATTCTGATGGAAAAAATGCCTGGCCATGGCTACAAAGGAGAAGAACACTGGCCTCAGCCAGGGGGAGGTGAATGCCAAGGGCAGTGGACTGGGTCTGCCACAGTCCTCTTACTGAATCACGGGCACAACGCCTCCATGTGTGGTGATGTTTGCTCTGCTCCGGATTTTTGCCGACGTAGAGCCTCCCCCGTTCAGGGCAGGAACCGTCTCTCACTGTGTGCTGTGCACAGCCTACTGCAACACGTGTGTTTGATGACTTCTAGCACTACAGTAGCAACAGTGCCTTTTCCTCCTACAGCAGCTACTCCCCGACACCAAGATGAGGAGAAAGACGTGACCCAGGGCTGCAAGACACAGCTAATCAAACACTATTGTAGAGCACGGGGATGTGGGGGGGATGCCTTTTCACCACAGAACTCATCAGGGTTTAAGCACACAAAACCAGTAAACTATAGAGTTCGGTCTTGTGATCCGTGCTCCAAGCTGCCAGAAATAAGGCAGGAAAGAGGGGTGGGGAAGGGGGGTAGGGGGGAAAGCATCTCCTGTGTTCATAATGAAAGAAGAGAGATGACTGGACTAAGAGCTGATGAGGTTACAAGGCAACAGCAGTGCCATGAGTTGTTTGGGCTTAAAGCCAGATGTCTTGTATTTCCTTTGATTGTTTCTAAATAATTAATGGTATTAATTTCATCATGTGACCCACCCGCCCCCCTTTTAGTATTTGGCTCTGTGTACTAACACTAAATATAAAGGAGGAAAATGGTACTGTCTACAGCATACTGAATATTGATGCCGTGTGTTTGGACTGCAGCAACAGCTGATACACATATCCCCAAGATTCTGTATTCCCCAGCACTCACACGGTGTTTGCACCAAAGAGATGGAGTAGTATCCTTCATACTCCATCCATAAACCAACTCAACTATGGCATATGGACACTGCATGTTTGAAGTAGTAAAAGAGAGGGTACATCGCTCCCTCTCCGCCCACACTAAGATGAACCTGCCACTACTATTTCACGTAACGTTTTCTGGCAAGCTCCCAGTTTTCAGTCATGCTGGTTTGCTTGAAAGAAACACTCAGAGGAGACTCTGCTTGTCTTGCTGTTCGAACAAACAAAATAATCACGCATCTTGAGTTAATGGCCCAGAGCTTAATGAAGATCATAGAAAAGAGGCTGCCTGTGATGGGAGCATTCCCTTCTGACTTAGCCACATAAGCCACTGCTGTTGGCAAAAGGAAATGGAATATGAGGATAATAAGTAACCCCGAGCTCTGGTCTAGACAAACCTTTGCTTGGTACTGTAGCAGTAAGTTAGGTCATAAAGAGAACAGCAAAACCAGAAATAAAAAATTTCACTTCTCCACAGTTTTCTACCCCAGGGCACCGGCAGCATCAGGAGGAGGACTCGTGTTTCTTTCTCATGGGAAGGTTTGGTTGAGTGCTAGGACCTCTGGAATCTAACAGCGGAATTCCTGAACAAAGAAAAACTAGTGGAGGCAGATTCCTGTACACATGATTCTATGATATGTAGTCAGGAATAATATCTGCCACCCTCCTGTATACTGCAGCCTGCTTTCAGCTCCCCATATCAAATCTCCAGTCCCACTTAACTTATCTACCTTGTTTTCCTACCACATTCTCACTTGAGTCCTGTAGTACCTAGCATGGAATCAGAATCATAGAATCACCTGAGTTGGAAGGGATCTTTAAAGGTCATATAGTCCAATCCACGAGGTCCCAATGAGCAGGGACCTCTCTCTTCAACCAGATCAATTTGTTCAGAGCTCTGTCCAACCTGACCTTGAATACCTCCAGGGATGGGGCACCCACCCACCCCCTCTCTCAACAACCTGCTTCAGTGCTTTATTCACCACCAGATAGTATGGAATGGGGCAGCTGGGAGGTAATGGAGAAAGAAATCTGACAGGTTGGAGCAAACCCTTGTGTTGTCCAGGAATGCCCCAGGCTGCTGAAGGTAAGGATGAAGTCATATGAGGCCCTCACAGATGTCAAAAGAAGTTTCCAAAAGTCGGCATAAAGCTAACCTCATCAAAGCACACCTGTGGGGAATCAGAGAGGGCTTGGTCAAGTCTCATTTCTTCAATTTTATCCATAGCTCCCTAGATGGGTGTCATTCTGCAGCTCAACTATGAGAACAAGACTGGTGCATTGTACAGTGACAATTCTTCAGTCTAGGGAAGTGCAGCCCAAAGAATTCTCCACAAGAAAGCCTGATCTTAATCTTCAAGGACCTCATCCTGAGATTACCTCAGCTGGTTAGAGCACGGTGCTAATAACACCTAGATTGTGGGTTTAATCCCTATGTGGGACATTCACATAAGAGTTGGACTCAGTGATCCTTGTGGGCTCCTCCCAACTCAGAAAATTGTGTAACTTGAGTAAATTTTGACTTGGCAGTCAAGGCCTAGCAGTCCTAAGGCATATTCCCTCCCCACACACTCACTACAGGTTTATAGGAAGAAGTCATTATATGAAGATCATATGAGAAGCACACCTGAGCCCTTCAGCTGGGACTGGAGCAGCACCAAAATCCAGCATTGGCCCTGCACACTGCAGAGAAATCAGCTGGAGGGAGCATCACCCATCACTGCCAAGTCCCAGCATGAGGCACTGCAGACAGGGTGGCAGAGTGTCCTGGGTGCCAGAGCTCGAACTCGGGGTCTCTACTGCAAGAAAGAAGCAGGATAAATACCACACTGGCTGTGCTGGGAAGAAAACATCTCACCCTCTCCTACTAGAGGTGAATAAAATTATGGGTTTATTGCTCATGGACACATGCAAATGGAGAAAACACTAAAGAAGATCAGTTAAAATAAAATGAGGAAGAGTAACATATGGAAAAACTTCAAGTGACTCCTGCAGTTCCTACCAGCTACCTACAGTAGAGGGGCAACACTTGCACAAGCAAAAAGCACATCAGGAATACCTGATGCCAGAATCCTCCTCCTCAGAAGTCATTCACAGAAAATGGGCTCTGCAGCTTCGAACTGGAATAGAGGAAACTGCTTCTAGACAGGAATGATCACAGAAATGACTACACTGTTTGCAAGGGAGAAACACTGCAAATAGACAAAAATAGAGCTGAACAGTCACAGCACTTGATTAGCAATCCCTGTGCTTAACTGCTTGGTTTTCAGGATTTTGGGAGGTCATGGCAGAGTGAGAAGACAGCATTTTTCCTATGGTGTCAAGGACCTCTGAATGTGTCTACATAGCAGCCTTGGCTGAGAACGTATCCTTTGTTCCTTCTTCTGCATTATTTCCCTTTAATGATAGCTTTGCAGTGAATCCCATTTGTGAGTTGTTCAAATAAATTTGAATTTTATCTTGTAAGCAATACCCTCCAAAATTACCACTGAAAGTGAAAATCTGAAGAGCTAAAAGGCACTGGGTCTTCCCTAGTGCCCCCAAACACCCAGTGCACTTGACTGCTTGCTGTTATTATATATGGAGTACCAGGCAGGGTATTTGCTATTATAAATATGTACTGTATTGAAATATATAGCCCAAGTCCCCAGGGCCCAACATTCTAATTAGAACTACAGTTGTGCAAATAACTGATTTATTTGGCTGGCTGACCAAACTGAGAACATGCAAAGGAAAAAAAAAAAACAAACAGAAATCACCTATGTGTTTAATGAAATGGGTTCGTTTTTTGTTTGTGTTCAATAAATTTTGATTGAAGTTGACCAAGTCTCAAAATAAAACCAGAAACCTTGTTTAGAAATATTAAAACAAAATCTTCTGGCTTTCCAAAACTTCTAATTTTCTTCTTAGTTTTTGTTTGTTTGTTTTTTGCATAATTTTGGCTAACCTATATCTGAGGTGAGCAGCTTTCAGCAAATAAAAAAAATTAATTTAACAGTTTTAGCCAGATTTAAATCTAAGGGTAGAATTGCGAGTCAAACAGCTTTTGACTTAATGAAAGAACAGGGAAGCAGGGGATCTGCATCCCCTTCTTGATTCAGCCCCTGTCTTTGCACGCAAGGTGAGTTATTATATAATTTTTTTTATGGTTATCTCTCTGTTCACACTTTGTCTCTGCAGTCTCTGAGCATGTTGGGGTTACATGTACCTCCTACAGCGGGTCTGTACAGTGCCGAAAACAACAGACTGCTCATCTCAACTGGGGCCTATATGATTTACTAAAATATAAATAACTCCTCAACTGCAGTCAAATCTCTTTTTAATGCCAATAGTTCCACTCGTATATATTTAGCAGCCCATCATGGGAAAATCAGCTTCTTTTTTAATTAATTACTTATTAATAGATGTAAAATATGAATGGACAGCAAGCCTGGATTTTTTCCTGCTTCATCAATTTCAGCACTCAAAGAAAGCATTTCATTTTCCATAGAAAGCTACCAGAAACCAACGGGGACACGCAATGAATGAAGCCTGGAACCCAAGATCCCTTCGGCCCTTTTGCACCCCCATTATTTGGGGACAAATCCTCTCCTCCCCCCAGGGAATTAAGACTAGCTGGATTATTGAAAAAGCTGGAAAAAGTGGAAAGCCACAGAGGCAACCTTCAAATTCCCTGCGCAGGGCTTTGGGCACACGGCTGTCGCCAGCAGGAACGGGAAATGCAAGTTCAGCATCTGCAGAGAGGTGGAAACAGCCCGTGGGACTGCAGGGAAGAGGTGTGCCTGCCTCTCTTTTGAGGACCACATGCATCTCACAAGGCCAGCTCACATAGTTGAAAGACAACTGGAACTCGTTGGAAAATAAACAAAAAAAGGGACCACGATACTACGAAACTCTTCAACTTCCACGCGGCGCACTCGGCGCTGGGGGTGGGGAGGATTCTCAGAGCATACGTGGCTGTCACTGACAATAAAGTCAGTCACGTTTTTAAAACACTGGGGACGGAATTCAAATGTGCCCCATTATGCCTTGAGATGCACTCCCCGGGTACAAAAGGTGCGTGGGTTACACGTGCTCATTTGCTGAGGCTGTGAAAGGCAGCGCAGACGGAGCAGGAAGGAGCTGCGGAGCACACGGGACGGTAATTCCTACCGTAGGGAATCACAGGTGCCCCCGGGGTCCCGAGTGCTGGGGCAGCTTTAACCTCACAGTTGTTTTCTCCATCCCTGGGGATGCTGCTCAGCTCTAGGAGACCCCAGTGCCATTTCAGGCACGGCTCCTGCGAGGGGCTGGAGAGGGAAGGGCCCCAAGCCGGAGGCGAGGCCAGCACTTGCAGGTGGCCATTCCCCTCAGCTCCACCATGCTAAAGGAGCAATTATTATCACTAAAAAAAGAAATCATCCTCCCTGTCGATTGATTGTACTTATTGGCCATTGCTGCCATCTAGCCAGATGCATCTCCAGCATTCGCAGAAGCCTTGAGCCTGTTTATTTTCTCACTGCTGCTTGGCCTGAAGAAGGGATAAATGATAAATGCATCCCTTGTTACTCGCTGCCTCTGCACAGACATTTGTAAACTTTCACAGGGTTTTCCTTTTTTTCCAACAGGTGACAAAATACTCTATAACTGCAGGTGCTCTGGGACGCAAACAGGAAAATGGAGACCAGATGCAGCTGTAGTTGGAGTAAGGGAAGAATCAAGATAAAGGCAGGAGATGAGAGAGTGCTAAAACAAGCAAAGAAATGACTGAGAAATGGTAGCTAGCTATTTTTGTTGCCAACTTGCTCTTGCAAGGTAGCTCTAACACAATAATTTTGTCTATTTTGTTATTGTGCCAAATTTTTGCAGGTGTTACCAGGGGAAGTTTTTTGAAAGAAAGGTTTTTGAACATTGTTGGAAAAGGATGAAGAAGCTGTCAACTCAAGCTGGCAATGAAGGATGTGCTGGAGGTCGCAGCTAAGGAACACTGGCTGGTGTTACCGGACTTGCAAAGTAGGAATGCTAAGGAAGTGGAGAGAGTTTCAGAGAGTTTCTGATTCATATATATTTGTCTAAAAAATTTGGTCCCAAAATTCAGTCAGGAAAATGTTCATAATGGGGGGAGGGGGTGGGTGTTTCTTTGCCTCCATCTCTTCATCTCCTTTTGGTATATACGGCATAAAATAGGTTGAAATGAATAGTATTCTAAGGAGCCTTAGAAACGGAAAGGTTCAGACAAGAGTTTCATGGCCTGATTGCTGTCCACAATTCAGCACTAAAAAGCCAGTGCAAACTTGCAGACACTGTGGCCTTTCACTTCTCTAGACAACCTGGTTTCAGAGCCATACCCAGCAACAAAATAAGCAAGAGGTGAAGCACAGTGGGTAAAGAGAAAATAAACATGGCTGTATAATAAAATACAGCAATTGCTCTCTAGCCATAATGTTCCAGCCAAACAAAAGGGGGAAGGAGGATATCAATAAACATCTGCAAATTCAAATTTATTTTACTGTACTTCCCATTCCACCAGAGAAACTAATAAAATATTGCATTTTCCTTCCCTGGTTTTCTTAACTCTGAAAAGGGAGGTTTCATGGATAATCCAGAGTAATATTCAGCTGTGAATCCAATTTATGCAGTGGGATAGGATTAAAAAAGGAACAGAAGGTCTGGATTCTGAACCTGCTGTAACAGTTTCGATTTGAATAGAACCCAAGTCTTGAAATGGCTTGTTTTCCACTTCTGGTTTGGAGCTGGTTGAAATACTGCCACAGTAGCACTTCCTGTAATATTTTAGTCCAAGATCCTCATTATTTGGAACTGAACTCTAAAGATTTTGGCACCATGAAATCCAAACAAAACTCTGTTCCTGACTCAACTGGCCCAGAAGTCAACCCAAGCTTAATCTGGTTCTGGGTCCAAATCCAGCTTCAGCCCATTTCCATTGTCATACAGATAATGCCATAATACCACCTCTAGCCTCAGGATTTATGATGCCTCCTCACAGGATGCATATTTGTGTGTAAATACATAAATCACATCAGATAAACAAAGCAGACATGCCAGAAAACAGGAGAGGAGGGAAGAGGAGAGATACCTACCAAGCAGTTTGTCTCTAAAGTGTTGCCAGTTGTGAAAGGACTCGTCGTGCTAATATCCCCTCATTCAGACTCTTGCAGACACGCTAAGAGCGTGACGGCTGGCAGGCAGTGCATTTAAGTGCTGTTACTTAGGCCCCCAAATATTGACAGAGTGCCAGACTCTGAGAAACTATTGATGTATGCAGCCGGCCGCTGCTCCAGACACCTCTCAGACAGAGTCTTTAAATGTCACAGATTAATGAATTTTCATGAAACCGAGAATGAGAGAAAGAATAAAAAAAAAAAAAAAAAAGAAAGAAAAAAATATCCCATAGCACCAAGATGAAAGCATCTTTTATCCCTACACAAAATTCTGCCCTCAAGCCTCAAGATTCCTAATAGATTATAACAGATTGTAAATCGGCATGAGATACGGGATGGAGGAGGTTAGACCCTCTGATCACGCAGAGCATCCTCAAACAAAGCCAATATGCGAGATGCTCATTTACAAAAAAACCAGTGAGAGTCAAGGACCACTCAGACCTCTGTTCCGTTTTAACCTAAACCACAAGTTACAAAGCTTAAGGGGGAGAGTTGGTTAAATATTTTTTATCTGAGGCACACATCAGGCCAAACTGCAAAATTTAGCTGTTGACTTTGAACAACCCTAACTTTAGAGACATTGAGATAGATAGATGTACTTGGATCCTCTCTTAGTATTTGATCTTGTGCTTGATCTTACTCAAGAAATTGCCAAAGTTATGATAGAACATTTTTATGCCATCAGATAAACCAAGTATGCTGATTATTTCTCTTTTTTCATTTATATCAGGAACTCAAATATGTATGCAAGAACTTCAAATATCATTAAAATGTAATAATGCAAAATGCAGTTGGAGTGTAAATGACAAATCTATGCATAACACATCACTTAAAGAGGAAGGAAGTGAAGGGATGATGCAGATGATGTATGCAGAGGTAAAAATGGGTCATTTATACCCAACCACGTTAGAAATACAGCTTCAGTGAGTCCCTCTGCACAGAGCCACTTGTAGGTGGGGCTGCATGAGCCATTTTCTCCCTCTCTCCCACAGTTAAGGATTCTTGAGAGGCTCGACTGCCCCCACTGCCTATCCTGTAGGATTTCTCTTCAGTGCAATGACAGCAAGTGGGGTGAGCACCAACGCACCCAGCTCCTCCCTGGCCCTCTCCTTCCCCCTCAGAAGCAGAGCTGTCTGACACCAGGGACTGGGAAATGGCAGCTGCTGCCACCACGACAGCCAGGCCCGTGCAGGAAAATCGGGGGGAGCTGAGGGCACCCTGACAAGCAAAGGGAGCGCTCTGAGAAAAGCCAAGCAGCAAGGCTCTGTGGTTTTCCACGCTGCTGAAACAAGTCAAGAGGAGGGCCATGAAGATGCTCAGAGGGCTGGAAGACTTCTGTGATGGCAGGCTGAGAGAGCTGGGGTTGTTCAGGCCAGAGAAGAGGAAGCTCTGTGGAGACCCCAGAGCAGCCTTCTGCTACCTAAATGGGGCTGACAAAAAAGATGGTGAGAGACTTTTTACAAGGGAATAAAGTAATAGTGCAAAGGATAACGGCCTTAAACTGAGAGGGCATAGATTTAATTTGGACATGAGGAAGAATTCTCTATGATGAGGCTGGTAAGGCAACTGGCACAGGTTGCCCAGAGTTGTTGGGGCTAGTCCATCCCTGAAAGCGTCCAAAACCAGACTGGATGGAGCTTTGAGAAACCTGCTTGAGTAGAAGGTGTCCCAGCCCATGGCAGAAGTGCTGGAATTAGGTTATCTAAAGATCTCTTCAAACCCAAACCATTCTATAATTCTATGATTATTGCTGCAGAAAAGTCAATATTCTTCACTGAAAACTGTTCTCCTAACTTCCCTCCCTCTCTGGCCACACTGAGGCTTTGCTCACCACAGCATCTATAAAATCTTACCATAAGAACAGGGACTAACATGTGCACTGTGCAAGAGGTGCTTTTTTTTTTTCACGTCTTAACCAGTCAGATTATTTGGGGCAACCTTTGCCAAAGGGGGAGAAAGAAAAAATCAAAAAACAAAGCTGCCTTTCAGTGTACGAAGCCAAGTAGAGACTCTGATGGCAACCTCCAGCTCCTCACGACAGAGGAGTCTTTGGTTTTCCAAAGCCAGTACATTTCTGTAGGTTGGCACATCTGGCAATTAACTGTACCAGGGACTACGACAGCCATTTGTGTTATCCACTCCTGTCACCACCCAAAGCGTGCCCTCCCTCCCAGCACAGATGCCATGACCACCAGAGCAGTAGCAGGACCTCCAACACCATTCTCCATTACCTGCAGCTCTACAAATGATCTGGATGAAGCAGCAAGTAGCCATCCCTTGCCAACAGCCAGGGAGAAGACAGAGCACGTGTGTGTGTGGGAAGGGACGACACAAATGACTTATTAAGCAGAGGAGAAGGCAAAATGTCAAAGCCTTTCTATTCTGAGAACAATTTCTATACAAACAAAGCAGAAGAAAATCAATATAGATTTTCACACAGAGAACTATTTTACACATCACTGCAAACTTACTTTAAACCGGTCCTTTTTCTTCAGGACTTTTAAAGAGCCTGTCTAACGTTACTGCCTATTCTGGCCTGTTATTTCTCCTCACACAGTCCTTTTCCTTTCTCCTTTCTTCCTCTCTCTTTTAAAAAAAATAGTAACTGAGAAGCTATCACAAAAACACTAATCCAGCATTTCACTCAGTCCAGTATCATACCTTCAGCAAAAGCCAGGACCGATTAAACTGAAGGAAGATGTAAAAAACCTCAGCATTTCCCTTTTACAAAAGCCCTCACGGACCTCAGCAGAGATCAGCTTCTGTCTGAAGACTGAAGGTGAGCATTGGTTGGGATGATGCCTGAAGCACACAGAGAGGTCCAAATGCCCAAGCTATGAAGTTGCTATGAACTCATGCAAGGCCCTGCCTTCTTTTGCAAACATCAGAATACATAATAAACTTTCTCACTGTTCCCTTTGCATGCCAACACAAGCTGTTCCAGTTCCATAAACTCTGCACCATCTCGAACACTGGGAAAGCAGAGGTGGGCAAAAATTTAGAAGAGCTATAAGTATTTATGGTTGCACAAAATTTATCATGGAACAGAGAAAAGCAGAATACAAAATGCACAGAATATAGTGCCTGCAAAGTAGTGAAGAGAAACAAATGTGCTACAAAATTAAAATTATTAGGTCTTAAGGGGCCCTTTGGAAGCTCCTAAATTCAATCTCCCTCACCAGGTATAGGACAGTACAAAAGACCATCTTCCTTTGTCTCATCTTGCCTCTCTGATTGTCACCAAAAACTTTCCACCAATTAGTTCATTTCTGGTAGCAACTTCTGACTGTCTATCTCCTGCCTTTTCCTTTCCTCCGTGTGCATGCCTGTGCATACATCACAGATCACAACCAGCTTACACCCCCCTCCTTGTTAAAAGTCCCACCTCTTCTGCTGACTTACTGCACTCTTAATCAAAAGGGCAGGAGGAAGCCGCCAGGATTCATTCTTCCCCCTCTCTCCTCCTCTCTCCCTCCCTTTTTTCAAATGGCACAAATGTCAAACTTTCTGAAAGGATGTTTGCCATAGCTGAGTTCAGTCATGTAACGTACAAAGTCGGTATGATCAAAAGGTTGCAGGGCTGCCCACTGCTAAAGAAGAGAGGGAAAAAAGGAAACGGGGATCTTTTCTAAAGTGTGAAAGAATGCATGAGACAACTGTTGCCACTGGAAACACCATGTCTATTAGCAGCAGTGGTGGGTCTGAAGCACTAAAACCTAGGTCCAGAGTCCAGATTCCTTGAAAAATAGGGCTGTTCTGATCCAATTTTCTGCCCATGAAGAAACAGGGATAGATACAGCTATGGAACTGAAGACTTTCTTTTTTCCTTCTATGTGTTTTGCACCATTCCATGGAAAGTAACCGAATGTATGTGAAAATAACAGCAGTTAGTTTTGTAATCAAAGTTGCTGAAAGTAATCAGAGGGAACACAGATTCACCTACCAAAAAAATACATTGTCTCTCTGGTATTTTTATATTGCTACTTTCCACCACATTTCACCAGTGTTTTCATTCTTATTCTATCCACTGCTGAAAAGGAGAGCAAATTATTCCTCTCTTCTTTATATCTAAGATCGTGACTTCGTAAGGCAACTGGTTTGCAATTGTAGAGCACTTCACAATTGCATATTTGCATCTTCCTCTACCTTTCTGACGCAACTCTTCTGGTTTTATTCCTCTGTTTATTTGCTCCACTTGGCTGAGCCCTTGTGAAAATGTTTGCATCTCCTCACCCAACATCAACACTAGAGAACAGTCCAGTTATGCCACCAGGCCCTGGAAAATGTCTGCACCCCAGGGGCAGGAAAATTGGTGGTCAGAATACTCAGCATGGAGAATCCCTCCATGAGCTCAGACGGAGTTTCCCTGCCAGAAGATAACCCCAAAAATGCAGACAAAAAACCTCATTGTCAATATCCATTTAATAGAAAAATCTTAATTATAGATAGCTTTCAGTCCCAGAACAGTAGACGGGAACTTGAGATTAATTCCCCCTATGACAAAGTATGTGAACAATAACCAGAATTTGTAATCAATACCCAGAGGAGAGAGCATCCAAATTGTAATGGGGATTTGGGATTCATTCCCAGAGGGTGTAATATATGATTTGGAACAGGTAGACTGGGATTAATTTTTGATTATGAAATATTTGAACAGCAATTTTCAACTTTTAATGAAGAGAGGATGTGGACACCACAATTAATATAATTTCTAAGTCTCTCCATCATATTTCAGGAGACAGATGATACATCACAAACAGCTGCTCGGGTCATACACAAGTTAATGTGGGAGTGCCACCTAAAGGAAAGTGCACTAGGGATGAGACTCTGGAGAAAAAGAGGCAAAGACCAGAGTTGCACTTTCCCCATTTCTAATAAAACTCGCTTATTGCAAAGTCTGCACTGGAAATAATTATTCCATGTTTGCTGACTTTACATGGATAATTGTAAGTCAGAAAACATCAGTATGGGAACATGGCTTTTCTCTTACAAAGAGAAAAAATATAAAGGTGTTCACAGGAGAAATACTTCTCACTCTGAAGGAAAATTTCAATGTAGGAGTGTACAAGGTAAAATATATAGAACCTCACCGTGTCCTGGGGGGAGAATACAACCCAAATTTCTAAAGTCCCTCAGAATATAATAAAACAGCTAATTGTTTGCCTAGAATGAAGATAATGAGTGAGCTCTGAATCTCACCCTTTTCTGATAGTTTCCACAAAACAATTTTCTTTATGTTTTCCTCACAGGCCAATGAGTAATTTTAATGATTATGAGCTGCATCTCTAGCCATGTAAGACAAGATAAATTTCATCTATCTGCATATTTTGCCATTTATAAATGACTCTAACAAAGTGATTTTCCAGGACACAGGTCTATTCTCACAGGGGTAAGAAAACTGAGCCTCCATGTCCAGCATTCAGTAGTGCTCAGTTGGAAGGAAAGTGTCCAGGAGGGAAATGTCTTGCCCTGAAAAAACTCATGGTAGTTGCTTCAGAAGCAGAATTGAAGATGAGATGAACTAAAACCCTGTTTCAGCTCAACACACACTTCATTCCTAATTTACCTTTTCAACTTTTGTGAAGTATTTTAAAAGATGTTCTGAATTTCTGAAATGGAAGGTTTTCCTCTTCCATTTTATGCCTCCTGTGGTAAACTTTTGGGTCTTTCCTTGAAGAGATGAAACAAACTCTGGCTCCCTGTGGGCCCACTCCTCCCCTTCCCTCTTAAACCTTCAGACCCACATCTACCCAAGGATCATTTCCTAAGTCTCCAAAATTACATATAAGTATGCTGTCTCTGCCAGACCCTATTAATCATAAACTTCTTCTCATTTCATTTCAGTATTAAACTCATCTTGTTCAAATCTCTAATTTTCCACACTGACAGAGAAGTTCTCTATACATCATTCAGTTCTATTTCCTAGATACGTTCAGAATTACAAAATTCATTCAAGCCCATCTGATCTCTTCTCACTAAACCTTCTGCCTTGCGGTGACTGACAGAGAAGAATTAGCCTTCTTCCTGTCAGGCATACATCTTTTCCCCCCAGAAGGATGTGAAAACATCCAAATACAGCCAGTGACTCTTGCCTGCCCTTGTACTGAGTCTCTGCTCTACAGAGCAGTCGTTTTACAGAGCAGCAAGTCCCACTGACATCATATCAGACAGACCACTACAATTTTTAACGTGGAAACAGCTGTAGCTGCATGGCAGGGTACCACGCGCTGAAAGCAGCAAGAGGGATGAAGTGGTACCATCAGCACCCCTCATTCTAGTGGAAGGAGGAAATTTCACAATGAAGTTATGCTACAGAGTCACACTGCTGAGCCTAATTACAGCACAGGCCATTTGAAGTCATTAAAAAGTAAACTTTGCCAGCCACAGTCTTCCTCAGAAATCCTACTTCTACTTAATATTAAACCCGGGTGCAGCTCTTAGGGTCGGGAAGAAAAAGCATGGCAGATATTTTCTGCTCTTCCCCTTGCTGCAGCAATGTCATCTATCTCATTTCTAACTCAGCGCCACAGCTTTTCTCCAGTCTTACAAAAGACCCTGCAGCAGCACGCCAGCACAACAAACCATGATCTTGCTCTATAGCAAACAGGAGATGGGACGTGAAGAGTACTCAAGCAGAGCCCTCCTCCACTCCCACACCCCTCACGGGCTACAGCAGCCCTTCTGCAGAGGAAATGAAAGCAGCTTTGCAGGCAACTCGGAGCCAGACGGGCTCCATGAGGACACGGTGTTAGATTAGTCACCTCACCAATTTCTGCCTCAGTATCCCCAAGTGTGAATTAGTTTTTTGGCACCTACAAGTTCAGAGGGTGGCAGATTTAGAAGAACTGTATGTTAGACAGAGAGATCGATATCTCATTTTAAAGAACAGTTTCTATTCTATTATACTTTCGCTGATTTGAAAGAAAACAGACTGTTGCAGTATTTTTTGACTAAAAACCTGTAGAAGAAATTGTTACAGTCTTTTACAACCAGAATCTGGAAGGGTGTCCCATTGTAATATTTTCAAAGAGAAGTTGTGCATGCAGTATGTATGTGCATATGGTGTTTATGAATTGTTTTTTAACTTTAGATATTTTATTCATTTTTCCACATGGTACAAGTAGAACACACATCTTTGTTGGACAGACACCAACACAGTAACATAGCTTTAGATTTCAGGCACTCAAGACTCAGTGGGACAATAGGCTACTCTATCTTCATGCCAGGACACCACGTCCTGAAATTAGGATGCATGCCATCAGGCAGCTCATATCTCACTGAAGATACTCAGCCCTCAATACATTCGATTATACTAAATGAAGGAAACTGTAACCACTTCCAGTTATTTCATACAGAGATAAGGACCATGAGAACTTTGTGTCTTGGCATACAACATCCTATTTTGATTTCACTGTACTGTGGGATCTGCTGTTATCCACAGTTTGTGGACTTCATTTTTATTTTTTTTTTTCCTACTTGGAGCATGCACACAGCCAGCATATTAACTTCAGTCATAACAAGTTTCAGAAGCCTTTAAAACAAAGGGAAGGGGCTGAGGAATGCCACAAAAAGACCTGCCTAGAGCTTCTCAGGACAGCAGCAGAAAGAACACAGACACTACTGATACCTGTAACCCTGCTCCCAGAGCCAGCAACGTGGAGTTCAACATTCACTTCTGTTTGCAACGTGTGCATATGTGCAAGCTGCTCTTGCAGACTCATGGAGAACACTGAAAGCATACTCTCCAGGACACCTGTCCATCCAGAGGCACTAGTGCTCAGAGTTAGACGAAATGCAAGTGTGGACTGCTTACCTCCCTGCTAATGCAGAGTGCCATGTCTGATAACTATATAAACCTTGTTTATTTAATTTCAGAGCTCCTCTTTCCCTTGAGCTGTACCATGGTCTCAGGAATCACAAAATGGTGACATTTAAGAAATAGAGGCAATGATTTAATTGCTTTTCCAGGGAAAAAGCTAGGTTCAAAAGTAAAATAAAGTTTCCTTTATAAATAATGGAAATACTAATATTATAACTAATACTTTTTATATTTTAACATTGTAAACCATCATTCTGTTAAATAAAATGTAAGAAGGGACAAACCAGTTCAGAGAAAATACATAAATATTAATTTTGTTCACACTGATAATTTAACACCTATCTGGTACCCCAAATTCTTGAAAACACTGAGTACAAAATAATTCCTTTCTACTTTCTGGAAAAAAAAGATGAGGATAAGGGAAATTAAACATTTACATGAACTTGAGATGCATTAGTTTTCAGACACACAAACTGAAATGCCTATGCCGGGTATCTGTGGCACACAAAACTTATCCATTGTCCTACTCAGAGTTTTTTCCAGTGCCTGGCTTAAATTTGAGGTTTCTCAAGCTCTAATGAATGGTTAACCTTGCTTTCCTGATAAAAAGCAAATGCTCCCTGACTTCACTCTTTTCTTGAAACAAGTCCATATGGATGAAATACACGAACTTCTGTCAATGCAACTGCTGCCTGAGCATTATTTAAATGCTAAAGTAAAAGAAGGGGGATTTTTTTTTTTCCCACCCCCCTCTCAGGTGCAGCTGGTACCACCACGGGGAAAGTCAGCCCTGCTCTCCTAGGCACAAACCTGGGGCAGTGCCAAGCCCTCTCCCCTCACCCATCGCCTCTCCCGCTCCCCCAGCAGCAGCCCTGCCCCAGGGCAGCAATTTCAGCGAGGCGTGGAATCAACAGGAGATGTGCTGTAGCCCTGTGGATCACAGGTGGCACAGAGCATTTATCTTCACACGCGCCAGGGTGCACATCTACAGCTCAGGCGTGGGAAAGGTCAGCTATGCCAGCTATGATGGCAACAAGCAGCCTCACCAGCAGGCTCGGGTGTGTTCACCTCTGGCTGCTCATGGACGGAGCCAGAGCAGAGCCCTTGGCTGTCCCTGGGCATTGCCCCCTTGGCTTATCCCTGGGAATTGCCACCTTGGCTGTCCCCGGGCATTGCCACCTTGGCTTATCCCTGGGTATTGCCCCCTTGGCTTATCCCTGGGCACTGCCACCTTGGCTGTCCCCAGGCATTGCCCCCTTGGCTGTCCCTGGGCATCTCCCACCTTGGCTGTCCCTGGGCATCTCCCCCCTTGGCTGTCCCTGGGCATTGCCCCCTTGGCTTATATCCTCTGATATTGCCCCCTTGGCTGTCCCCTGGCACTGCCCCCTTGGCTGTCCCTGGGCA
>VWZN01009648.1:569138-584956 GCA_013396955.1 Regulus satrapa
AAAAAAAAAAAAATCCATCCCGTCCTGCCAGAGGAATGTACATTATTGTCTCTCGACGGAAAACTTTACACCACAGCAAGAAAGCAAGAAAGCAGCCATTTCTCCTGAAGCCACCCTCCCTTGGGTGGGGAGGAGGAGGAGGGCAAGGCAAACTTGCAAAAAAAAAAAAAAAAATTTGGAAATTCACGCGATTTCCTAGTAGAAAAACAAAACTGTCCAAATTCAACAGACGTCACTATTCCAAGGTTTCACGCAGCACTAAATTTCTTTATATCTGATGATCGTCACTCCACCGTTAGGACACATTCAAGGAGGAAGTTCAAGGCAAGGGGAAGGAGGAGAAGGTCACAACAAATGTATGTGTGAGTGTAGATCTGTATACATATGTTTCTATGTTTATTTATGCATGATACTGACATTTTATGCATTTTATGATTCATATTTATAAGAATAATTGTATATACTTATTAAAAAACTTGAGGTACGTGAAATTATCTTCTCTCGTACCTCCTCATAATTTTTTTAGATTTACGGGTCAGAGTTCCAAGGTCTTCTTCTTCTCATCTCACAAGACTGCAACTGCAACCTACTTAAAGCTAACATGTTCTATTGTACTGCAGCTCACAAGTGACATGAGTTTGGTGATTTCAGTACAGTCCCTGGCTTTGCAAAAAAAAACTATTGCGTGATTTGGCACAACGCACGGCAAATAGCAGTCTCTTTATGAGGAACTACAGATGGCAACTGAAAGAGTAATTCAAATAATTTATCAAGCACATTTGGAGACCTAGAATGGGGGATGGCCCGAGTCTACGAGAAACCAGTATGCTACAAGTCATTATTAGGAAGCTTATTAAACCTGCCTCACATGCACAGCAGTAAAAGATCAGAGATTGCTGGTGGGAACTGAGGTGCTTGGCAGGGCTGGGGTTTGGGGCATGACCAGGAAAGCAGAGTACAGGAGGTGTGGGCCTACTTGAGAGGGGAAGTGGGACAAAAGACTGAAGGATGATGAGATACCTGAAAATGGCTTGGCAATCTCAACCTGCGCTTCTGTTCTGGGGCCCTTCACCACGTGAGACAGAGATGCAGGGCTGAAAGAACGCAGTGCCCACCCCAACATTCAGCTTACCAAGTCTAAAAGAAATTCCTAATCTCTTGAATTCTTGAGGGCTCCTGTATTCACAGGACACAAATGAAAACATGTTTTTTTAAACTAATTAGTTTTACATCTGTGCGTTCTTGCTGGCAAAGTAATGCAGTCATAGATTTTGCTAGGAACAGTCAGTCTACAATGCAGGTGGGTAAGGCAGAGAAAAGCTTAAGATTGAAGTATGGCTGAAAATAAAAGCCAAGAACCTTTAATGCAAAATTTGTAGTAAATCACAGCTTTCTTCAGGCTCAGATCTTTAGGAGAAGAGACTATTACAGCATTTGTAGCTCTACAACACCAAGGTGATCTTAATAAAATAAAAGGAGGAGGCATTTCCAAAAGATTTCTTAAGACAGAGCAGTAGAAGTGACATCACTGACACAGCACTGGGAGAGCTGTGGGCAGGACGGGAGTCTCACTGATCTCACCAGATTAATTGAAAAATTGTAAATCTGACCATCCAGCTCATAGGAGCTGATACCAAAGAGGTCCTTACCCCTGGAAGGGTGCTGGGTGACAGAGAGAAGCTGTCAGCTGATCTAACCTCACCAAGAAATGCTTTGCTCATTTACAAATCAGCTCGGCATTCCCTTCTCTCGCTACCTTTATGTTTACCAGCAGTGCCAGAAATACTGAAGAAAACTGAGACAAATGTAAGTTCTTGCAAGTGAAACCTTATTAGTGAGAGGTGTCCAGACAGCTGAGTGCTCAGAGAACAGAGAGGCACACAAAGAATAATGGAACAGAATTTGAAATAATAATTCCTCTGTGTGATGAAGAAAACCTTTAACATTTCTAAGCAGGAAACACAATTAGGAGGCTGATCAACTGACCTTAGGTTCCCAGCACCTCAGCTGCCCTTAGGAGATTTACAAAGATGGAAGTGGGGGCAGTATATGGCCCTCTGTGTTTAGTAAGGCATTTGCTCAGCAGTCCAGAGATCAATAGCAGACATTAAATTAAGCACTCTGGCATTCTTATTATTTAGTATCATTAAGCATTAAGGATGGCTGTACTGTAAACACAGGGAACAGAGAACTAAATGAAATCTTCTATTAAAAAAAAAAAAAGCCTATGAAGTTTCTGAAAATTGGACTAAACAAAAAAACACATGCAGTGGACAGATCATGTAATTGTGATCAAAATCTCAGCTAATTCCAACTGTCTGCCTGTCAGGGCAGACTCTTTCCATTACAGACTTTAGGAGACTGAATTATGCCATTCTTGCTTCACTAGCATTAGCAGTGGCCACAGCCTCAGAACGGCAAAATAGTAAGAGGCAGGAGGACAATCATTTTCCTCCGATTTTTTATTTTGACATTTCCCATTTGTGCCCTTTTTCAAAGTTTTAATTTGGTAAAGTCACTTTTCAGCCTGTCTTTTAACAGGTCACTAATAACTTGGGATGCAAGATCTCATATTTCATTTTTTTGCTGCTGCTGCCACCATTAAATATTTCCTTTACCTTGAGTACAGCAGGCCACTCTGGAAGGTTTTTTTTTTTAAATTTTTCTTTTTGCTATACTGTTTACAGACTAGTTTTTGTGACTCATTATTTGCATTAGGCTAGTTTGATTCTACCTGTTAAAGTAAACGAATAGACTGCCTATCAAAACACTTTAATTAAAGTAGCTCAGTGACACAACTCTACCAACTTTCCTTTTTATTGGGAATTTCCATATCCCCTATATGGAAATAACTGTAAGTATTGGAGGTGGGTACCTAGTTATAACACAAGCTTCTTCTAATTTTTTTAATATTTGCAACAGTGTTACACACACAAATATAAATGCATACGTTCGTGGATATACATCTGCACATACACACATACATATAAATTAAATCATCAGAGTTTTATTTCTTGCCCCTGTCTTGGCTGTTAGTCCTTGAACTAGAAGAACAAATGTGTTTTGCAGCAATTATGCACACACAGAGAATACAGGGCTAAACACAACAACCCCTAAGGGTTTCTCCGCCTGCCTTGCATCCGTAGAGAGAGCAGAAGCCTCAGAAAGGGCGATGCTTTCCCCATGTCAGCAAAGCAAGAGAGAAGCACCCCAGCAGAGGAAGGAGAGTGCTTGGAGAGCCTGACTTCTCTTTGCTCCCCACCACGCATCCCTCCACGAGCTAAAGCGCTGTGCTTAGAGAGAGGCCATCCACAACCAGACCTTGGGAGCAGCTGCAGATAAGCACACGGAGGTTAATTCTGCTTTTTGCTCCATTAACCTCTGCTCCACCTTCGTGCCACCCTCAAGGAAGAAGGACAGGAAGGCAGCACGGCCGGGAGAGCGGGCAGGCAGTGCTGCCTCTGCATCCCGGGCTCCGTGGGCTTTGGCCAGTCCTGCCTCAGCACTGACCGCTCGCAGGATGCGAGTGCTCCCCTTCTCTGCGAGGCATTCATGGCAGTGCCCTGCAGCTTCTCCCTCTGCTCTCTGCTCCTCTGTAGAGCAGGAGACACACAGCCTTTGGCAGTGGGTGCAAAACAGATGAGATAAACGGAGATGAAATAAACCTCGTGGAAAAGTCTTCTCCAGCTGTAGTGTCTCTACCTATAAATAGATATTCTCCTGCTGTCCTCCACATGCAAACACAGAGTTGAGAATTATTTTTTTTTTGGTTGTTTTCTTGTTTAGTACAAAGCAATTAAAATGTAACAACCTCTCAAAATCATCCTTTATTAAAAAAAAATAAAATAGGTCATGGACACAGAAGCAGTCAGTCATGGTTTGGAGTGGGCAAGCAAACAATTTTCATTTGATTGTGCCCTTGTTTTTGTAACTAGCTTTTCTGCTGTGACCTGCTATACTTACCCTGTCTGCTGTGCTAACCAGCAACATGCCTTTTTAATCTGCCTTCCTGGGGTCTGCATTTGATTACAGCATTCATGTTCTATTTAGATTCTTTTGAATCATGCCCTGTGGTGCTAGCACGAAAGGTGTTATTTATAAAATGAAATTCTGTTGTATTGCAACTTGGATTCAAAGAGGACAAGCAATATTAAATACTTACTTTATTTAATAATATCTTGGATTTATTAACTCAATTTCATTACAAGATTAGAGACGGTAACCTGGAGGGGGTTATTAACTAATAAACAGGCTTCAGGCAACTTTGCCCTATATAAAATAAAATAAAAATACATATATATGCATTTAAATTACTTCTGAGGGCCCAGATACACACCTCTGGCTCAAAAGTATGGCTTTCTTGATAACAATATTGCAGAGAGCTCTTGGCTGGAATCCACTAAGCTCGTGGTCCCCTCGAGGACAGCGGGCATCCACACTCAACAGCCACCCCAAGTGACCGGCCCTATTTAGTGGGTTGCACCCCAAGTGGGATGAAGTCTACCACTCAGCTGTGGCAGGACTGATGCAGGCTACAGTCACTTCAAACCACTGCGGGCAGCACACCAGGAACCATGAAACTGTGCCAACCCATCTGCCCCTCCCTGACCTCCCCAGCACCTCCAGCCTCGTGTTTGTCAGCTGTTTCAGGGCTCTTTCTCTCCCAGCATCAGTCCTGAAAATTGCAGGACATACCGAAGGAGAAGCTTCCCCAAAGCATCTGGGGAGACTCGCAGGCAGCACGCTGTACCTCCCCAAAAAAAGCTCCTGAGCTCTCGAAAGCTTCTCTTTCCAGAAGACGAGGTGGCAGAACATTCCTGACTGTGCGCACAATATAATCTATATTCTGACACTTAGCTTTTTAAAGTTGTAACTTCAACAGCATTTCAAGCCAGTATGGATTCTGTTCAGCCAGATATGGCACAGCTGGCAGCTGCATTGAATCTCTGCAATCTCTTCACCTGGTAAGCTGCAGCATGTTTGTCAGCATCCCAGCCTAGGGATGAGGGCCAGGTTAGGAAATTCACTGAAGGTTAAAAGCTCCCCAGGAGCACAAGAATACTGAGATGCCTTTTTTTTCCCCTCCATTTCCTAAATAAAACTAACAAATGCTAATACACTATTAAGTGCCTCCTCTCTGAAACACTCTACGACAAGAAGTAGCTTCTACGACTTTGAACCTGTCAGGTCCACAATAAAGCCTGAGTCTGACACGGGAAAATAGCACAGGATCAATGTCACAGATACTACAGGCAGGGAATTCCCACTTGGAAGTGCATGGCTGCTAAAAGCTTTCACCCCACATCTGTTGCACAGTTAGCTGTGAGTCACCTGCAGTCAGCTTCATTAGACCTGAAGTGTCACTCAAATAAGACAAGCTTATTGCCAGAACAAGAGAATTCAGATTTTAAAGCATTTGATAGATTAAAAGGAAAGTGTCACGATATGTTAAATGGATATTCAAATACTTTAGGTCTCAGTTTTTATCTGCTTACAGATCATATGCCTTTGCTTAAAGCTGCATGGTAGGCAGAGACCAAAAATAAAGGGCAAATTATTATTTTTTTTTTTTCACTCATGTGGTTTTGTTCATTGCAATGACTCAGTGAAGGATAAAATCCAGTGCATGAAGATCATGAAAAGACAGAAAGACTAATGGATTACATCTGATCAGAAACAGATTTGAATTCAGAGTGATCCCTGAAATTCAGGGGAGAACACCTAGAGCATGGTGATGCATGGATATTCCCAAGCAGAACTGTGGTTAAGTAACAGAACTGTATAGAGAAGAGGTTAATTTGGGTCAAAAATGAAGGGAGATTGAGAAACAGATTTATGGTAAAACTTTCAAAGGCAAAAGCAATAATTGCACCCGCAAAAGGCATGTGCATCATTGCTACAAACAAAAACACATGCTTGGACTCTCTACAGGCAATCTGGCATCTGTCTCTCATTCCCTCCCTCCTCCTGACCCGGAGACCTCTCTCTCTGGAATTTTGTTCCATGAATATTCCATAATGCTACACTCAGCTCCTATTTTCAAGAAAAGTCAGCATTAGCTAATAAGTGGAAGTTCACAGCATTACTGTCAATCAGGGGTTGGTTTCCATGAGAATGGAGACAGAGCTCAATAGAAAAATAGTGAGGTTCAGGCACAAGTGATATTCTGTCTACATATGTTCTGTATGTACCACTTTGAAACCACGGAACTAACTTGTTTGGCACTTCATTTATTAGCAGACTCTCAAGGGTATCTACAAAGTAAGCCAAGTTTAAGCAACATTCTTTTGGGTCATTTTGAAGTGAGGCAGAAGCAAAATGCATTATTTGTTTGTTAACATAAGTTTAGAAGACAGCAATTTACTCTTGTTCTCACTCTGTTCACTTCTTTCTATATGCTTAAAACCACCATTAAGAAAAAGACTACAGCTTTTTATTTTTTCTAGATGCCCCTTTTTAAATTTTTTTTTTTTAATTTTACCCATCAGGTCTCAAAGAATAACAATTTCTATCTTAAGATAATTAGTGAGAGAAATGTCTAACTGATTCTGTGGATTTAAAGGGAAACTATCTCTGTTTTTTCGATGAAAACATGCTACTATTCCTGAATTGATACACTCTGTTTATAATAAACAGACTAGGCAATATGATGCAAGGGCACAGGGTATGCATGGGGTAGAACTTTACAAAGGCACATTTATCTTCTACTATTTTTACCCACTCATCAATGTTTCTGGCATATTCTCCACTAGAACTAAATAAAGTAAACAATGTAAGAAAATAAGGCAGTCACTTATTTCATTTTTTAGGGAACCAAAACCCAGAAATCCTATAAAAGACTACATTTCAAATGTCATTAAAATTTCATACAATTGGGTCAATTGCTATGAAAAAAAGATAGTTTTGAAACTTTAACATAAAGAAGGACTCAGTTTTAAAATACATACCAAATTTAAGACTATTTAGATAAAAGCCCTTGGTCCTACTTCTGATTAAATTAATGGAAAATGAGCTCATGGGTGATGGGAGAGAAGCACCAGAAAACCCAAATTGACAGACACAGTTAAAAAAATCTAATTCTATTCAGTTGTTTCAGCATGACTGATCCCAAGAAGAATGAAGCAGTTCTGGTGGGACAGACAGTGTGAGCAGTGGATGGGAAAACAGGAAGAGACTCTGGGGAGAGAGCATCACTTGGGTGAAGCCTGTACAGGCTAGAAATCACTTCACCTCTCCAACTCCCACCAAGACAGTAGAAGGATAAATGAAATGCCATTTTTATGCATTCTTCCAAGTGCCCACTCTGTCTTGATTTTCCTCAGCCAAGAAATCTCTGCATATATCTACCTAATCAAAAATGTATATTATTTTCCTCAATGAAAATCTAAGAAATTCATGGGACAGACCTGATTCAAAAGCAAACAAGAATCACACGATGGCCACACAGCGGGGGAACTTTCTCCCTCTTGGGATATTCTCTTTTTGCCCATGTGAGGTCAGCCTTTGAAGCCCACTCACGGCTCTATAATACAGTGTAAGAATTCTTTAATCAATCAGATGCTGACATAAAACTTGATTTCTATACTGGGATTCAAGCATGCGCTGTAGGAAGCTGAAGGACCTGGGTCCAGCACAATTGTAATTGCGTTCTGCAGTATCCAGTGAAACAACAATTTCAAATTTTTATTCCAGTGTGTTTTCAATCAGCATTCTGTGGAAGGACTGAGACCCATTACAGCCATATTACATGGTAGAACAAACCAGCCTGACCCCAGGCAAAGGCTTTATCCTCCCTGTATCTCAGTTTCCCTGATTGTCAGGCTGGAAGAGTCGTTCTTTTCCACTTATTAGGGATGTCTTGGGAATTGCTAAACATACAGGTAAAAAAAAAAAAAGGCTCTGAAAGGCAAAGTACTGTGGGGTGAGTGAGTAGGCTTGCTGCAGTAACATGGCTGGTGCCAGCAGGCAGCAGGTACCACAGATCTCATGAAAGATCACTCGTCGATTTTAAGTTACGTTCATTTTTGTGCCTGTTCCATAGGCCCCCAGAGATTAAATACAGCTGAGTGCTATTATCCAGTTAGCTCCAGCGAATGAAAAATATACTCTTTTAGCAGTTTTATTCCTTTATCAATTACTACTTTAAGAGACTTGTACTGTATTATTTTATATTGGCCAGTTGTAAAAATAATTTATTCCCTGAAGAGTTTTATTCCTTTAACATTTCAAATTTTTTTGTTCGATGTTTAGCATGTGACCATTTTTGACAGAGAATGAAAGGAATACTTTATTAAAGGAGCTAATATAGCTCCTTTTCTTATGTGCATTTTTACTTTTTTTAAATAAAAGATCTGAATAGGATTTCCAGTAATGCTGAAAATCCAGTAAGATTTTTCTGTTTTCAGGTTTCTCTGCATTACTGCATTATCACCCTGGTTGGGGGGGAAAGCTGGAAATCCTGTCCAAGTTTTTTGTAAAGTACCAGACCTGTGGAGGATCAAGCCCCCTTTTCCTCCTTTCTTCTTGGTACATCTTTTTTTTTTTTAAAAACTTGCCCCTACCAACGTGCTTATAGAACAGAGACGAGTTCCTTACAGACTTGAAACCCTGTAGAAGAGCCATTGGGAAGAAAACCTGTCAAGTGAGCATAGAGAGCCACTACAGACCTAACAGGAAAGCATGCTTGAACACCATTCAATGACTGACACCATCAGGTAGCACTGGGACCTAATTTTCTCTCCAAGTGGCTCAAAGCACAATGAAAAGAGCTGTCATGATGAGGAAGATGCCCAGTTGGATCGAAAGGGCAAATCTCTGCTCCATCTGAGAACGGGGTGTCGTGGAGGCAGGAAGAGAGCAGCCTCCAGCTCAGCAGAGGTGTGTGACATCCCAGAGCACGGTGACATCAGTACAGGTGCCTCAGCTGTGGTCACCCAGAGTCAATCAAGGATGAAGCTGTCTGGGATGAAGTTCATCTAAGGATGAAGAGCAGAATGCACTGGGCGTGCAAGAGAGCAGAGCTGGTGTCTGAGCGCTGCTGAAACAGAACTAAGCTTTTGTGGAGACAGGGTTGCACAGCCTCATAAAACCTCTGCTGCTCAGCAGAAGATGTTGATTTCCTTGCCAATTCATAATTCAGATCAGACGATGAAGGATTTCCTGAGGTTCGCAAGCCCTGTTAACGATGGGGAGCCCGGCCTGGAGTAAGCCTGGAGCTGTTGAAGTGAAAACATGCTGTATACAAGGCTTTGTACAACCTCAGTGCAAACCCTGCAGGCTCTGAAGACTCACCTGAGTTTCTCTTTAGGCTACTAAACTCAAGTCAACTGTGGGAGGAAAGACTGGCAAAGCTCATAGCCAGCACCTTTCATCAGCAGTTCTCAAAGTAATTTACGAAGGGATTTCCTATTTTATGAGGGCAAAACCACTATAGTGTGGAGGAACACCTTGTTCTAGACCATGGAGCACAACAGCAACAGAGAAGGGACAGAGCTTGAGTTCCTTGAGGTCTAGGCCACCATAGTTCTCACAAAAAAATTAGTATTACAAGTTAGCAGCAAAGTTTTGTACAACTCTAATCAGCAGCCACAGAAAATCAGTCCCCCACAAACATCTGCTCAGTCATATAAGTTTATTCACAGGATGTGGATGAAAAGAAGTCCTTCACTAACTGGAATGACTTGTGTCAATCTTTATCCCTTTAAAACATTGACTAATTTTAGACTTTCTGTGGCTAAATACATTTGTAAACTATTAAAACAGTCTCCTGGTACATGGAAAACATATGCTTCCAACAATGTTATTCCTTCATGAAAGCCTGTTTCTTCAAAGTTTCCTGTAGTTGTACACACTAAGCTTGTTTGTTGTTCAGAATGCTTGTTTTTATAACTATTTCCCCTCCTTTCCACAGCTATTTACTGGAATGATATATATGTACGTAAGTGTATATATATTAAAGACACATACTTTTATTGACTGAAGATGTGATGATATAGTGCTAGTCAGAAAAGAGTATTAAAGATGCATATCCCCACGAACACATTTCCTCTCATAGCCGCTGCACTGCAAGTTTGCAGGGAGGAAATACTGCTCATGGTGCACTTTTAATTTCTCACACATTTGGTGAATACATTAAAAAACAGGGGAGAAGACAGCTGGCTCAGGCCAAGACCTACGCAACCATTCAGAAAGAATCCCCTACATTTTACTGAGGCTACAGTCTATTAATGAAGAATGTCCATTTTTTTTCTCAAGATATTAAGCTGTAGTTGCTCCCTGTTTTTCCTGGGACAATTTTCCATGCTGGCTGGAAGCACCATGTTTGGCTGGCCCTGCAGCCATCCTGCATTCGCCTTCCCTCTCTGGACTGACCCCAGCAAACCTTCATTGCCCTGACACAAGCAGTTGGGTTTGTGAGCTTGAAGGAAACCGTGCTCCTCTCGGATATCTGGCTTGGACTGCAGACTGCTGTGTAATCTTAAGCTTATTTTGCATTTCATGGCTGGAAGGGAGAAGTACAGCAAAAAAAAAACCAAAAAAACAAAAACAAAAAACAGGCTAGTGTGAAGTGGGAAACAGTCAAACTCATCCAATGCTTGGAGTGGGGTGCAAACCCAGGAACTCCAGGAATTCCATCAGCCTTTGGTGGAGAAAAATGAAGTAGGAGGCAGCTGAACTTGTAAGCAGCCAGTGAGCTACAGTGAGCACCCCTCGTTCAGGTGTGAAGAACAATGGGTCTGCTCTAACACCAGGCCAGAATACACGAGAAGTGGACAAGAACAGTATCATCTGTATAAGAGCAAAAAGCCTGCTTTAAAGAAACTGAGAACTGTGTCTCTTGGAAACACGCTAGACAAATAGTGACAAATCGGGGAAAATAGCTGAGAGGAGTGAGTAAACAGGATGGAGCAGAAACAGAATTGGAAAAGCCATGGTGACAGAAAAGCAATATAAGTTTGGTACTGGATTCTATTGCTGGATGATGAAAAAACAAAAGCCAAACAAGTCCATAAATTCATTTCAGTTATTAGCTGCATTGCTTAATGAACTTCTGCAACATGCTCATATTACGAGTGCAGAACGATAATCTATAAAATAGATTTTTAAACTTTTTCAAAGGTGGTTTTCTTTTCCTTGCATTTTACTGCTCTTAAGATCGAATTTCTTTTTTTTTCTGTGTGTACTTATGCTGGCAAGGTTGGGACTGACTGATGTGTATGCATCTTATTTGTACAAAGAAATCCAGAATATTGCTCATGCAAAAGTGTGGATGCAACTCCAGAGGTCATAAGGAAACACTTGTCCATGGAATCAACATTAACAAATTAATAGATGGATGGCTCAAACAGCTTGCTCAAGTAGCGCTGTTTTACCTCCAAGCCACAGACTTTCACTTGGCTATGTCTGCATTCCATCTATAAGGCAAGAAGTCTTTGAATTGTAAAAACAGAAGGGAAAAAATGGTAAGAGAGACCAAGGAAAGGAGAACTCCACCTCGCATGCAGAATAACAGTCAATTAAGAAGAGATGATGGAGGCAGTGAAACACTTGAAGGAACGGGTGTCTGTACACTGACTGGAGGTACTGTCAAAAGATCTAATAAATCTGTAAGGCAACCATAGTGAAGGCAGCAGTAGGACAGCAAGGGAGTAAGGAAATAGAGATTCCCTTTAGGCCTAAAAATGACCAAGGGCATAGTAACTATCATATGTACTTTTTAAGTGAGCACATCTGAACTATCATGCTTGAATTTTGACCTCGTGCTTGATGTAAAATTAGGTTTCAAAAACGGAAAAAGAAAAAAAACAAAGTTGGCCTCCCAATGGGATGCTGAAAGAGGTGCTGCTTGCTTTATTTGTCCATGCAATTTTTTTACCACTGCTGCTAGAACAGTGAAGGACAATTACTTCAAGTGTAATGAAATGAGTGCCCTAAAGTGAACACTTCCCACCAGGAGATCCATGACGCCTTGACAAACTGAAATGCCAGAACCCTCTGCCATCACTGCTCTGTCCGGAAACTGCCCTCAAATATTTGAGACATTCCTGGAATTAATAAATAAGTGCTGATTTGGCCTGGCGGGTTGCTGCTTGGTATCCCCTGGCTGGCACTGCCTTACAATGGATGGCATTGTTTTGTTGCAGCAATTCTTTTGCTTTTCTTCTTAAATTTCCCAGTGCCAGCAACAGGAAGACTGATTAATTTCAACTAATGTGACTGTTGAATTGAAGATATGACTCATTTTAAGGAAGCTTTTGTTGGATGCTTAGTCTATCAAACCATGCATTACTTTTAGATTATTTGGCTCTGTATGATCAGGCGGACACAACCACTGTGGCTGAACTCAGGTACACGTTATTTTTGTACTGAAAAGCTGGACATGAAAAAAATTTATGGTGCAGCCTCATGTAAAGTCTGTAACCCATCCTTTCTGTGCTGTCTGCAAAGATATGCATAGGATACAGTGTGTTGAACTGATCAGAAAATGAAAAAAAGCAAGTAAAAAGGGAAAAAAATATGTTTGTCAGCCTCAAGTCAGTGAAGCTGTAGTACTCAGAATTTTCTTTATGCAATATGCATAAATGTCAGGTCAGAATGCAAAAACTGGGAAAGGAAAAGAGAGTATTTTCTCTTGTTATGCTTTCATGCCATGGAGCAGCCCATAACACATCACTTAACTTGGGGCTCCTTGCTGGACTAAACAGAATAATGCATTTCAAACATTCCGTTAATGAATAAAACTAGATGTTTTGTCCACAGATATTGTTTCTACTTTTTGAAGCTCACATACACAGAGCTAAGTTTCAGGGGAAGTTCATCAGAATGCCTTTGGAAAACACTCGTCTAGGATCATACTGTTTGCTTTTCTATCCGTGCATTTTCATAACCAGCCTTCATTTGCAAAAATGCTTCCAAATGTTAGTTATTCAAGACTCACAATGGCTAAAATGGAAAAACAGTGGTAAAGGGCCATTGTGACCTACTCAAGGCCACAAAAAAAAAAACCCCAGAAAATTTTCTTGTATCTGAAACATGCTTTCATTATTATAGAAATAACTGCTCGGATCACCCACACTTTTGTAAGAAAAATACAGCCCTGATCCTATTATTCAAAAGTGTTTAGAAAGAACTAATTTGCAAAATGGATATATGTAACATGCATGGTCATTTTACTGAGAAGAAAGGAGGACTGCTCTGGGTATTCAAATTACCTTCAAGCCTTCACCACCAGTTCATTTGACTTGAAGCTGCTAAGTACAAATCTTTCCTTGGGTACATGTAGGTACACAAAATACTTTCATATATTTATACATAAACTATGAACATACACAAACTATGAGTATGAACGTCTCCATAGGTTTGAGCATGTACACACAATATAATATATAATATAATATAAGGAACAAGCTCCTGCTCCATGCAGGAAGACTGGGAATTACATGCCCTCCTCTCACATCAATGTTTTAACAGTCCCACACACCAGTCTAGTCCCACAGAGTGGCCAAAGGAACCCATACAGGGTTTCTGTGAGGAACTTTCCTTTTCCACCTCCTGGCAGGATAGTTGAAGCTGTACATCACAGTGTTCCGAGCAGGAAGGGATTGTGTGTGGGGCTAAGAGAAACTGAATTATTACCAGAACATGAACAAAGAGGCTTTGGGTTCTTGATTCACATGTTTCTGGAACCCATGTCAGAGGAAAAGTTTCTGTTTCCACTAACCTATATATTAGAAAAGGAATGGAAATAATCATACACAGAACTTAGGGGACTGAAAGGCTTGATGTGTATGTGTTTATATTTGTGTACATGCATAAAATCTCCTGAATAACATGGGAATATATGGGGGCAGATGCTTCACTTAGCCCAGTCCTCCCTCTCCAATGGAGGCCAAAGTAATCATCTGGAAGAAAATGTATAAAACAAGAGCAAGCCTCTTTCCATATCTCCCCAGATTATTCTCCTTCCCTTTGGTGATTTAACTGAGATAACAGGGCATTTGGAAAAAGAGAGAAACAAACAAAAAATCAAAACAGTTCAGGAATATGGAAGATTACCCTACATTAATATCTGTGTCCATGTCTAGCAATGTCAGCTCAGGGGGAACCCAAGAGGAAAGCTCAAATTAGAAATAAAGAAGACCTGTTCTTTTTCAGACCACAGCCAAGTGTGGCAATGCTGGGTAGTATTCAACCCCCTTATTTAAGCTATCTGTAAAATCTGCCTGTAGACAAGAATCTGTAAAGAGAAATATGTGATATCCTAATAAGACTATCAAAGGAGGAGAATAATTTACCCTAGAAGGGTCAGTTTATCTTCATTTACTTTAGAGGAAAATCTAAAATTCTGACTTTCAGATTTTCAAAATTAAGCAGGATTTTTACCCTTAGCTGCAACTACGACCCTGTCAGCTAAGAAAACTGCTATGGGTTAGACCCAAAGGCTGAATTCCTGAACTTCAGAGCTTGGAGGAAGTTTAAATCCCAACTTACATCCCACTTGTCAGACTTTTCCTGTACACAAACGCTCTTGCTTTCCTGCGGGGGAGGTTAGTGTTGGGGGAATTCCTCTAATACTTTTCTGCTGTAAACTGGTACTCTTTTTTACCTTCTCATCTGACAGCATTCTCAGTATACAAAGGGGAACACTAAAACATTTGGGATCCCTTCCTCTGTAGCTACAGAAAGGATAAATGTATGAATCCCATTAATATTAGCAGAAGTATTCTGAAGAAATCTGCACTAAAAAGAGAAAATTACTCTGGGTTTTAAAAAAAATTTCCAAGCACTGACATCTAGGAACCCCTGTAACAGAGATAAACACAGGAGTAAGGAATACAGGATAACCTGTTTGTCCAACTGCAGGACATCTAGTCTGATAAAATCAAGTTGCCTTGATTCAGAAGCAAAAACTGTAACAAGTTAAACCATTTTCAAGGTAGTTTCACTTCTGTTTCTTGTTGGTTTGAATACTCAAAAAACCAAAACTGGAATAACTGACACACATTCACAGGAGGGAAAGCAACCCAGTTCCATTCATTGTTTTAAACACAACAGAAAGCAGTGTTATTCCCACTAGCAGAAATGGATCGTGAAGCTGCTCCTCAGTTTGTTCAATCTCTTCTGCACTCAAAAGAGAGATATGGAGAGGATCCCTAAGCATGCTTGCCTGTTTTTCTCATTCCACCTGGAAAAGAAGGATGAGCCTGTGCAGAGCTAGTCCCAGTACATCCAAAGGCACTGCCCATGGGGCTCTGCAGTGAATTGTCTGCCTTCAGGGAAACCTTATGAAAAGCTTTTAACAGATTCCTGCAAGAAGAATTAAGCAGTTCTTCAGAGAACAGATGGAAGGAGAAAAAAAACATTTTTCCATCCCCGGCACCTGCTCTAGCCTCATATAACTAGATGATTATAGCATTCCTGTCTTAAATCATTCTCAAAAGGGGACCAAGTTTAAACTTTACAAACCTCAAACCCTAATTGAACCAAATAAAACACCACTCAACCTCGTCAAATGCTTCATACAAATTCTTAAATAAAGGAGGTAGAGTTCTTCTCAAGTGAGACATCATATTTATTTTGACTTTAGACCTAACTCGAATCCTGCAACTCTGTGAATAAGAAAGAAAGAAAAATAAAAGTATTTCAAGCACACTTGCCAGATTCCAAACTGGGTAAATACAATTTCCTCATTTCAGCCTGTTTCAAAGTTTCAACAGTCTAAGTTGTCTCTCTCTATACTTTACTTCTTGTTTCTTATTCCAAAAGGGATCCTGTGGTTTTTTTTTTTTTTTTTTTTTTTTTTTGAAGATTGATAAATT
>VWZN01009648.1:585002-620667 GCA_013396955.1 Regulus satrapa
TTTTTTTTTTTTTTTTTGAAGCAGATGATAAGATTCTTGTGCAGTTTCTTTAAAAATTTAAACCTCTGATTATGAAAACATGCAGTCATACACTTAGCTTACGGCTGGTTAGCTATTCCCCTGAACTTTTAGTCCTACAGGACCAGTCACACACTTAAATAAAAAGCAGTAACAAGTATTCACAAGAGTTTGTAAGTTTCATTAGAATTTTTTCAGGTAGACAAACCTACCAAAATCCAAAATACTAATGGCAGGATTTATATTTCTGTCACTGCTCCGAAAATATAATAAATATATATAACGTAAAATGCATCTGTAAGGTAAGACGCTCAATATTTACAAATGCAGTTCCCAGTAGAACTGAGACATCTCAAAATCAGTGACAGTCTCAAATTCCAGAAAAACCAAATCTTTCTGAGCCATTACAGGTTGCAAATTGCAGTGCCTATCATATAATTTTTATAATTTTTATTGGTAACTTTTCATGTTGTTACTAATTTTTACATTTGAAAAGAAAACATAGTATTGATCAGAACATCTATTTTGTTTCACATCTTTTTTGAACTAGAACACTGACTATTTTCCACCTCAGCCTAGAGGTTCCTACATGTACAGAGCAGCCCAGGGCATACAGGTGCCACTGGAAGCATTCCCACTTAGACAAATGGTTTTTGGTGCAGACTTCTTGGGAAAGTTCTTGGAGCTGTAATAACAATTGCACTGAAACCAATGAAAGTTCTGGGTGTGCCATTAAATGAGAAAGAAAGAGGTCCACACAGGTTTGTACAAATTAGAAATGCTCTAAACAGACTGCAAATCTCCTGCTGATAGTTTAATTTGGATTTTTGAACCAGAAATTCCTTCATCTGCTTTTCACTTAGCCACATCTTCATTTTATCCTGCCTTTCACTCAGAAATCTCGTCATGTACATGGTCAAGACCAGGAACATAAAAATCTAGCACTAAATCCTGAAGCACTACTTGCTTGTTTCTTGGTCAAAATCCTTTCTGAGATCTAATAAAGGGTATGGGCTAAAAAAGCTGCTGAGAATTTATCTAGCTCAAGAGATGGAAGACACATTACGACATGGTGCTGGGACCGTCCACGCTAAAGAGTTTCTTCCACAACCTGCCAAATGCACTTTGACCTCTTCTTAGCAATTTCCTTAGGCCTTTTGCTGGAATTCAAACAAATTCTAAAATCCACTGTCAAAAATGAAGGCACCTTACAGTCCTCCAGTGTTAAATCTCAGGAAGACACCGGTGCACCTAAACCGTTCTCCCCACTCTGCCAAATGCTTTGTCAGTGAAATGACAGAAAATGACTGATTTGACAGGATAGGCACTGCATTCTAGTGCTGAAATTATGTATTGCTGAACATCCATGAGCAACATTAAGACGAACCTATAACCAGTGCTCATTTCTTATTTCGTTTTCTTTAAGAAAAGAAAATTCTTTGGTGCCCCAACAAGTTCTTAAAGTTGTTGATTTCACATTAGATGCTACAGAAACAATCCAGGCTGAAAAACACTTGTGAGGACAATGGATACCAAAACCAATTCCAGAAATAACAGAAAATCCCATTTTAAAGAAATAATTCAGCTGCTACTGGATGAATATATAACACATATACACTGAATAAATATATCAATGATATACACTGGTTTATACACACACACACACACATATATACATACACACACACACACACTGAAAAGTTAGATGGCATGGTTGCCAGTCTGTCATGGAATATGCATGAAGTGGTTCTAGTATTTACACACTGGAAGTAAAAAAGCACATTTTGCTCTGTATAGTCTTACATAAACTTCACAATGTCAAAGATAATACATCCTCCTGGCTAAGGGACAAGAAGAGCTGCTATCAAGGAAAGTTTGTTGAATGACACTCATCTGTCACGCAAAGTGCAGATCTGGAGATGAGAATGTCTAATCTGCAAAGGGAAAAGACCTGAAGTAAACCAAAAATTTCTATCTATTTCTCTATGTATTTCTCTGTAGCAGAATGATCTATTAGGCAATGGAAAAGAGTTTCTGGGAACAAAGTGTCTCTAAACTATGAAGCAAATTCTCTAGAATAAGATAATAAGGTTTCCACTATTTGTCTCCTTGGAACTTTCATGTACACAGTTGAAAACAAGTCTACCAGGATCTGGAAGCTATGCCACCTGTAGAAAAATTCCATGCAGAAAAAAAAAATAAAAATCAGAGAATAATTTAGGCTGGAAAAGACTCTTAAGATCCTTGAGTCCAACTGTTAACCGAGAACAGCCAAGCCCACCACTAAACCATGTCCCCCAGTGTCAAATCCACGTGCCCCTTAAACACATCCAGGGATGTATTTAAACAACTTCCCTGGGCAGGCCATTCCAATGCTTGGCCACTCTCCGCCAGGAGTGCTGAGCCAGGATGGAAAGTGGCTGGGTGAGCACTTCAGCCAGTACCTCCACTCGGTAGGCTTGGCTGGATTCCATCCAGCCCCACACACTTGTCTGTGTCTGGGTGGTGTAGTAGGTTGCTAATTACATTTCTCCTTGGATTTTGGGGCTTCATTCTGCTCACCATCCCTCTCTTCTGGCTCAGGAGGCTGGATATGTAGGGGAACTACTGGAACATTAAAGGCAGAGACAAACCTCTCAAACTGCATCCAGTCAACCAAACATGGACCCTTTGCTGACATGGGAATCAGCATCTTTTTTGACACAATCTAGAACCCTGAATCACTGTTTGCTGTCTCCTTACCCATTTAAACGTGCAGCTGTTATCTGTTTGCTCAGCAGACAGGGCAATGAGAGAGGACCCAAGAAAAAAAATCAATACACACAACATAAATCTCTTAACTCTAATCTCAAATCAGTGCCATGAATCAGGGTATCTCCTTCTGAAAACACCAGCATTCTGGGCAGAAACACCACCTTTCTTTGGAAATCCTAATGCTATAAATACAAAATAAATAACCTTACAAGAAAAAGCTCACAGCCTTTTTCAGGTCAGTGCTGTTCTGACCTCCTCCTATACATAAGCAGCAATAGTCCTGGGCGGGCTGTCACAAGTACTGTGTTACATCAGACTCTTATCAAGTAACACAAAATATAATAAGGATCTTGTGGATGTTCCCCAGAAAATAAAAAGAAGACATTGCAAGTGAGCCCTTGCTGTCCTAACCGTAGGCTTCACGCCTCATCTGAAAATTGCATTATAACTTCTAGATAAATACAGGATCTGGATGATGATGACGGTCGAAATGTTGATCTTGCGCAAGTAACTGACACTGACTTAGCAGATCCTTAACACCCCATCTGGAACAAAACAATCAGGAGTGCTCATGGTGTCTCAGCTGCACTCCTGAGCCATGGCAGGAAAAACCTCCAGCAACAGTCAGAAGCCCATGGAGCACCAGCAAAACCTGTGTTTTGGAAAAACAGGCCTCACCCAACCTGGAAACTATTACCATATCTTGCTTTCTTGTGTAGGAAGCTGCTCACCTCCATTTTAAGCAAGAGAGAGCAAAGAGAAGTCTACTCTGTCTCCTCTAACATGGCAGCAAGTGACGGTCCAAGTGTTTGCTTGTGTCTCCTTGGAGTGGGTGATGCAGATCACACATGCCTGCGAGGGAGGAGACGGGCTCAGAGCTCAGGATTCCTTTCGGGGGTGACCAACAGAAGATGGGAGTTTGCTTATGCACCACGTCACCCCCTTGGTCTGATGAAAGCCTCCACACCTCCCCTCCCTCCCCTCTCCTTTAATCTCTGCATGCTGCTATGCGGAAGGTGCCAACTTGAGAACAGACAGTTCTGAAAAGAAGGCAATTAAAAAAAAANTTCTAAAAAAAAGGAAATAAAAAAAAAAAAAAAAAGAAAAAAAAAAAGCACAGTACTTTAGAAATTTAAACAACAAGCCCTGTGATCAAAATAATTCATAAAGGGAAGGATTTTATGAAGTCATTTCATGAGCACACAATGCCTTTTTTTTTTGCTTTGTTTTTTAAATAAATCCGTCAGTACACATGCCAAGGCAACACATCTGAATACAATATCAGTAGACACACCCTGAATCCCTGTGCCTGTGCTCTCCCAAGTTACAGCAAAAGGCTGAAAGTTGGGCTTTTTGCCCAAATTTTAACAATTATCAATTTATTTCTTTTCAGTTGGGTGCATTAGTTAAAGCCTTTTGCTTCCCCTCGCTGCCCCTTTCTCCTCCTTTACGAGAGTTTCTTTTTCTCCTCCCTTCCCAAAAAAAAAAAAAATCTGAAAAATGAATTTTTCTCTCAACGACGGTGTGTCTGCTTTTAAAAAAAAACCAAAAAACAACCACCTAAAGAGATCTAACTTATAATGAATCCCTCTGGCATAAGGAAGCCTGTTCTAATCTCTCTTTATAGGGCTTGAGTGATAGTTTTGCTCAACGACTATTGACAGGGCCGTCCTGTTTCTCAGGCTTTCATTTTCCTGAGTTGGAAAAAGGATACAGTGCATTTTCACATTCTCCAAGTCTGCAGTTGTTTTTATATAAGAAGCAATTTGCTTGGGTCACTTCAGGTCAAATGGGAAGCCTGCCCAGCTCTTGGTTTTAAAGGAAAAACATACAGAAAGACACAAAAACACAGCAGTTTCCTTCATTAAATTCCACTCTACCTGCCATGGGCTTGCAGCCACAATGGAATTTCCCACCCTGGCTGACCATAGCTAAACTTTTTTTTTTTCTTTTTTTCTTTTCTCAATAAAAAGTCTTACTAGTTTTCTTTCAAGTGAACTTTGAGGTAAGGGTTATTAAAGTCAACGCAATTGTCCATTTTAATAAATAAATAAATTAATAAAGGCCTTCATGGGACTGTGGCCAAATGCCAAAGTCCTTATTGAAGCCCAGATTCTGAACTTTGTTACGGCGCTGCAAGTCAAAAGCAACTCTTCTAAAGTTGCTGGAATTGTGCCTGGGTAAAAGATCAGGATCCTGCCTCAGTTTTTAACTCATTTCTCACCTGACTTCGGTGTGAGCTTGCCTGGGTGAAGAGTGCCAGTGGAGCACGGCGTGAAGCCTGCCATGTGTTCGGCGTTCTGCTGGGCTCCCCCTGACTCCTGCTGCCTTCAGCCCTCGAAAGGAATGGCACCCAAATAACTGCCTTTCCTACTGCTCAGGAACTGCAAAAGGCACCTGGACTAGGGGGGCTTACTCCCAAGGAATCAAAGGAAAGCAGCCACAGTGCACCCCCAGCCTCACAAATCATCCCTGAAACCTGAGGTGGAATTCTACCCCGAGCTGCAAGAAGAAGATGCTGAGGAAGTGACTCAGTGTGAACACTTTGAAGAACAATAGATCACCAAGATGCTTCATTGATTTCAAGGAGCCCTTAGGAGAACCAGAGCTGCTTGCTTTGCTTTGACTATGATTTTATTGTACACTCAGGCAAGCGGGGAGGGGGGAAAAGAGAGAGAGAAAGAAAAGATACATCCAAAAACAGAGGTGAGACTGTTTCTTTTAAGATGCTAAAAAGGTGTCTAATTCAAATTCGGATCCATCTAACTATCAAAGCATTTATACCTGGCCTCTATCTGCTGAACGCCCAGTTGTTCCCACTGCTTTTAACTGCAAATGCTATAATTATGTTTGCAGAGCAGTTTCCATTTAGACTGTTTGCCCACAACTTTCTGCAAAGTTCTCCTTTCGGTCTGAAAGGAGACCAGTTCTAGCAAATGAATGATGCAAAGTATAAAGCAGATTGGGGGGCAGGTGGAAAGAAAGCAGTGGAGGATCTGCTCAGCCCCGACCGTGCACAAGTGGGTGGCCCCTGCCCCTTCTCACAAATTTTTCCATGCTGAAAAGCCGTTCAGCTTTTTTTTTTTTTTTTTCCCCCTCTAAAATAAATTTTAAAAAATAAAGGAGAAAAGCAAAAAAAAAAATCCCCAAACCCAAGAAATAGTTGGCTCAGTGCCGTGTATCCTCTGTTTTCCAGACACTCCTGTGTGAAACAATGGCAGTTTTGCCTGAATCAGGGCTGAGGATTGCTGGACTTGGCCTCTGAAGGATTTTTTTTTGACTGACTATCGTGACTTTCATCCAGAGATCACAAGGGGCTTTGCTCTATTTATCACACCGGGCAGACCTTTGAAGCAGTCTGAGCCGAATGAGGACAGAGTCCCTTCTTCCCTTGCAGTGTCCTTTCCCTGGCTGTCTAAGAAACAAATGAGTTTTTAAAAATTTCATATACTCTCTTTGGTTTCACAGGCTGGCGAGTAAGATACTGCAAAGTTCTCTATTTTGTTTTCCTACGGTCAGATGGTTCTTTTCTTTTTCTTTTCTCCCCGCTCTCTCTGGTGTCTATTTTTCCTAGCTGATTCATCTATTATCCCTCTTTATGTAATTAAATTTCTCTACTCAGTGTGGCATTGTGCTCAGGCTGTATTGTGCTCTGTCACCTCCAATTCCTTTCCTTCAGAAACTCCACATCCCAATTCCTCTTTAAAGTTGCTTGCTGAAGCATTTGTTCTTTCAGCATCCCCCTATGTTTATAAACTGGAGATTAGTTCACTTTGTCTGACTTCCAAAGCCATTTGCTGCTTGAGACCATTTCATGAGCTTGTCTATTCATGTGGATAAACAACAACAACAAAAAAATAAAATCATCTATACTGTGAATTAGGAAGAATAAACAGCAATTGCATGGAATAAATACCAGTGAGGATGAAATTAGTAACAGTCACAGTTTTTGCTGATGTTGCCCCCGCCTGAACTATTTTACTTTGACATACCTTTAGACAGCAGGATTTCACAAGTTAAAAGGATGATATACCTTTTTAGTAGAACCAAGTGATGTACTGTAACATTTAGCTCATGATTCCAGCATTTCTATACCGAAGAGTCCCTAAACTCACAAACTTCTGTCTAGATGATTAATCTGGATACTCCGCAGTTCCCCAAAGCAGTCCATTATTTCCCACAAAGCCTTTAAAACTTTCTATTAAATTCAGGATTCTGAAGTGATGTCTGGCTAACAGATGTGCTTGTTCTGACACTTTCAGATATCTTCCCTCAAAACAACAGTCCTTCCAACAATTCAAATTCAAGTCAATGGCAAAATTCCTATTGATTTAAAAAGATATGCTCAACTCTTGAAATAAAGAACTGAGCCTGTCAGTCGCTTTGTATGTAGCATCAGAATAAATACAGAAACTCCAGTCTTCACATATATCCATAAAATTGTTTTAATTATCTGTAGCTTAAAAAAAATTGGGGCGGAGTGGGGGGGAGAAGAGTTTTGAAATGGTTTACAGGAGAAATGAAGGCTGAAGTTAGATATAGCCCAAGAAGCTATCACGAGCATCAGAAGGGCTGCAAGAAGGTCTCCTTTCCCTTGAGAATGGGCCTTTGAGCACCCTGGTCTAGTGGAAGGTGTCCTTGTCCACGGCTGGTGGTCTGGAACTAGATGATCTTAATTTAAGGACCCTTTCAACCCAAACAATTCCATACTTCTGTGAGCAGATGTGAAATTTATGGCAGCATCCTCAGCAGATTTCCACTCCTCTGAAATGGTCTCACTCAATTTGCAAGACATCACACACCTCATTTCTCTGCCTGAACCCCCTTGGATCTGCATTTCTGCTCACACAGATGTACAGTGCTGAAACCCTCCGGGTTTTAGGGTCTGTATCCACAGTCTGCAAGACTCGGGCGAAATCTGGATCGTCTCTGTGCAACCCCAAACGGGATGAAAGAAGATAGAGGTGAGAACCAGAACTTTTTTGTATCTCTGGTACAAACCTCTATGTGGTAAATGCCTCATCAGAGACTAATGATCTGTTGGAGAGAGAACCAGGAGACCAGGTGTACCACTGAAGTCTTGGAGAAACATTTGCCAGCAGAGCTTCAATTCTGGTCAGGGAAACTTAACAGCCTTAAACACCACAACTGACTAAATAAATGCCTTATAATTTTATAAATGACAGCAGGAATGACTGCAATTATGCTTATTAGCAGATAAAAATGTCTCTAAAGGATTGGATTGGGGGGGCTTATAAAGCAAAACAGGAAACAGGCTCATTGAATACATCTGTGGTGCATGGTTAATCTAAGCCTTGCATACGTTCATTTTCCATGCCAAGCATGAGCAGTATAAGACATGATTATAGTCTATCAGTTCGAGGGGTTAGAGCCTGAACTACTATAGAAAACTAGCTTAAAATTATAAGCATGTTAGGATATTATACGTATTTTCTTAAAGATCTGCTTAGAATTTCATATTTTGACTGCTTCAACAATATTCCCAGAGTCAAGCCTCTAAATTTAACTACTTCATTATTTGCTAAGGATTTTTCTGAAGTCAGGCTAGGAAAAAAGTTGTAAGTATTTTACAAGTTCTTCTCTATAACCTGCTCGTGCTGCATTCAGTTTGGTTGAAATTCCACATAATTTATGATTTTTACAGCCTTCAAGAGTTACTAATCAAACACACTTCAACTATCTTGATATTTAGGATAAAATCAGCGACCCAGAAAGAAAGTATTTATAATTGATTGCAATATCTCTGGGATTTCAGATTTCTTCTTATTGATTTGTCTTAATTAGAGATAACATAATTACTAAAGTACATAATTGATAAAGTAACTGGACAGAGGCAAAAAAAAAAAAAAAAAAAAAAAAAGAAAAAAAATCACTAACGGTAAGTTAGCCATCAAAAACCCCCCATATTTATCCTTTCAAAAACTCTTACATCAAGAGCAAGTGCCCTTCCTGCCTCAGAGCCAGGTACCATTCCTAATTTCTCTACAATGAAAACCATAAATCACATTCCATAGACAAAGAAAGAAATGGTACAGGACCTCCAAAAGCAATTTGCAAGCTGGAGATCACAAACTCTCTCAAGGATCCTGTTGTTTCACTGCTCAGCTGGGCTGGGCTTGCTAAAACCTTTGCTGCACTGCTAGGGCTGACTTTGGAAGGTAGGTGAGGACAGCCAGATTCCTAACTTAAATTCCATCCATCACCAAGTTGGAAATACTTGGAATTTTTTTCCCCCCTACATTTCAAAACCTGCCAAGATCATGTTTTTTTTTATTAATTTAATAATATTATTATTATTTTCCCCTAATGTGCAATTCCTGCATCAGAAAGATCTAGCTGGGTACTATGTTTGAGATGCTAAAGCTGCATGAATTCTCTGGAAAGATTCAGCATTCACTTGCTCAGAATGGCAAGTTTCAATGAGATTTTCCTTGCTTTAATCGGTTTGAGCTAGCTCTTTGGCATTGTCTTATAAATAATAGAAGCTACACACTGCGCTGTTATAACATCATTCATCTAAGGATCTCATAACTTAATTAAGGGGGACACTGTCAGGTTAAAAATCATATATTTTTCATTAAGTAATTTCCTTATCTATGTTACTAATAACATTTTAGGCTATTAAGCTGGAACAAATTCTTCAAATCTAATTTAACATCTACTACTAGCATGTATATATTATATATACACACATCTGGTTTACTCCCTGAGATATTAAAACAGATGTGCTAGCTTTACTTTTGTTTTAAGTCGGTTTCATTTACAGATTTTCATGTGTGAACAATGTTCTTCCTTCAGAGTGGTATAAACACTCCACAAGAACATTTATATGCAAACAAAACACTGTATTAACATCCAAGAAAATAAAACATATGTTTTTGTTAATATAAGACTTGCAAGGATTCAACAATAAAACTTTATTTTTGGAGAAAACTGCCTAACGTTGTATGGTTATTTTCACTTTCTCTAAAGGGAAGGTGACAAGTGCTATTTCTGCAGTGCTTAATTATGGGAGAGCACAAATCTGTTTGCTGTGAGGGAATACATCATTAATAAATTCATTCCACTATATTTGAGCCTCTTCAGATAACCAGAAATGTGCTGTTACTTCACTGAGGCTTGAAGCAAGGCTTGTTTTTTGATGGGAGAAGCTAGCTGTGGGGAAAGTTAGCATAATGAAGTTTCTACCTGTCAGAGTGGAGCTCAACGCGAAGTTGTTGAAGGCTTCTGCAATAGGGGGACAGTCACGAAAGCACTGTGGGGTCCCTGGGAATCTATATGAATAAAGTGTAACATCAAAAACCACACTGCGTAGTCTTCCAGGCTTCACTTAAAACAGGCTAAAACTAAGACACATGATCAAAGTCACACAGTGAGTTGATGATAAAACCAAAACAAAAATCCATAGCCTGCACCATTCATTCATCACTGAACTACTTAGTTTCTTCCTGATGTTTTAATGTATTTCATACGAAGAAGAACAACAAAAAAGGAGCTATTTTTCAGTTTTACTCTTATTAACTAATACAGTAAGAAAGATAAGGGTTTGGCTTCCAGTAGGCCATTTTGCTTCTCAAGACATTCCTCCTCTTTTTTCCCTTCCCTGGGTTCAGTGATCAGCAGAGCAGGTGTTCACTTGCAGATCCAGAGCTCCTGACACAAAAGCAGTTTTATATTTCATTTTGCTTTTCAATGGTCCATTGCTCAGACATCAGTCCCAGAAGACATTCTGCCAACTACTAAACTTTTTAAGCAGGTGGGGGTTGAAATGAGATGCAGGTCATGGAGTCAGCAGCACGAGTTAGCTCTGTCTGCTGCTCTAAGACAAAACTGCAATAAGACTGGAAAAACCAGAAATAATAAAAACATACAGCCAAAAGGCCTCTCAAGAGCCAGTGAGGAGCCATGGGGGTGTGCTAAAGCCAGCCCTGAAGAACAGTGGTACAACCTGATAGTCCCAACTAAACACAACGTTGTTGTGCACAAGAAATGCAATGAGGAACCCGACATGAGGAACGCTAGGGTTCTTGGGCTTACATGAGACTGCCTTCAAACTCAGCTGCAAGTGCTACAGGCTCAAGGATAACACATTTCACAGTGCAGAGACAATATGAAACCAGGCCAAGGACCACCTCCTACGACAGGGATAACTAAAGAAACATTATTCTGCCTGAAAACGTGTTTTATGCCCCAAATGTGTGAGCTTTCAGAGCCACCATTTTGCTGGCTGGTTGCAGTAGTGGGACTTCAGTGTATGTTTTTTTGCTCACAGCCAAACCTCTGATAACCTCTGTTAAAACTTTAATTATTTCACATTAACAGCATTTTATAGATACAGATACAACTGCATGAGATGTCATAGCTTTCAAAAAGGAAAGGAAAGTGAATCCAGGCTGCTACAACTTAGGGATTCCAAAGACAGATTTTACATGTTGCATCTATTCAGGATCCAGGACATATTAGCTTAGAACCCACGGCATGGGTCTGAATGGTGGCATTCCTGTGTCATCTGCCAACCAGAAAGGTGCTTCATGGGCTTGGTTAAGTCTTTCAGATTATTGGGACTTCATTTTCATCATAAGAAATGTGTGGGACTTGTTTTAAGTGGCAGTGAAGGCCTACCATCATTATGTACATCTCAGCCAAGCTAGCCAGGGACAACAGATAGGATAATGCTTTTCAAAACTGTATTTGTCTTTATGTTGTTGTCTTAAAAGTATGAGGTCTGATTAATGTGTTATTAATGTGTATAATTGTCTCATTAATCAGCACAGACCTTTTTCAGCTCTGTGTATGCTTCAGCAGCGAATAAATTGTAACATGATGGTATTTTTTCAAGTAAAACAATTTTTAAATGTCACACACACACACATATATGTGTCTGAAGAGGGCTGCCTTCCTCTCTGGCTATTTGTAAGACCAGAAAATTGAATTAAAGGGAGTTTTGTCTAATACACCAAAATCAACCCTAAGAGTCAAGCACAGCGATCACCCTTCATGCCCACTTTGCTTGGTTTAAGGTGATGCTAAAGCCCAGAAAGCAAATTTAGTCCCGTATTTCTATGCTTGGGGAGGTTTCTCTTAAAATTTAGAAACAAATCCTTAGTTTATGGATTTTAAAATACTGCTGAAGCCAAAGTAAAAAGAAAAACCCAACACATTAGGACTTGATACAACTTAAAGTTCATATTTACTGTAATTACTGAAGAAAAACATCACAGCAAACCAGCTGTAGCTATTTATAGTGGAATTTAGGACTGACTCTGGGATCTGATATTCTTTCCTCATGGACACACTGAGCACACAGGGAAGATGTTCACAGTATGGTACTCTCAAATTGCTAAAATGATTAGACAAAGCAACCACGAGCAATGGCCTCAACCCTTCCCACATAAAGGCTAACAAATCAAGTTGACCATTACCCTAAAATAGTTCTGGTAGGCCACAACATGGTGACATTCATTACATGTGTCCAGTTCAAAGGTGTTGCAAAACACAGGCAGAGAACTCAGTTTTTCAGAGCTGAGCACTAGCAACGAATTACTTGGATTTCCAGTGCTGATTATGCAGGAAACCAAATGAGTTTCTCTGTTTGAGTAGCAGATATGACTGTATTCCACACCTCCCTCCCCTTTGCCCATTCTTGGTCTCACTCATGCACTAATTCTTCCCCTCAGATACACACCAGCTCATTTACTTTCTTCCTCTTGCTTTCCTCCAGCCTCTGTGTCCATAACCAGCTATCCACTCGTGGTTTAACCAAGTGTTTATACTCTCCCTTCCCTCCTTAACCATGGCATGAACCTGCAGAAGGGCTTTTCCCCTCAGTCACCCTTCTGTCAGGTTGTGTCAAGCCCAGTAAGGCAGTGGGTTCATGCAAAGGACTAAAATGGAGTCCTTTGGTTTATGCTTTACTATCATCAGAACAGTACAACCACTAATTATAATTTTGCCTTGTCCCTCACCTCTCCCTGAACCAGTTTCCTCTCTTCCCTAGGAGAAGAGTTAGAGACAGTGGAGTACATCCTTTGGGTACATAAGGAAGGCCTCCTTCATTAAATGCTATGAAGTGCTTTGCTATCCTCAGAAGCATGGTGTTATTTAAGTGCTAATCACTCTAGTCTTCAGTATGTCCAAAATTATTTCACTTGTTACCAAAAAGCTCCACTGTCACACATTACATTGCTGTTGCACTGAAAAATAATTAACAGCCTACATTTTGGGGTCCATTATTTCAGCTGTCTGCCTGATTAGGGAATTATCCAGCATTCCCAAGTTTTCAACAGAGAAATTAAAAAACATGTAAAAAGATAGGCCAGGGAACAGCTCTATGAAACAACTCATACAAAGAATGAGAAAAGAGACCATTCCTACCAAACACTAAGACAAAACAGTAGCTAAAAGTCAAGGCAATCTGATGTAGCAAGCAATCTATATGATAATTTAAGAAGGTAATCTTTTAGATAGAGTCCCAAAGATTATCAAACTCAAGTATTCAGTAAACCATTCTTAACCAGAAATCCTAAAAGTTATGAAGAACAGCATGTAATGCTCAAAACAGAAAGTGTAACATATAGTGATCCAATTTTCAATTACAAGCAACATCTAAAATGGGATGTATACAAGAGAAACAATTCCTAGTACTTGGAGCACTAGAAAATGAGGAATTTGCTGTCCTCTCTCTTGCTTGTTCAGAGCCTTTTCAATTCCTTGCTTGTCCAGATGCAACTAATTCGATCATTATGAAGTCTAGCTAATATACTGGTTTAAGTCAGAGAAACAACATGCTAGACTGACCCCAACAAAATCAGGTGTGGCTGAAACTGCATCCTAACAGACCTGAGTGCCCACCAGGGTAAGACCTGCATCACTTCTTTATCCTTCAGAACTTCCACATTCAGTTACCTAATATTGGGCAAATACTTGGATTCCAAACAAAAAAAAAAAAAAAAAAAAAACAAACCAAAAAACCCCATCAAACCACCCTTCCTCCTAAGAAAACCCCAAACACCACAACAACAAACCCAAACCACAAAAAAAACCAACTCTAGGTGAAGTACCAGTGATACAGAAAATTCAATATATAAATAAACCAACCTCCAAAGCTTGCAACAGATATATAAGCAAGCTGAAAATTTGCACAAGAACTCATCTTCTTAGAAGACAGTACAGGTATTTTAATAACCTGAATCTCAAGATCAAACTCAGCCTCTGAGGCACAGAAGTCTGGAAAGGGGCATCTTTCAAAGACTCTTTCCTTACATTCCAAACGGGTGGTTTGGGTTTTTTTTTTTCCCTTTACTGTCTCAAAGCTGTAGAAAGCCATCTTTCTTTTCTTTCCAGCTCCAACTCCTGACTTCCAACACTGCCAGCCAGGCCAGCACCCAATGCACTCTGCCTCCAGCCACGGTGGAATTTCTCACCCTGGCACCACATGCCCAGCTGTGCTCATGAAAGTGGAAAATCTGAAAGCACTGTCAAAGACACAGCTTGGGATAATTGTTCCTCGTAGTTCCTCTGTCAGTGAACATCCTCATATTCCTCTCACAGGAAAGCCGCTATACCTTTCATACTCCTCTGCTCCCAGCCCCAGAATTCCTCTTTGCAATTAAAGCAGCAGTTAAATATTCTATAATGCGAGAAAAGGTTTAAAAATCTTGTGCAGATTAAAGCCAACAACGCCATAACTGTATCTCGTTTAATAAGTTCTTTGTGCAGCATAAACATGGGAAGGAAAGGAAAAAGAAACCAAAATGTATCTATGTTTATGTAACACAGATGGATGTGCTTCGTGCCTGTAAAATCCTTATTTTATAATCCAATACATAGCTTACACTTGTGTTAATGCGAGAAAGAAAAATCACTATTACACTACAAACACTTTGGGGTAAATTTTAAACAAAACATAGAAAGAAAAGCTGTGCAGTAACTCACAGCCAGGCAGAGATCTGGCTCTCACACAACAGATCCCAGTATGAGGAACCATTTTCACCTCAGATTCGCAATTTCCACCTTGGGATCAATCCAGCCTCGGTATCTATCTAACCTCACTGGCAGGCCACTGGGTACCATCGTGCCTGAGCTGCCCTCCACGGCCAGTTCCTCCATCCCACTGTCCCTGGGAGGCAGGACATGCTGCTTCCCCAGGTCCTCTGGGACAGCAAAAGTATGGGACAGCCCAGGGTGGAGGTGTTTCAGGCTAGTATGGTGTCCAGTTTTCCTTTTAAGTACATTTGGGGTTTTTTTGGGATACAGAACTGAAAAAAAAAAAGATGCCAAAAACATCCTGCTCACTCCAGCAGGACAAGGGTGCACTTTGTAATCAGTTTTCTACTGATTTCCCTCTCTTTTCCCCTGTCCCCTGCCACAGCCAGTGATGTTGTACCTGATTACCTCCAAGTTTTTTTGTTTGTTTATTTTAATGCTATCCAGTGCTTAAACTGTCAAAACTTTGTCAACTGTCAACTGAATTTGTCAAAACCAAAGTCATGACTGGAGGGACATTGTCTCTTCTGCTTCCTTCTGTTCCTTTTGTTACAAAGTAAAGTGCCGTTGCTATTGCAAGCAGAATAAACAACATTCCTACTCTACCCAGAGAACTTGAATGACAGTTTCTCTGAGAAATTTTCCACCTTTTTATCTGTGCACACTCCTGTAAAGGCAAGTCTTGTGCTGATCTCAACACTTTTAGGTGAAAGCTTATGTTAACAGAGCAAATTCAGCTACCACCCCTAGCTGGTTCCAGACCAGGCCTGGTCTCCCAACAGAAACAGAGATGACTTGAAACCAAAATAATTTAACCAAAGCCACTCAGGTATTACAGGGGTATCTCAAAGTACCTTTGGTGATCAAGAAAACATAAATAAATAGCTGATGCTCAGCGTGGGAAGCAATGTTGTTGGCAATATATTAAGTGATATTCTTTCTTTTGATTACACAGAACAATGTTCATAATCTCTACCTCTCCTAGTAATCCCAACGAAAGTGCCCTCCAATTGTTTCTACACAGAATCAGGTGTACCCTATTCACAAAGCAGTGTGTCTCTTCAAAAATTAGTCATGATGTGAGGTGATTAAGAAATACCTTAATGACTAAATGGAGGTGCACAAAATCCTTAGGCACTCAACAAAATTTAGGCCAAAAACATATAAGCCATGCATAAATAATAAATGTATTTAGTACAATGAATGCCTTTTCCTATACATTTTGTATGTTATGAATTGAAGGAAATGAAAAAACATGAAGTAGATACAAATACATGCACACACAGAGAGAAAATTATGTGGCCCTTTCTAGCATGAAAAGGAAATTATTAAAAGTTGGATAAACAACAACGGAGGATATGACAGGGGCAGCTGGAGAACCACACTGGGGGACAGAACTTCTAAGTGAATCCACACAAAAAAATGTCTCCCCTGACAATCCGTTGTTCTTCAAAGAGAATAATGATTCTAGAGATGAGTTTGCATTTGTCTTCGGATGTCACAATAAATGCTAAGAAAGCAGCTGAATGAGAGTTATTATTTCCTCTGAGCAACGAAGGATTTGGGTAGACTGTCAGAACACCAGCACCCGCAATCTGAGGGCAGATACAAAGCAACAGCGAGCTAGCAGGGAGCTCAGAATCTGTCCAGGGCCCTGGGAAAGGAAGATGAAAGAGGCCATGGGGCAAACTGGAGATCTAAGAGAGGTAGATCTAAGGACCACAAGGCAGCTGTTAAACCATGAGGGAAATAGGAACACTGAGAACAGGAGGCATGTTTTCCAAGACCAACAGAACACAAATGCATGCAAATTGGCAGAGAATGTTGCTCCACGAAGGTCTGTGCTACTTGGTTGGAATAACTGAGAGAGTTTTGGGGGTACTGGGGCTGCATCCAAGTCCTTACCCTACTCACACATGTGCTACTCTGAGCACAGCAGAAGGACTCGTAACCCATCGGTGCTCAAGAGTATCACAGCTATATTATGGGCTATCTAATCCTCCCTCTCTAATTGAGCAGGCTGGGCACAACATAAATCCAGCCCTACCTCTCAGTAACAAGATGCTTTTCCAACTGGCCTGATGGAGTACTTGGCCTGATGATGACTCTCACAGTCAGATGTGCAATCTACCCTCTGGCTCCCTGTTGGTTTGGATTCATTGCCTGTACACTCTAATACTCAAGTCTCCAAGAGATAAAAGAGAGATTCCTATTTGACTGTATAAGACAGTATGTTACTGACAATAGGTAAGCCATGTCCTTGGCACCTGCTGCTGGCAGAACTGGCCCTTTCCTCTGCACACTTTTGCCTGCAGTGCTCCTATATGGAAGAAGACAACTGTAAATGACAATAAATTATCTTTCAAGACACTTTAAGGCAGCTGGAAAAACATCACAAACTGACCTAACAAAGTAGGGCGTAACCTCCCACTTGGTCAGGCTGCTTTGATGTCACAATACTGAGGAACCTGTTTCACTCTTTGCTAACTTCCATGGCACATCTGAATATCTTTGTTTAATCAGAACTAAAATGAACTATGGATTGTGTTATGAAAGCATAAAAATATTTTTTTAAATCCACAGCCCTGCCCTACGCCCCCATACCATTCTATCAAAACATACACGGGAAAATGTTTACAAGTTACAGTCTTCCAGCTAAGTTCAGTTTCCTGTATATATTTCAAATGCCACGTCTCAGGAACACACGCATACAAAAATCTAAAAATGCAGGTGGGGGCTGCACAGTGCTGAGCTTCAAATTTTAGATTTGAACCAAGTTATCTTCTTACTCGTTGGCCTCGGTCTTTCAGTTTTCCCCACTACAGCTGGGTTATAGGATGAAGTCCAGACTATAACTGAACAAAGGGGAGTGCTGCCTTTTCTGTAATGTCAAGGTGCTCACAATTAAGGGGAACTCAGAATCACAGTTTAATTTGGCACTTTCAAAGCTGAGATTTCTTAATTTCAAAGACCGGGGTAAATCTGTAAATTTCAAAATATCTAGCACACCATCAAAAACAAGAGAAGAGAGCAATTACCAGAAGAGAATCAGGTGCTTAAACTAGGACAAAGAAATTACTGATATGGATATAGGATTTGCATGGCACAGCTTTGGTAACAAGGGGGCTATAGGGATGGCTTTAAGTACCTGCCAGAAGCTTCCCCTACATCCAAGAGATCCAGGGCCAGAGGATTCCACTCACCACTGGCCAAGGCTGAGCCCATCACTGACTGTGACAGCTCCTCTAGGACAACGTGCTTGAAAAGGGGGATAAAAAACTGCAGAACAGCACCAGTAGAAATGAGTTAGAAATGAATCTGACCTCAGCCCACATTTCCTATCCCCCTGTGTCCCTGCAGGGAGGGCTTAGAGAAAATCAGGAGTGAAGAGAAACTCAAGAAGAAAGGAGGGGTGGGAAGAAGGTGTTTTTAAAATTTGGTTTTATTTCTCATTATCTTACTTTGATTTGACTTGTAATAAATTATATTCATTTTCCCCAAGTTGAGTTTGCTTTGCCTATGATGGTAATTGTTGAGTGAACTCTCCCTGTCCTTATTGTGACCCAAGAGCAATATTTTCTCTCCCCTGTCCAGGTGAGGAGGGGAGTGACAGAATAGCTTTGGTGGGATCCTACAGATCAGCCAGGGTCAGCATATCACACATGGAACTGGGCTTTTCCTCATTTCACTCTCACAATCCTGTGGTAAACCATTTCACTTCATCTTTCGTTTAATTAAGGAAAAATTTATTGAAAACTCTCATGCTCAGAATGAGAACATATTAATCTTTTGTTCTGAGTAATAAGGTGCAAAGAAATGTAGTCCTGGCAGGATACTAATTTTTGATGTTGTCAATTAAACAACTTCTCCTGGTGTTTTGAATGGAAAAAAATCTCTCAGAAAGTGTTTTTATCGAAGCACCCAGTTCCAAGTCCTGGATTATTAGGTTAAGCTCTGTCAGCAAAGAGACCAATATAAATGCTTTTCATACCATCTGCCTTGATGCCTTGACAAAAAATAAAGAAAATATATAAGGCCAAAATTCTCTGATTTGAACCTGTTTCCCTTTAATACAAAGCTGGAAATTCAGGTCCTAAAAATATAAAATCAAAAACATGTGATAAGCAATACTTACTTCTTTTTATCTTTCCTCAAAACCTTACAGAAAATCCCAAATCACCCAGTGTTTCCAGGACCTAATTTTTTTTCATATATTTTGAAATCAGAAAAGCTGCTTTAAGTAAGTACAGGCACTAGCAAATCATTTGCTCTGCTCCCTTTTGCTGCTCTGAGGAAAGTTTGTTACAGTGCATGCATTTTACCCTGGTGTTTATTAGGAGGCTCTATACAATTACCAGGCTTTTGATTTTCCTGTTTAAAAACAAATTAGGGTGGTGTGTAGGGCCCTATAATTTTAGGCAGCAACTCCAGCAGCCCATGATGGAGGACAGTGCCTCGGTGAAGGTGTTTGGGATCCATCTGGCCAGCAAAAGAGTAACTTAGGCAGAGTCTGATACTATTTCTCAATTTTTGGTGGCTGTGACAGCAAGAATTGAGAAGCAGCGAGATGTGGTGCGAAACAATCAAGTGAATCCACACAGAGAAAAATCAGGGAAGAGCTGCTGGAATCCCACAGCAGAGAGGAAAGGGAAAGCACTATCTGCCAAATATGTACCTTGACTTATCAACACGAAAGAGGGCTGGACATCAAAAAAACCAAACCAGCTCAGACATGAAGCAGATATTGACAAAGTCTGTCTTCCTATAGATTTGCAATCAGAGCCTGTGAGCAGCAGGCAAAAGGAGTACAATTTTCTTTGGTCTTCTCTCCCAGAACAAAGACAATGTTCTCTGTGAGCAGAAGACAGTCTGTGCTGTGGCTCCTCTGTGCTGGCCAGCCAACTGGCCTCTGCCAAACATGCTTAGCTGATAAGTTCTGCTTGTTTTTCCCTCAGCAGGGGCACTACTCTGAGTTTTTCTCTTCCCTGTAGATACCCATTCTGTAGGAAACAAATAATCTTTTCAGTTCCTTCCGGTATCAGCACGCTCAAGAGCGACGTATGGGTGTGACAGGGACAGGCAGTCCCACCAACTCGGGTAACTTGGTAACCAGAAATCTGAGGGGTTTAAAACTCTGAAAGTGGATCCAAAACTTATCTTAAGCCATGCCCAAAGTAAAGAGGGACCAAGGTCTTGTTCTGTTTCTGCCTTCCTCTCTGAGGCCCGAACATGCGCTCCTTTCTCTCATGGGTTATTTCTCACGACTGCAGAAGCAGGCCAGCAGGATTGCCCACTGCTTAATTTGGAGATGGATACTGCACAGGACCACACATATTTCATATCAGAGACCATATTAAAACTCTTTTCTTGGGTTTTTTTTTTTTTGTCTTTCAGCTTCAAAACATTTCACTTGAACTCAGAAGCAAACAAAAACATTTCTTCCTGTCCTTTCCCACCTGAGACACAACTGCTGCCCTCACTTTGAGGGGGCTAGCACAACCTTTCTTTCTCCATACCCAGTCTGCCATATCAGCTTTTATTCCATTCTCTCATCTTGCAGCTATGACAGGAGAAGGAGTTAAAAATCTCATGCTGTTTTCTGGCCAGTGCCTTCTTAAGTATGTCACCCCTCCCCACGCACACAGGAGTTGCACTGCCCTCTCCCTGGATGGCTCCACATATCTGTTCTCTGAAGTTACAGAGATGGGAATGATTTTCCTCAACATGAAATACTGTATAAAGAGTGTGGGTGGGAAATATGCAGTGTAATGGAACTGAAACCCCATAAGGGAAATCAACGCAGGCAGCTGCTGATACACTATTTACTTGGATAAATCATCCATTTTTCTCCCGGGCCAGATGACTTGAGGTATCACCTACCCAGGATGGCAAGTGCAAATATAAATAATAAATAAAACTAACTGAGGAAGAATTCTCACAGTAATGGGGTTTTGTAGAGAACTAAGTTTCAGTTAAACTTAATCCTTGCTGTCTTCTGTGTCTCCAGCAGCAGAAACATCTGGTCGGTTTTAGATTCCCCTTGGATTCCCAACTTCAAAGGGAGTTATAAAGAATAACAAATACATGTACTGGCACTGAAAAAAAAAATTAGAGCAGCAGGAGAGAATGGTAAAATTGTCCTTATTTGACTGCTAGTGACAGGCGCCACAGGCAGAACTGTGAGAAAAAATCTTAACGGCTCAGGCAAATAAGCTTTTTTTTTCTTTTTTTTTTTTCTTTTTAATGACTGGCTCTCTGTACTAATGACGCAGAAAATCTATGGGATCTGCCCCATAACGGCAAGAAGCACATGTGCCAAAGAATATGCACGCAAGGGTATGCAGAAAATAGATTTCAAATCAGATACGTACTAAATAATAGCCAGGAAACTAGGAACTAAATTTTGTTCCCAGCCTTTTCACTGGTAGTGCCCTGTGTGTGCTTGCTGGCTAAATAATGCAGGTCCAAAATTTGGCCCTTTAAAGTCAGTAGGTCGTTGTAAAGTACGGCCAGAAACAATGACTGCCACATGCACTTCTCAAATCCTACTTCAAAACCTCCAGGAGCAGGGGTAGGTAAGCAAACACAGTAACAGATGTCTGCAGCTCTCTGTCTTTGCTTTACTCTCTGGTGGCTGGAAAGTGAATGCTATGCTCCTTTCATGAATGCAGCACACCAGCAACTACTTATGACATGTTTCTGCCCTTATGTGCAGTGAAAAGAAGCATCTAGCTTCACCCTGAGCTGCTGAATCGGGGCACTCATGAAATAATCACAGCCCATTCCTCACTTCATCCAGGCAACACCACGACCTCCTTTTCCCATTTATTGTTTACCACTTCAGTCACAGGGTTAATAAAATAAATGTGATATCAAGGACGTGTGAGGATTCAGAAACCTGTGTCAAGCCTCCTATCTGCTAAACATTAACTCGTGGTGTATGAACATTAACTCTTGTATGAAAGCTGAATTTGTTACCCACTTTCTTCAAAACTATAGACTCCTAAATGCCTGGCATCATGTAATGCAAATTTATAAGATGGTTGCCAGAGAGGAAAATTACAGAATAGGCTTTTGCAAATAGTATTAAAACCACAGCCATCCTTCTTTCACCTCCCTTTACAGAGAGTCCATAGAACGTAAGGTTTGAAAGCAGTCATCGAATAAATTCCAGCGATTCCTGAATCAAAGAGACTGATCAACTTGTGTATATTTGATGGGACAAGAAAAGCTGCATTTGGCAAAGGAATTATTTCTTACAAATAACTCATTCAGTTCTGTTGCTGGAGCTGCAACCACGACTTTTTTCGTGACCTTATTTTGCCTTATTATGTCAGGAGGTAAGCAGCTTCCCATTGTTTCATCTTTAAAGACATTTCAGGATTTCTTAAATGCCTCACATAACAGCAAGATGATATCAAGATTTTCCCATAAATACAGTAACCTCATATTTATATGAAAGTTTCAGAAGTTTCAGTTACAAAAATCAGAAGTTCTTGTACAATGGAATGACCAAAGGACTTATACACTTCTGCAGCAGGATCCTTACCTGAAGGACCCTGCTCCAAAATTTATTTCTCACTGAATATTTAAAAACCTCTAAGTGAAGATGTTTTACAAACTGCTACAGAAATAGGAATTAAGGAATATACTGTGAAATTTTTCATGCCTGAGACAGAAATCAGCAATTCCTGAAGCCAATGCCATATCTTTAGTAAATAGTTAAGCCTGAAAAGGGAACTTAAATGCACAAAATCAAGAAAACAATTCTATGGATGTGTACTGCTAATAGTTTTTTCAGAGCCAGTGGGATAAACTAATTTTCTTTTGTCCAAGTTAACATTTGGGAAAGTCTCTGACTCCTTGACCTGAGGACTGTTGATTCTTGAAAGGGAGCCTGCCTTCTTAGTGGGGCTTCATTACCTGCGCTGTCAGAATCCTCCTATCAGGAACTCTTTTGGAATTATGCTTGCAATAGCCATTTGCCAGCAAAATGGCCCATTTACCTCCATAAGGAAAGACTGAACAAAAAGGTCAGGAGATCTCAGGGTTCCCCAAACTCATACTCCCAGAAGTGATTCCGTGAAGTAACACTTAAAACCAAGATAACACCAGGTATCTTCTAACTTCTGTATTTGCAGCCGGGAGAGCTATACTGCCAGGGCTGATCTGGGGCTGAAGGCAGCACAGGCTGCAACAGCTGGAACAAACATCGAGGGTTCTGACTGCATCCAGCAGTGGGAATTGAGAATTTCCAACATGAACTTGATCCCTAACCTCCTAAAGCCAAGGGGAGAGCTTAGGTGAGGCTTAATACACATTCCAAAGGAACTGTTTTCTACAAGAAATGTGGGGACATCAGCTAACAAACGCTTCATGAGTTACATGCCAGGACTTCTCCAAACATCTTTCCAAATATTTCTTTACATCCTGTTTATGGCCCATTACATTCTCCTGTGACCAGGCTGGTAGACCAGCTCCTACATGGTCTAATAGTTTTTGGAGTACTTTTCCTGTGCTCTTACATATCTGCAGGCATCCAGGCACAATGCAGCAATTGAAGAGAACCATTATAAACACAGCTCAATTCCTGACCAACCCTCAGCATGCACATCTACGTTTGCAAAGCATTAATGCTGTGGTATGCTAAAAACAACCATCCCAATAATATCAGCCAGCTAGGCAAGACCTACAGATGCTTTTTGTTTGCTTGGGGTGTTTTACTGCTCATATTATTATCTTTGTGATGTGCGCTGCTCCACCATCATGCAGGAAACATGGTGAGCGTGTCCACAACATAAAGTGTTTTATTTATTTATTTACCAAGCTCTGAGGTGAGGGAGCTCTTATTTTTGTACTTTTAAAGGCTTAAATACATTAATATCCCAATCCTTCATGTCCAAGGCTGGTGCAAAATGTATTCTTCAGATTAAATCAGCCTTCTTAAGACTAAATTTAATTGATACTCACATAGTAGGTTACATGATTAATCATGTAAAAACATGCTACAGGAGACAGCTGTTGCACAAAGCATATCCTTCTGTCTGTCTTGTCACAGTTCTGTTTACAGACAAACACTGAACCAACAACACTATTGCCCCAATATATATTTACTTAAAGCAGCTTTTCTGTATCACAAAATACCCCTTATTTGGTTTGAGAAACAGAAAAAATAGGTTAGGTGGTCAAATGAATGGAAAAAAAAATTTTCAACTGGTATTAGTTTGTCACCTCCTGTTTACCTCCAACGGGAGTAAGAGCTCCACAGTTTGCAGAACCACAACTTCCATTGAATGAGTGACCAGACATTCACTGATCTATCCCAGACTTATAGAAGTTGCAATGCTGACATTCTCAAGAAATGTGAGATTGTTGCATCTATCCAAGCTCAAGGCAGACAGACCTGAATAACCAAGGTATCGTGAGTGGTTAACATAGCTCAATCCTTAAAAAAAAAAAAAAAAAGATCATCACACTGTTCAGACAAGGTCAGATGCTTTACATTTTCCAGCAAGAGAATAACTCTTAACTATTGTCCTGTGCTTTTAATCTTCACCCTAGACCTATTTGTCTAACATACCCCCTTTATATTCATGTTTTTCTTTTGTTGAGTGCTCTCACTGGAACGGATTTAGGCCCATCCTGAAGAATTTAAACTTAGATGAAGCAGTAATCTATAAAGTAAAATGTCCCCAAGGCATCTACCACATTGTGGCCCTTGACAAGACTGCTGCCAGAAGAATTTCTCTATTTAAGTATACAGCTTCTACATGAGGAAGAAAAAGAGATAATGTGTTATGGGTGTTATACAGGACAAGGAAAGATGTAAAACAATAACCAGAATGTGCTCTTCTAAGGGAAGGTCCCTTTTAAATCAAATCTAGGAAGTAACAAATAAAGTGAATGCACTAATACTAGCTGTATAGGCTTTACACTCACACTATCATTCTCCTCAGCTGCTTGCTGCTCCCTTTGCATGCAGCCAGACTCAGACGGGCACCCGGAATTTGGTTCATACCCCCCCAGAACTCAGGAGAGCTGAAATGGTAACAAAGGCTTCCCAATTTGCTGAGCAGAAACACAGAATGCATTTCCAAGGGGAGAGCTACGTACAGTTAGAGAGATGGATTCTGATCAGCTGTTACAGAAAGTCCCATAACAACACTGATACAAGAAGATTCCAGCACAGTCTAAGGGTCACTGAATTATTTAGGTGAATTATCAAGATCATTGAGTCCGACCTTCGAGTGCACACCACCATGTCAACCAAACCACAGCCCTAAGTGCCACATCCAGTTGTTTCTTGAGTGCTTCAGGGATGGGAATTCCACCACTTCCCTGGGCAGCCCATTGCAATGCTTTACAACCTTTTCAGTGAAAAAAAAATTAAAATCTTCCTGAGGTCCAACTTGAACCTCCCCTGGTACAGCTTGAGGCCTCCTTCCTCTTATCCTGTTGGAACCTTACACTTTTAAAATTTTAATTTTTTTAAAATTGTTTAAAAAGATTATGTAGAATTCAGATGAAGCACTCCCTTAAGCACCACCTAGAAGAGCCCAAACACAAAACAATATTTTTGCTTCACAGGATAGCTAGGCTTTGAAATTTGCTTTTGTTTCACAGTTGAATTAAACACTGCATTGCAAAGTTACCCATGAAACAAAAATAAAAAAATCATTTCAATCAATTGAATGTTGTTTTGACAAAATAATTTTGTTTTGATTGCTACTCTCAGTTTTGATTTAAATTTTATATTAGAACATAAAATACATTTTTGAAATAAAAGTTTGAAACAAATGCATTTCTGTTCCACAAATGCCACAAAGCTTTATCTGGAAATATGAATAGAAAAAACAAATAAGAACCCTCCTTTTTTTTTTTTTCTCAAGTGAACCAGTATTTCCAAAGAGAATACAATACCAGTACGTATTTTTTAGTGCTTCTAGTCCTGACCTTCAGTACACTTTAGTGAGCCTCAGAAGCTTGTGATACCTCTTCAGTACTACCAATATATCAGCAACAATCTAATTATTATTAGGAATCCAGGTGATAAGCTGTTGCTGTCCAAGAACTGGTGGAGCTTCCCAATGTATGGAAGGTAAGTTATGTAACAACCAGCACCCATCTTGTTGGGTCAAGGTGTACCATTCATCACTGCTGCCCTCTGGGCAAGTATCAGACCCAGTTCTGAGCAGGGTAAAGCAGCAGACTGAGAGTCACAGACAGTCCTACTCCTACTGAGGAATCTGAAGTGAGGAGAAACGAGGGGAATGGCAGCTGTTTCTGCTCTGCCCTTTAACCTTGAACTTCACCGGTAGAAAAATGTGAGAGCAGTTGTGATTAGTAAGATATTTAACATCTAAAATTCCTTTAACTGTTTGCTTCACCTGCTGATAAAGCTGTTGATCACTGCTCAACCATTTGCAAATCGCTAAAATGCAAAATACCATGAAGTCATGTGAAGTTGGACTGAAACTACAAGACAAATCTTGGCCTAAACAGGGAAGAACTGAGGGCATTCACCTAGATATGAGGTAGCAGCTGGAGTGCCAGTGCACAAAACTGTCAATTTAGGAAGAGCAGAGGGAGAGCTGAAGCCCAGCTGGGCCTTTAACCACGACAGCACATCACTCCCAGTCATCCCTGGCTGTTTCAGCACTGAGATGCTTATGGGAAGTGGTTGGGAAGTGGTTGTCTCCCCTGCCATTTGGTGAGGGGCTTTTGTAACATGGACAGAATCTCAGGAAGGACAAAAAACCATTTATTTCTTCTAAAATGAATTTCTGAATGCAGCGCTTGGAGTAGAAGTATTCGAACAATTGTACTGCTTAGTCCCCCATGAAAGCATTTTTAACCAGAACTTCAACCTGCCTACAACAACATCAGATACCACACTTGGCAAGGCTGAGATGGGCAAAACCTCGGGGAAAACTGTTTGGACTACCTTGCTTGTGGAATTTTTAAGTATTAGATTTAGAGAGAGGTACTTGAGAGATAAAAGTGGCTAAAATAAAAGGAGTTTGGCTTGCATAACCTCACCAATAGGTTATTAGCACAGAAGAGGAATACAAAGGCTTGTTCAAAAGCCTGAACTACAATTAGCTCTAACAGAGCTTTTCCTGCTGCACACCAAGCAGACTGTTACATGTGTGTTCTGCTAGTGGACCCACATGCTCACACTTTCTACAATCTGAAAGAAGTTGAAAACCCTACCCTTCATTTTGTGTGTGCCTGCAAAAAAAGCCTGCCTGTAACCATTTCCAAACAGTAAGATTTCAAGGGAGCTGCCTGAGGAAGATGACTGAATCCTCACCCTGCACAAAATAAAAATACAGATTTTGAGATCAGAGAAAACAAGAAATACCCAAACGCAGGTCCACGCCTCAGGATCCTCATCACTAGCAGTCAATGGTCCTTGGGCTTAGATCCACATCAAGTGAAAAAGGTTCCCTTTACAAAACAGTACCTCTTCTGAAAGAAGGACTTGCAATCCTTTTACCAGCAGCTTCCCTCTCCTTTAGCTGGTCTTAGTTATTAAAACAAACAAACAAGAAAACCCCTCCCTCTGCTAAGCATCCCTCCACTCTTCTCTTTTAACTTTCCTTGTGGCTCCTTTCACGCCCATGCACTAACCTGCTCTCTCTGTTCTTCTTTTTTTTTTTTTTTCATTCTGTTTGCTTAAAACTCCCAGCCCCAAAAGCAAATTTGGAGAAAACTGGCTTTCTCTAGTTATCCCATTGTTCTTCTCAGGCAAGATCTATTTCAGATGTTTCTATTTCAAATATTTAATGACAGACCTATTCATACAAAGACATGCCAACACCACTCCCCTGTCTCTTTGGCATGATGCAAAGCACAGAAAAAGATTGTCATTAAAATACAAGGACTCTGTTAGTCAATAAAATCAAGTTCTAGCTCATAAAGTTCAAGTTCTAGCTCAGTATGTAGCCGATTCCATATATTGCCACACTTCCCAGAAGCACAATCCTGACAAAAAGCAGTTTCAAGGGGGATGCCAAGGGCCGGGCTCATCCTTTTAGCACTACCACAGTGGACCTTGGCTGGCTTCCCTTCCAAGAGGACCCGTAGAGAAGCCAAAGACTCTATTGAGCTTTGGAGAGTTAACTTATTTTTGGGGTCTTGTCTTCACTGCAATGTACTTTTTAAGTACAATGCTAATCTTGCCCCCAGCACGATTCCCTCTCACAACAGAAGCCTCTTGCTCAAACCAAGTGCTATTTTAACTTGACTCTTTGGCCTAAAAGCAGATTACGAGTGGCAGCCCATGTGTTGCAGTTCCCAGTGTCAGTAACACAGTGGGAACACATCAGTTCTCCAGTTATGGGTTCAATGCACTGTTCTAAGATCCTGCCTCGCAGCCGGGGTCTCGGCTAAAACCACGGGGTCCTTATTCCCAGTTACCTGCATTAAGCTCAAGCAGGTAGACGTGAATAATCTGCTTCTCCTCAGTCTCACAGTGTATTCTGACAAAGAAATTCTCCAGATTCGCAGAAGAAACCACGCGTTGGATAGAGAACCCTTACAGACACCGGTCCCCGACGCTGCCGTAACAAACGGAGCCAACAGAGCTCACACAATACCACCTCTGCCTACCCAGGCTGGTGTTTGGACTGAGGACAGCTTTTTGCAAGTCCCTCAGAGCCACCATCTGTGAAACACAGCGCAGCTGCGCCAACAGGTGACATGAACACGGATTTCAGCTTTGTGGGAATTGCAGCTCTTACATGCACAGTCAAAAGCATTTTAAGGCACACGTGGCATGTGAGAGCAAGGAGTCCATAGTCAGTTGCCATGTGGCAACTCCAACCTCTGGCTTATTGACTGTTACCTACATGATCCTTCTCTTCCCTCTAATAAATTGGCATGAGATGAGCAAATCTAAGTACTGGCAACTAATACATACCACCACAAAAGGGGCCATATTATCATATGAACATCTCATGCTCTACTTTATTTACAGTCTCCAGGGCTGTAATCCCAGCTGGTAGTTTTAATTAGTAATGAATGTACTTTCACAACAAATTGGACCTTCTCCTCCTTGGGCATCAGAGATCCCTTCCACAGATGACTGTGGATTATGAAGAGACAAATTTTGGGGATGTTGGGCAGACAGTTTTCTCATCTCACATATCTGAAAAACTAGCATCGCTCTCTGGCTTCTCGAGAGGACTTGGCAGCAAGTCAGACTATGACTATCCAGAAGACTCTTCCCTCAGTGTCAGAGTAGTAAGACACATCATGGAAACTTGCAACAAAGCATAAATAATTCTATTTAGAAGTCAATACAAAATTGTGGACGACAAGGCCAGCTGCAGGAGCTTTTTCTTATGAGTTTTGGGCCAAAACAACACGGCAAGCACCATCAGCATATGTAAATATCTCCTCTTGCTTTTCCCAGTCTGCAGCCCTTAGCAAACGCCTTGCTACAAAACTGCAAGTGCAGTAGGGTTTTAAGAGCCTTTTTCCTCTCTTTGCTCTGGGATTTTTCTTTTCTTGGCTGTAACTAGTTGCAACCAGTTGTGAATAAATCGTTACCCCTCTGTGCAACTCACAGCAACTAAAAGAAACCAGTGTCATTATGCAATTTAAAAAAAAAAAAAAAAGAAAAAGAAAAAAGAAAAAAAAGAGAAAAGTTTTGTTTTATGGTTAATTATCCATGGTCTATTTACAAAATAAATCAACCCATTGTGCACCACCAGGATTTGCGGCCTCATTTGAACTTTGCTTTTCATTAATCACTTTAAAAATAAAAGCTAACTAGTTTTCTTTTTTTTTTTTTTTCTTCTTTTTGGTTTATTACTCGCATCTGGGTATAAATTGTAAAAATGGTGAAAGAACAAAGTATGGATTATTCACCCTCAGTTTCGTGACTTACATGATCTCAGTCTTGTCTTTCTCCACGTGCCTAAACAGATGCACAGTCCAAAAATTCCAACATTCTGTAAGAAATGTAATCACAAGAAGATTGAAGTACTTTTTATACTCAAACTTTGAGTTATTAAAAAAAAAAAAAAATTCAAAAAGCTTGCCTTAAGCAATGAAAAGGTGGGCAAGCATCTACAAACATATTTAAGCTACTGAAGGAGGCAAATGAAAATACTCATGTAGACATCTAAGTAATACACAAATGTTTGTGACAGCTGCATACAAGCCTATTTTGTTTAGACAAAATATACTTGCAGGCAGGCTGGAGAAGGTAGAAAATGGATATCTTATTCCTTTAAGGTGCTTTCAGTTCATACAATAAACCGGATTGATTTTTTTTTTTTTTCTGAAAGTGGTTTAATTATATAAGAAGTCTTGCTCTTGTCCCTCTGAGATGACAGAGGACTACTGAATTTCTGAAAACTTGCCAATGGAGAGGCAGGCATAGGACATTTTTAGATACTCTGTTAATAAAACCCAACTAACTGTATTAACACTTATTTCATTCCGACAGGAAATAAAATACATATTAACATAACACTGAAATTCTTAACTAAGAAAGACTGAGCAATTTATTTGCTCCACTATGAACTGTTCAAGTAAAACTGAAAAATAAGAAGGGGTGATAAACAAACATGATAAAGTACATACAATGACAGTGCATGAAAATGTCACTCCTCCTTTTTTTTCTTTTTATTTACCAGTCACCCTTAAGTATCCTTTGCCTTTACGATGAACAACAGAAAGCCACAGTGCTCCACTTAATTCATAATGAAATGCTACAGAGAAAGCTGTGCTGTCTGGAGGTCAAAATAAAAAACCCCAAAAAAAGCTGTTTTCCTGCCCTCAAGACTACAACTTTTTATTTCTAAACTCCTGGATGCAAGTATAAAGGCGACTGAACTTACCCAACAGGTATATCTTAGAAACTAAGATAAAGAATTGAAGTTAAGAAATTAGATCACTAATACTACATATTATTACTAACAGGAACTCTGAAAGATAATTTTTGCTTGCCTGTTGGTGTGAAAAAGAATTGTAGAGATTTGAAAAGTTAAAGAAACCCACTGCCTCCTCCTCCACTTTGCAGATGGCTGAGATGCTTTAACTTTCATTTCTGAACGTAAATTAGCTCCTACTTAAATGAAAGTAAAAATTTAAAGCTGCCTCCACCTGATTGCAAAGCACAGCGGCTGGGCTGGGAGAATGGATAGGCCTTCAAAGAAAATAAAAGCCTTTTTAAGCAACTCCTCATATGAGCGCCTGCCCTTGCAGCAGCAAGCTGTGGCCCTACAGCCGCTTTCCATTATAAATGCTAAATTGGGAAATGTTTAACATTCTTTGTTTAATCTTTGCAGTATAAAGAAAAAAACAGCTGATTCTCAGAAACATGACAGCCTGAGCAACCACTAGTGATCTGCCTCCCCCTTCCTCAAAGCAGAACAGGCCATTTCCAGCCTCAGCGGCGACTGACGCTTTTTAATCAGGAATGTATATTTAGGTGGAACCTAGATGATGGCATTCAAACTTTGTCTTTTTTTTTTTTTTCTTTTTTTTTTTTCTTTTTTTTGTTCGAGCGGTGTAAGGGGCCGAAGGCAACCACGATATTCAATAAAGAATGTGAATTTAAGAAACATATGTAGTGGGAACTATGGACATAGGTGGTTTCAGATGCTTTCTGCACTGTTTTCTGTTAATATCTTTTCACAGTCCTTCCATGAAGAAGAGAGTCATTATTTATTTGGATTTAAAACATTATCAACTGAGTGTATTTTTCTCTCGTTCACAGTACAGTCAAAGCAGCAAGTCCATCTATTCTGCTGCAACCGGTCACATATAAATCAGCACAAACTTGGGAATGAGCAATCCTCTCTGCTGCTCACACAGACAAACTCTCTTTGTATCTTGTCTCTGCAAGAACTTCCCTAAAGCAGTGAGTTTCATCACGGGTCCGAAGAGTCACACAAGTCAAGAGGTTTCTTCAGTTGAAATTATGAAGTAATACCTCAAATCGAGTCCCCACAGAAACTGAACTAACTGAAATAGGGTTTTTTTTAACAGGATTTTACCCTGGAGCACACTTTCCGGATCATCAAGTCCAGTTCCCTGCTCTCTTCTACTACAGATATTAAAGGTCACTTCTTAAAGAGTTGTTTTTAAGCCTCTGCATCAACAAGGTGAAGAGAACTTAAACGTCCTTCCCAGCCCAGCCACGAGCATTCAGTAGCTGGCAGGGACCAGACATGCAGGGAACAAATCCACGAGGCAAACAAGGATGCTCTGCTGTCCCCACGGGGCTCCTGACAGCCAGCACGGAACACCCTCGCGTGGAGCTCCCCGATGGAGGCACTGGGTGCAAACAGAGCCCTTGCTTTGTTCAGTGACAGCACCGAAACACGGCACAGAGGAAAAAGCCAGGAGCAAGGGCAGGGATGCCATGTTCCTCCTGCCTGGCAGGAACTGACGCTGTTTGCCGTGAACGTGGAAGAGAGCAGCTTGGAAAAGGAGCATTCGGGGCAGCTAGGCCGGAGACTTTTGCTACAATTACTCCAAAAAACATTGCTTCTTGCAGCGTTTCACAGGGAGTTCTGCGAGCCAAAAAAGACCAGTGAAACTACCGAAGGCGCTGGCAATGAATTAGTGATAGTGAAGGACACAAAATTGTCATAAACTTCAACCAAAGTGTGAGAGTTGCAAAAACAACTGTTCTGAGGAAGGGAGGGAGGAAGGGAGGAAAACTTGCAGAATAATTGCTAGATAAAAAGCCTACCGTAGCTAATTCAGCACATTGCTGGATACAGCAAAATAATTTAGCTAGCTATTTTTCAAATATACCCAACTGCAAGTATGTGTCAGGAAAGGGAAATAATGAAATTTTAAAACAAAAATTAATGTAGAGCTCTTTTCATTTTTGTTGCTGTTTTTAAATCTTTAGGGTTCATATTTAACCTTTTCTCTAAAATAACAAACTCAAATTTAAGAAAACTAAGGCACAGATCTTCACAGAGACAGGATTCAAACAGCTTATGTTTAAAAATAAAATAGCAGAGTCTTTTTAAGTTGTGAAGTGAAGACTTATTCATTAAAATCGAATATTAACATCTCATTTCAGAAACTGCTCAAACCATCCCTTTTGCCTATTTTGCCTATGAATTTAGGCAGACAGAAGTTTCACAGGTTGCATGTCTAGCATCTGGTCAAGTCAAATCACCCTCTCCTCCATAAATTAAAATTAGATTTCCATTCTGCAGAACACACAAAATTCCCTCGTTCTGGTTGCTGTTCAACCGTGCATATATAACCAGAGTTTTAGCAGCAGGCATTTACAAGGGCTTTTCCCCTTTTTAAATTAGAAAATACTCAGGAAATAATTAAATGTTTGTTTGACCATTAAGCAAGGTTAGTATCTCGACAGTAGTCCGCCCAAGCATACAAAGCAAAGGCAGGGACTGAAGACCTGGGAAGTTAGGGGTAACCTAGTGACAGGCAGAGAAATGCCTCAGGAACTGAAAAGCAGGCAGATGCCTTTAAAAGGGGAAATTGCTTGTCTGCCATTAAAAGTTACCAGGTTTTGTACACCTATTCCAGATAAGCCTCCCATTGCAATCGGCGCCGACAAAAAAACCTTACAGACCCAGACTCCGAAAGGACAAGCAGAAAGTAATTTTCACTCCAAGACAAATGATCACTCTTTTGATTAAGTCAAACACTGGACTCATTACTGAGCATGTTCTCTGTAAAGTTACACCATTTACATCTTCCAAGCATTTTATAAAGGGCTGACAGCTATGAGGGACACCAGGATAAGGGATTTTAAGGAGGTTACTCTCCTCCACCACAGGCAGCTATGTTATAAACTGCCATTGACATGCTGATTCAGCCACACCTTACAATTACATAGCTTTTCAGGCCCTATAATTCCTACACGATAGTCTTCCAGAATTTAATCATTCGATGACCAACGTTATTTTCATTTATATATTATCATTACATTATATAGGATTATTAAATCTTATATATAGCTGGTGTCCGCAGTTTGGTCTGTTTGGCAACACCGGCCTGAAATTTAAATAATTTTTTTTAACCTCTACAAATTATTTCAATGTCTTCTCCCTATGTTCCTGAATTGATTTTATAAACATTAATAAAACAGGTTTAGAAAATTTCTGAAGGGCACAGTAAAACAGTATCTGCCAGTATAATCCCTAAGTGATTCTTTATCGAGACACAAATGGAGGCAGAAGAAGTTTTCATTGCCCAGAGCCAAAGCAAGGGCTGGATTCAGAACTCAGGTGTTCCAATGCATTTCTGAGTATATGTGTACATCCCAGCAGTTTGGTGAAATATACTTAAACAGCTTAAAAACATACTTACAGAGCTTAAAATATTCCACTTCCTGTTTTCAAAAAACCCTGTTTCATTTTAAGTTTGTCTCAGGGATCACTGTTGAAAGATGTCAGCTTCAAATTCTTTTTTTCTATTAAGCCTGGAGTGGGCTTAATTCACACACAGACTCATTTTATGGCTCTTTTCTAGTGCCAGAAAAACACTTTAAAATAACTGAGGCTTGAGCCCTGTAACTTTATAATTGACCTAATAGACTCCTGACATCATATCAACAGAATTAGCAGCATTACACTGGGGAAGAATCTGTCCAAGAATGTGCACGCAGACAGGAACGATTCGTAAAGGGCAAAAGAAAACAAACCCTGACACAATGCTCACAACCACAAACAGGTCAGATCCTCAGAGGATACAACTAGGAATAAATTGGTTGCAATAGCTACAGGAATAATTTCCTCCTGTAGTATGAAAAAAAAAAAAAAAAAAGAACGAAAAGAACAGGAAAAAAAAGTACGAACTTTTCTTTATTACTGACCCATTTCTTCCCTTTCTCTAAGCCAAAGAATGCCTCTTTCTTCTTTTTAAAAAATTATTATTTTAGCAGGGCTATATGTACTTTGTCTTGCATTTGACAGAAGTAAATTAAAATATCCCAACCAGTTCTAATTAGAAGAATCTCTGGATCTTTATGGACATCAATCACTTAAAATGGAAATGAATAAAGTTCAGCACAACCTAAAATCTCATTGTTCTTCTGCACTTGCTGCTGTTCCACAGAGACTGACCTGACACTTGCATTAGGGTCAGGAGAGGAAAGGGAAAAAGCTTTCATTGTATACACCCAAAAGTTGGAGGGAGGGGTAGAAGAGAGAGGAGGAGAGAGGCAGAAACACTGTGCAGAAGCCAGGGATGTTCCAGAGCACACTGTGACAAGAAAATACTCAATAAGAATTCCTCCAGCCAAAACCAGATCTTAAATAGATCCATTGTCTTCCAGCCTGAAGCCCTTAAAAAGGCTCAAAATTAAAGTCTGTGCTGTGGGCACCCGGTCGTTCTTTCCTTTCATCAGGATTTGCAGGTTTTAATACAATCTGTCGTCAGGAAAAAACAGTAGAGCTGTACAGTCCAGAGAGGTAACAAAAGCAAAAGGCAGGAGAGAGTTACATAACTGGCTTTTTACATAAATATTACATTGAGAGATATTTTGCTTTTCAGAAAGGAAAAAAAGATTTTAAAGAAAGCTCGAACTAATGTCAGAGAATTCAATCCAACTTCCCTTACTCCTCGTCCCTCTTTCACTTTGCAACATGTACCGAATGGCTGGAGTGAGGTGTTTTCTTTTTCCTTTCTCATTATGACTAAACAAATAACCAATTCAGCCTTAAACACTTCATAACAGATTGTCTTGCATTACCTGAGAAGTGCACCACATCATGGAAGCTGGAAAAAAGTCTTATTTTCAAGCATAAGCAAGCCTGCCTTGCTTATCTGCAGCACGGGGCAATTAGAAATGACCATGGATGTTAAACAAGCTCGCCTCTGTACAGTCTGAGAAAAAGGAAAAAAAAAAAACCAAAAAAAACCCTCAACCCTGCAA